>CM071623.1:16752921-17191603 GCA_036365135.1 Miichthys miiuy
AAGAGTTTAGAGCGAGACGCCTGGCATGTTTCTGGACACGACAGGTGCCAAGGCGCCCGGTGAAAGACTAAAACAATCTCAATATTACCTGATTCATTTATTTTCTTCATCATTACTTTATCTGTTTTAAAGTTAAATGCAAACACAATGAAAGCCCGGCCAGCTCATGTCTGTGCAGTGAAATGTGTCACTTCAAACCTCCCGTGTGTCAGACTGAAATGACAAGAATCACTTAAACCTCTAACTATACTCCCACCCCTTGATTCTAGATGTCAGCCACAACAGTGTCTCCTGCACTCGACTGTCTCCGCCTGACGCCGTGAGTGTTTTTGCAGAAAAAAACAAAAAAACATGAACTTGAAGTCCAGACAGCGAGCCGAGGCCTCGAGGAAAAAGAAGGGGGGAGTCGGAGATAGAGAGGCCCAGCGGGAGGTGTCAGTGCTGGGCAGGGATGAAGCCGTTAGCTCATGCTAATGGATGTCCTGATCCTGGAGGTTGGCGGGTAACCGGGGTCAGACTCTGCACACCTTGATGAACCTCGCAGGCATCCCGGCGCGGACAGAAGAAGAGCAGGTGAGAGGAAGGATGAAGGATGAGCAAATAGAAAGGCGAGGCAGCAAGAAAAGGATGTTTTGAAAAGAAGAGAGATGAGAGTGAGAGATCTGCTCGTCCTGAAATGACTTGATATGTTCTTGTCAGTCTTAATCTTTGGGTGTTGTGGAGGAGCTCGTGGGGAGGGGGTGAAGACGCACAGTAATCTCCTTCACAAGCAACGGACAGAGCTGTGCATTCAATTCCACCGTCATCTCCAATCCACTTCATAAGAGCCCGTCACACACACACACACACACACACACACACACCTCCTCTGAAGCAGCAGCGAAAAAACAAAACAAGAGGTAGACGAAAAGGGTGATTCACATCCTCCTTTCTCCCTTTTTTTCCTCTCTCATTCACTCATTTACATCAGCCATTATCTGTGTATATTGAAAGCGGCGAGATAAAGAGAGGGAGAAAAAAAAAAACAAGTGCCAGGGAGGGAAAAAAAGAACAATAAAAGGAGGCAGAGGAGGCGCAGCGACGTTTGAATCAATTACATCCTAAAGAATCTTTCATTTGCATCCGTATCTGTTGAAAACCTGAACAAATGCCAGATGCCTTTGTGTGTCCAGTTATTTATAGAGGGTGTTTTTTCCTCTCGTAATTGTGCAGGAAATATCAAATTTGCATAGAGTGATTATTGTTGATTGTTTATCTAGCCGTCAGGACGTTTCAATATTCGAAGGCTGACAGGTTGTCAAGTACTTAAAACTCATTTATTTGGGGAAATTTGCATGTAATTTGGCGTTAATGAGGGGGATGTCTGTGGTCATGGATTAGATGCTTGCTGGAGATGCTGCAGGGAAAAGAGGGATTCTGGCTGACTGGCATTCCTCCACTTGAAACACACGCTTTATCCTCGGCTCGGTTGCCGGGGTGACGCTAACGCTACCTAGCGCCGTACACCCAAACAACAGAGGATTGTGTACAAACGCTTGGCATGGCTCTGGACTTTATAACAGAAGCAGAAGAGAGCCAGCAAGCAAGCAAGCAAGCAAGCACGGCGCTACACAGGAAGAATTGTGTTCTGTCACCCTGCAGGCCCGCCGTCTGAGCCCAGCGCTTGTAAACACAGTAGTTACAGTATTTCTCAGCACAGCAGATGCTAACTTGTCTTGCCCGAGCATATATTTTCATTTACTGTGAAGTCACAAATAAAAGGCGCTCTTAAAATAATGGCAGAGTCTCAAATAACGGACCAACAGAGCTAATAACACCCAGGTAAAAAACACTGTTTACCGTACACAGAATTATGTCACATGCACCGATAGAAATTCAGCGTTGGGCTGCAAACTTCCCTCTGATGTTTCAAACTAAAAGCCTGCACGGATAGGAGCCCTTTGAACGTCTGGAAGACTTTTACTGTGAAAAATAGGTGCAGAAAAACAGCCTAATCCTAATCAAACAAAAAGTTTTAACCAAGCGGCAACCTCAGTCTCTGTGAAGTGAAGCCAAAAACTGCAGTTCCTCAAACGTCCACTTGAGGCTGGCTCCAAATTTTTAGATTAGAGCCAACACACTGAGCTGTTTCATACAGTCTGTGGTTTTAACTGAGAAGATGTGACATGTATTTTATATTTATTATTGCTAACTGAGATGTGACAGCGTCATAGTTTGAAGCTTACTGATGAGCTGGGAGGGAGAATCCTGAATGTATGAAGCCAACAGGAAGTGTTGAGTTTGTATGAACAGATGAAATAACAGAATAAAGCTCAGGTTTCAGACGTAGCAGTTTGTCTCCTCCGACCCTCCACGTCCCGTTTGAAAGCCTGATTAATTGTATTTTAATAACGACCAGAGAGCAAATACCACCCATCCCAGCGACGTGGACGAGTGAAGCGGCTCCCAGCGGGGGGCTTCGTGTGCGCTGTTTGTTGCTGTTAACTGCATTGTCTTTCATTATCAGTCCTTGGCATCATCTTTCATCTAGGACGGTACTGGACGCGGCGTGCTAATGAGTAAACATAGCTGGGGGCGATCAGAAAACACACACACACACAGACACACACACAAACCTGACTTTGATGAGTCGCTTGTTTGTTTATCTCCGCTTGAATTTCAAATTTCACCTGTCACAGGCAGGTTCAGACCTTGAGAGGACCGGCTTCAGCAGCGGGTAGTCTCTGGCTGGGATGAGATATGAGCCCGGGCTTCACACCGCACAGCGGAGCATGAAACTTTGAGCGCGTGTTAAAACATTCAAGTTTTACCTTGAGCCCAAGGTCATCTTCAAAAAGAAGACTCAGCCCTCAGTTCTCAGCTCACAGAGCGGCTGGCCGGCTGGCTGACTCGCCGTGAACATGAGAAAATACAGTAGAAAGAGCTCGCCGGCACCCACAAAAGCAACTCCCACACCTCTGTGACTCACTCAAAGTCACCTCGGCTCCAAGGTTAAACGCTCGCCGTATTCCCCTCTTAAATATAGATCTGTCCCCGAGTCGGGGCTGTAGCCTCTGCGAATACGAGCCACTTGGCGGATATATCTACTGTATGCATGTGTGTGTGTGTATGTGTGCCACTCTAATGTGCTTATATCTCTATGTGAGTGAGAGCATATCTGTGTGTGTGTGTGTGTGTGTGTGTGTTCACGTTTTTTAAAAGGGTGAGTGAGGATAATCGGCCCCCCAGCACACCGGACTAAAAGGCCGGGTCAGAGTTTTTAAAGAGAAGCTATGTATTTCCCATCCCTGGATAACGGCGATGAAGTGGGCCCTTGTGACTCAACCTGAGAGCATGAAAAGGGCCTCAGAGGGGACCCGCCATCGCCGGCCCTCTCTTTATGGTCCTAACGGCTGCCTGAGCTCTCTTCCCCGACCGCAGGCGAGCGAGGGGAGAGAAAGGAGTGGAGTGGTGGAGAGCTCTCAGTGTTTTGCCTACCCGGCAGCCACTCTGCACCATGAAAGCTCAGGTAATGTCCCCTGTTCAGCGTGATAAAATTTCAAAGAACACCAACCTGTGTGTGTGTGTGAGCTGTTACAGGAGCTGGTGTAGCAGTGAAATTATTGACTGTGGTTTAAGAAAAGTGTCCGCTCTGGTGGCCGTCTTTACTCACTTTTTTTGCATCTCCCGCGTCACTTTCTATATTTAACTGTTAGCGCGGGGCGAGGTCGTAAACCTGGAGCCAAATGTCGGCTGTAAAGCTGCAGCTTTACCACAGCAGCTATTTTATCACTGAGGACGGGAAGACAAGGGTTAGCTTTGGGTTCAGCGGAGGGTCGATTCTGAAAGGTTTGTGTGGACGGTCCATGCAGGTTTGTCTGTTTTTTGTTCTTGAGAACTTATTTCGTTCTTTCTCCTGTGGTCGTCCTGTGAGAAGAGTTGTATCATGTCTTCTGTGGCTCTGGAGGAAGTAACCTTTGTCAGGTGTTCATCTTGGGTCAGGTTTGTGATGCACATTAAAGCAGTGTGTAGGATTTAGTAACATCTAGTGGTGAGGTTGTAGATTGCAACCAACTGAATACCTCCGTACGAGGAGGCTAATGTTTAGTTTGTCTGTTCTGTGGAAACATGTCGGACTCTGTGGATGACATCATCTTCTGTTTGGTGCTGGAAGTAGCCAATATGCATTGCAGCTAGCGCTATGAGCTAACGTCTACCTTCCAGTGAGCGAACACAACCTCCTCCAGCGGTGGCCAACCTGTCAGAGAATGCCAGAGTAGCCTACCGAGGTGGTTTTCTTGCCGGGTTTGTCTCCTGGCATCCCGGAGGACATCAGAGGGAAAAGCAGCGAATCTATTCTGATAAAATCTGATCCAGTTTCAGCAAAATCGCTGAATAAAGTTCTAAAGCTCACAGTCACTCGTAGACCAGCTAAAATGGAGCTAACGAGACATTTAGAAAGTTGAGGCTAACGGTAAATTAGCACCAAACCAGAGAAAGTTTAATGTTCCTCAGAGCTCTTTCTCTGGTTGACAACAGCTTTATGATTCTGGTGCTGTGTGTCCAGAACCGGGCCAAACAGTTGGATGGAAAACATCATCAGACACGTAAATGCTGCAGTTTTCTATCTCTTTCTGAAATGTGATCATTGTCAGTCACTCTCGGCGTTCAGCGTCTCTTTCTTGTCCTATAAACAGGCTATCTGAGCTCTCGTGGGACGCTCAGCCAAGTCAGTAAATGTTGCTACTAGTCCGTCTCGTCGCTTGTCAGCATTACAGCGTTATTAATTCTTCTCGCCGTACAGTGTGTTGACAGCAGAGACAGCAAAATATGTAAAAGTTGACATGGCTGACATTGTGACAGGCTGACAGGAATATGAAGCAGAGGTTTATGTGTGCTTCACAGATGATCTATAAATAAGTGGTTTGGATGGGATCTATAAAGAGTGTGTACCCCATTAGTTTTTTCTTCTTTTCTGGGTTCTTCCTCTTTTTTTTTTTATTCGACTGCACCTCTCCCTCCCTCTCAGGCATCCATCTCTCTCTCTGGATGGCTGCCTAGCTCTGTGCCTGTGTCTGGGAGTTGGCTGGGGCAGAAATAAACCACAGTAATGGCTTTGCTTTGCTGCTAATCTTGTCATAAGAAGGTGCGGCCCTGAGAGGATAGCTCCTCGCGTGTGATATCCTAATTTAAACATCAAAAGATTCCATCATTAGGAAGCGTGCGTCTAGCCCCAGTTTTCAAGGGAAATTATTACATCTTTCCGCCGCAGAAGTGTAATGCAGGAAGACATTTCTGTCAAGCACACACGTACACACACACACACACAAACCTCACCGGACTTGATGTTTGCGCCCTTGAAGAAAAACATCATCATTAGCAGCTTTCTCTTGTGATAGACGGAGCGATGACTTTTTGTGTCGCAGCCCACCGCGGGCTCTGATGATAGCCTTCATTTGGAGTTTGAGTGTGGCGACGGAGGGGATGGGGATCTGCTAAGTGGGATGCGGCCCGCCTTCTGACAGCTTCTCCGGTGGGTCTCCCTCCGCTTCACAGCCGTCACGCAGAATCTGATGTATGGCGTGCAGCAAGGGAGCATCGGGCACTATCACACCTGGTTAATATTGTCATATACGGCGTGACAGGTGCACGTCTACACAGAGATGCACAGCTATACATAAACAAACACACCGAGGTGTTGTTTATTAGCAATTAACGTTTTACATTTAATAAAAATCAGCCTGTTTAGATTTGACTCTGCAGCATTTTAGCATCTTTCAGCTCTTTGTTTTGGTTTCACAGACTGTAACTTTACTGTTTTGGCTCATCAGCCCTGTTTCCAGATGCTGCAGGCAGCTGTTAGCATGACATCTGCACTACCTGCACACCATCACACAGTCTGCTGACGAAGCTAACGGCTAGCTAGCATAGCAGAGCATTCAGAGGCTGAAGATTGTGAATTTATCGGCGACTGGCCGAGTGTTTTGTCTGGCATGGGGGATGTTTGATGTTAGATGCTCGGCCTCTGAAGAACCAGTGAGCTGCTCAGGAGCACACACACGAATACATCGACAATCACCTGAGACCAAAACAGAGTTAAAAGGAGAGCGACCAGCGGAAACACGGCTCTGAATGAATGCTACTTTTGTCAGAGTTGTGCTTACAGCCTGAAAATCAATAAATGCAGATTCAAGGCCACAAATTTGAAGTAATTCACCAGTTTCTGAACAATAAAACCCAGATAAATTCAAACAAACGTGCTGTATCAGGGTTTTCTCTCAGGCGGGTGGGGTATCTGAAGAGTTTGGTGCACACATTTTATCTTAACACCGTCTCCTGTTGGCAGCTGTAGCTCCGACATTTCTGCTGCACAAAAGAAGAAATGAATCCACGCAGTCTCGAGCGTTTCCTTTTGCAATGTTTCAACCCAAATCTGGGCGTCCCTCACGATATCAAACGTCGTGTTAATCTGAGACGCTCTGGCAATAAAAACGTCTCTTTGAATCTGAAGTTGGTTAATAGGCTCTCCAACTGTTTGGCTCCCGTAATTTGAGTGTTCACAGGGGACGGCGCCCGGCGTATGTGATGTATCGCTTCACAGCGGCACTTACGTCGAATTATTAGCCTGACTGATGACGGATTTAAGAGTGAATCAAGAAATACCGTGTTCCATAAGAGAGCGCCATCAAAAGACCAAAGAGGTGTTTGCTCTCTCCGTCTCACTTTCAACTCTCTTCTAGTCTCTCTCTCTCTCTCTCTCTCTCCCTCTCTGCCTCTTTGTCTCTCTCTCTTTCTCTTCAGGAACGGCGCTACAGTACGTTTCAGTCGCTCTATGATTTATTCATTGTTGTGTTTTTACCCTTCTCCTTGAATGTTTGGTGGAGAGGACAGGAAACTTTGAACCAGAGTACAAAGCAATGTATATTTGGGTCACACATTTTTCACATTTCTTCTGAGAGCTCTGTGTGCTCTCTCTCTCTCTCTCTCTCTCTCTCTCTCTCTCTCTCTCCCTCCCTCTCTTCTGAGAGCTTGTCTGGTGACTGGGTCGACTCCTCTCCTCTCCGCCACGTTCGTCCTTGAAGTGAGAATCAGCGGGGTGCCCCGATCCGAGGGGAGGCTGGCAGGGAGGGAGGGAGGGAGGCGAACAGGGCAAGAGGGGTTGGGAGCTAAATAATGGATGATTTCTTATTGAAATAAGGCCCGCTGAAAACAGAAGGAGCGAGCGTGTCATTACCTGGGAAACAGAGCAGGATGTTTAATCCTAAACGCCATGGAACCAGGCCATGGCGAAACCCTGCACCGGTTTACTGCCGCCAGCTTCGCCACCGCCGCCGCCACCACCGCTGCTGCTCGGCAGATTCATCCAAGCGACGTGTGATACCGAGCCTGCTTTTTTTTTAGGTGTCATCACAAGCAGTGCAACACCTAATAGCGTTACGTCATTACGTCAGTGTGAAAGACGGAGCCGAGCCCGAGCAGCACGGCAACCGTGACTTTGACCTAACAACGTCTCACCTCGCGCTGATTGACTCAGCAGTCATTATCCACCCTCCTCCCCGCCCCGCCGCCACACCCAGACAAAACTTGTCTGGCCCTGAGCCGAGCTGGTAAAATATGAGCCGACATTGAACCCACGACACCACTTCTTCCCAGATACATTAGCAGCACTTCCCGAGCCTCACCTTCACCGCAGACGGCCCCGCGCAAACGCAGCGTGCTCTTCAAATAATCATCATATTCACACCTAAGAGAAGTTGTATATATTTCTCTGGTGTGAAAGTTGATAAATAACTAACTCTGGTGTCAAGAAAGTCAAATGAAACATGAGGTATCGGGATCGGACGCTGGGTTCTTTGAATTAATGCTGCTCCAGTGTCAGAAGTGTGAACAATCTTCCCCGTGTGCGAGACTGTCGCAATGTTTGCACAAGCTACTTTTTAGGAGTTAATTATTCCAGCCCCACATTTTCTGACGGTATTTTGAATTATGAATTCAGGAATAAGCAGGAAACTGCAAAACAAAATCAGGCTAACGATGTTAGCTGTAATTAAAATGGAGAAGTAGCAGGCTGCCACGCTATTGGCTTGGAGAGAGATGTATTAGCCAGGCATATGGTTATGATAATTAATCCCAGGACTACAGAGAAACAAATAAACACACGCTAAACAAACAGGGGGGACCAGCTGAGGGCTGCAGGAACCAAAAAAAGAGAAGAAGATCCTTATCGTCATCGCTGAGCATGAGTCAGAGTAAGAAAGGAGGGATGATGGAGGAGAAGAGAGAAAAGACCACAAGATCACCCCCTTAAGGAACTTCCTCACATTAGAATTCATCTCCGAGTTTCCCTTTAAATAAGAAACTCATGCTCTCCTCTGCCTCTACATAACATTTATCTCTTAAGCTGGAGCGGTAAACTTAACCTTTGCGACCATGTGCTGCTTTACATCAATAGTGTAGCATTGAGTCGCTAATATGAAGCTATCAGCCTTGACGGCATTATCCCGTTTTTTGTTTTTCCACAATACAAACAGGCACAAAAGAAGCTCATCTTCTTACAGGCTCTGAAATTACCAGCCAGCCTCTTTGTACGGGCTTATAAATAACTGGAGATGCTTCTCCTCTCTGAAGAAAGAAAGAAGGGAGAGCAGACTAGAAAGTGGGGCCATCCGGGGCCCAATGGCGTGTGAATAGACGTGAATCGGAAGAAGAGACGCCGGGATAATGCTCTCCTTTCCTCTATCTGCTCCCAGTTGGAGGATGAGGGAGACAGAAGGGAATAGCTGCTAATAAGGCGTTGGGTGAAAGGCTTTGGGAAAGCTCCCCGTGGTGCTGGTCTGTAATGGAGATAAGCGTTGCCGTGTTGTTGTCTCACAAAAATCAACAAAGGGAACATGCGATGGGAGATTTGCGGCCGCGTCCCCAGTGAAAAGCGGAGCTTTCACGCCGCCGTAATGTTTAGCAGCATTAGAAATCATTAGGCCTCGGCACCGGGGGGAGAGCGTGCCAGACGCCCGTGCCCCAGTTAACGCTGCTTTCAGAAGCCGCCCGTAATCCATTCCTTAAACTTGCTTTCTTCCATTCACCTTCAGATGTGGGCAAATCTGATGGAAGGAACGCGCTGAGGAAAAAAAGGACGAGCTCTCCGTGTTTGTTTGTTTGTTTTCAGCTGAAGATTTAGCCAATCTACATCCCTGCGCCTTGTGATCTGCAGCAGCGATAAGGCCGCGGCCAGGCTTTAGTTAGACTAGCAGCAGGTGCCTTGCCAGGCAGTGGGGGGATACAGAGGATGCTGATAAATGGGGCCAGTTTCCCCGCATAAAGCACAGCGCCCTACAGAGGGAAGAGAGATAATGTATGCAGAGTTCACAGGCGCTGTGGGTTGCTGCTGCAGGGCGGGCGGACATCTTTGGAGCAAAATGATAGCTGCATAGAGATGAGGAGACTTCCAGGAGGTTATTTCAGCCGAGCTGCGCGCTGGCTGGAAACGTGGGGGGAATGGACTCCTGTGATCTGCAGAGCCATGACCGCACGTTTGCTTTACTCGGATGAGAGGAGGCGTAACGAGACAGGAGTGGTCAGGAATAGTAGCATTTTTTATCGAAACTCCAGCTACATATGTAAAGGCCAAGTTCAGACGGCGGTCCTGAAGGAGGTTATTGGCAGATTACTGACTGCTGTTAAGGAGTGAAATCTCTTCAGTGTCTCAGGTTGTTGGTGATACGACCGATCCGTCTCGTAAAGGTCGAGAATAAACCTCCGCGGTCACGTTTATAAAATCCAGTCCTGTCGCGTCAAGGTATCGAATCGTCGCACACCTTCTCGGCGTATCAGCTCGTTCCAGCTCCTCACTGAAGCTATCTGATGTTTAAAATATTCAAACCAGAGTCTCCATGTTGTTTTGTGGCGGCACTGTTGCATCAAATGGAAACATTTTAGATGCCTGCTGCATGATTTCATGCACATTTACCTGAAATTAAGGCTGCACTAGAATTTTGAATAAAGTTTGGACAATATTTGGCTGAACATGCAGAGTCTGTAGTGACTGAGGCGGTGGCAGCTGCCATGTAAACCCTTCTCTGATCATTTACCACCTCCATGTTGCTACAGAGGTGTTTATGTGGCCCTGTTTAAGCAAGCTTTAACCTCTAACTGCAGTTAACTAGCCGGAGCTAGCCACGCTAGCACTAGCTGCTAACCAGCTGGTAATGAATGCACTAGGCCTGTGAGGTCAAGCCTGGTTGTCTGGGGACCCATTAGCGAGGCGAGCGAGCCCTCCCAGCCCCGCGCTCTCTCCTTTCCCTCCCTGCATGGGCCCTCTGTCCTGCAGGCTCCAGCTAGCAACGCAGCCCCAGTACAGCGCCAGAGGCCAGGCCAAGCTCTGCCCAGGGACCCCACCTCAGTGAACTGTCATTTGTCTCGGCCATCCTGCCAGCACCGCAGGCTACATTAAGCCTTGATCTATGGGGCGGGCCAGCCTGCTTGGCCCTGGGATTCAGACGCTGTATCCGCTGCAGAGGCTGCACGGAGTTGGGCTCAGGTTTGGTCTTAACTTCTTCGTGGTGTATCAACGTGGAGTTGTTAAAAAAAACAACATTTTTCCCCCTAATCACAGTCATTTTTCATAAAAGCGCTGCGCTACATTTCACCCTCAGCACAACAGTATCTTGTGAATCAGACAAAGCTGTCGAGTGAAGGCCTTTCTCCGCCTGCTGGTTTACAGTATCTCCAATCTTCTGTGTCCTGGCTCTGGTGTTAAGTGTCTTTCCAAAGGGTCTGTGTTGCTGTCAACACTCACACGTTCACTTTTCAGCGCCGGACTCCTTCAGATGGCCTGCTCGCTCTCCCCATGCACCCACCAACCCCACCACCCCCTCTCCACCTTATCTGAGGGTTTCCAAACATGGCTGTTAAGCTGTATGTGATGAAATGAGATCTCAGGTTGAGCCCGGGTTTGACCGCACCCCTGCTCGAGTTTCTCAGCGGCGACTGCTCTGTTTTCCTGTTTCCCCCCGGACCCTTTGGTGGTGTACACGTCTTCTTCTCGTACAACGTCCCTGGAGTCCGGCCAATCGGCAGGCCTCGACGAGAGCTGTCAAACCCAATTCTGCCAATGGCGGGTGTTGAAAGCTGGCGTGGTAGACGTTGAAGAAAAGCCGGCGTGCTGCTGTCACATTACTCCTCAGTTGTGTGCGAGTGAGTGAGGAGAAGAGGGGGCACATCAAGATGAGCGTCCACAGTTTCTGGAAATAGGCAGTGGACATTTGCATGTTTCTTTCTGAGGCAGTCTATTCATTAGATTAGTGTTGTGCTAATGTGAGGACTAGCCAGACTTAAATACAGGATGTCATAAATCATAATGTTCATTTTAAGCTCATCTGCACACAAATACATGCATGCAATCATCGCACACGCACACAATTACACACTTAAACAGGCCCAGTGTTTGTGTTCAGCACATGTCGGAGGTGGACATCTTCCCGTCTCTCCAGCTTTTTGTGGGGCTCCCATGAATCATTGCCTCTTATTCCTTTCTCAGCGCGGGGGAAATCACATTAAGTGGAGCGCCGTGTTTGGCTCACACCAGTCTTGTCTTAATAGCTGTAATTTGGAGAGCAGAGAAAGAAAGGCAAAGAATGGAGAAGAAAGCTGCCTCACAACACTAATTCCAGTCAACAAAAACACCCCTCTCCAATCCCACCACATTAATTTGCATTAAAATATCCAACAGCTAAATATGTAAAGACAAAATAGTGGCATACTATTTATACCACATCTCCTGCCATGTGTGCTATGGCAGCAGCTGTGTGTGTGTGTGTGTGTACAACCTCCTGCTACTGTAGCATGCTGAACAGACCTCCCACACCAACATGGTTATGATTCCACCTTCGCACAAGTTTGCAGGAGTGAGAGACGCCGCGTGGAAAGGGGAAGCGTCCATATTACAGCCACCTGTTCATCCTGTGACATGATTGTCCAGGTGAATTTGGCTAAAGGCGACTCACGTGGTGATTTTCATCTGTTTGCATCACTGCAGCTGAAAAGAACTGATAGACCAAAAGAGGGATTTATTCTTTTGCTGTGTTTCTGTTCTGACCTTCTCAAACCAACATTTCCACCTCTGTAAACATAAAACCCTTCCTATGTAACCAATGACTTGTCCTTGTGGACCAGGTTGTTGTAGCAAAATTGATGTAAAGCGTCAAAGTGTTTGTTGTACCCAAATTAACAGCAGAACTTCATTTTAAATGCACATCAAACCCTAACTCGAACCCTTTGGGAGAACCCGGGGCAGACCCAGAGCTTGCTTGAGGGACTACCTACATCTGAACCTGGACGTGATCTCCGTGACGTCACAGGTTTCTGGAGAGCCGTTGTGACGCTCAGTGTTGTGGCTCTTGGCAGTTCTGCTTCTGCCGCCTCCAAACTGGCAAATATGTGAATTGTCAGCAGACCTGAGGCGGGCTGAACGACGCCTGGTTGCTCAAACAAACCATCTGCGACGACACCCACCTGTCAATCAAAGCGTCCACGCTCTTAATCCTGCATAACTTTAAGCCTTAATATAACCTGAACAGGTGAGTTGTATATAAATTCACCCTCAGTACAGTTGTCATGAACGGGAAATTAGCTACAGAGACCAAAACTGTTTTTGTACCAGGCTGTAAACATGTTTATTTCTGCTGTGAAACATGGGGACTTATGGAGACTGACTCACTTCTGGAGCCAGCCTCAAGTGGACGACAAGAGGAACTGCAGTTTTTGGCTTCACTTCACAGCCACAGAGGTTAAAAGTCGATGTACGAAAGGCAAAGAGATGAAGGATATTTAAGTTTTAGGTGACTGATAATGTGAATAGTCCGTTTAATTCATGTGTCACAGACATGGAAAGAATCAGACCAATCTCAGGACGTGTTTTTGTTTCTGGAATATCGAGACAACAAAGAAAACGTGGTGGATTAATGAGACGAGCAGCGCGTCTGTGGGAAAAGCCACATTTGATCATCCTTTTGTTAAATACCTGTTTACTCAACAAGACACGAAAACGCGATGACTTCTAATTTGAAGATTTAGCGTCAAGTTTGATTCTCAGCAGCCCGAGTGCCTTTCTATATCTGGATCTCGTCTCTTTGGGTATAATGCAATGATTTTATGGCGATTCTGTGCTGCTGAATCCGTGGAATTATCCATGCTAATGCTTCTTTCTAATGCTACTATCATACTGATAATAGCATTATCTAATCCTGCCGGTGAGCATTTGCACCTCTAGCTGTTGCAGCCGTGATCCACATAATTCCACTAACTAATGCGCCAGTCACTCCCCACACTTCCCAACTGCTCTGCTGCACAGATGAGCACCTTTCGTGACCTCGAGCCTCCCAGAGCATCAAAATCAATATCGGGGCCCTTTTCATGGCCTGGCTCCAGGGCACGCTTTCACTTTCTTTGCAAAAATATGAAATGCATGGCAACAAAAGACCAAAAAAAACAACACAAACTGCCTCCTAAGAAGAAAAACTACACTGAAAATGTCCTGTTGCATGCTGAAATGTGTAAAATAGTGTACTTCAGCATCAATAATGATGGTTTTAATAAGTCTTCCTTGATTAATTATTAGACTTGGACAAGAAAAAA
Organism: Miichthys miiuy; assembly: GCA_036365135.1. Taxonomy (NCBI): domain Eukaryota; kingdom Metazoa; phylum Chordata; class Actinopteri; family Sciaenidae; genus Miichthys; species Miichthys miiuy. The sequence continues at coordinate 16,766,533 of CM071623.1, forward strand.
TAGTTTGGGCTAAATCTTAATGTATAAGTGGAGCATTAAGTAACTTTTTTTTCACCTCAAGAAATAAAAAATCACCACAATCCTGCCCTAAGTTCAACTCTCCAACTAAATTACTCATCGCATGATTAATATTAATATCACAAAGTAGGTTTGTAGCTTTTTTTTTTTATTTGAAACACAACTGGAGAGATTTATTACATATTCAAGCACATATACAATTCGTTGGATGAGGAACACACATCCGATCCAACGGGAACATTCAGTGCCGTGACTGGCACAGTGCTTCGTTTATAGCACATGCATGCATACAGTAACTATTTTCTGTCCTCCCTAACCTCCACTCCCCAGCGATTGCCACCCACTTCTAGCATTTCCACGGTGGCTGCAGTAATCTTTGGCTTCCCTTCTCTGCGGTCGGCTGTGCAAACAGCACAATCTTGGACAGAGGCGCTCTCTCTCTCATTTATACCAGGTGAGGGAAGGTGAGAGAGATGGGTGGGATGAGAGCGAGGGGTGGCGGGGGTGAGGTAGAGGGTGGAGGAGGTGTGCATGCCACAGAAATATTCTGAGAAATGCGATGTGGATTTCCTGTTCGGATTAACCGAGGCAGCTAATTTCCACACAATGGTTAGACTGTTTGGTGCAGCACCTTCCAGCATCTTCAGCGCTCCATTCTTTCACGCTGGGTGGCCGAAATCTGTTTTCTGGTGCCTGGGTGTTAAATCTTTGGACAAAAACACAACACTAGTCTTCATTTTTAACTCTATCAAGTTAAGAGTTCATCTACTTTCACACCTGCTGCTGACAACACATGCAGGCAGAGGTATCTGTCCCATAAACTAGCAACAGATATCTGCATAGAAATCATGTTTGAGTGGGCTTTGGATGCAAATTGGCCCAACTTTTTGGAGCTTTTTCTGCATTTCTATGCTGGTATCTTTTTGTACTTTGGACTTCAGAGGAAGTCTTTGCCCAGATATCTGTTTTCTGGATGTCTGCTGGCTACACTGGAAGCCCAGAAACATCGTCTGTTGCCCCCAGAAGCTAAACCGTCATCAGACGTTAGCTGATTGGTTCTGATATTAATAAACTGGTGTCATTTCCCCCTTCATGCTGCTGTTGGACTAGTTCGAAGCGTTAACCATCATGGGATTGTTGGCGCAGTTTTAAAGTTCATATTTTGTTGTATATCATAGGATTTGTTTGATATTTAATGTCGCAGTGCATCATATTACAGCAGATCTGAGTTCCTGAATAACTGAAGAAAAGATACTGACCTCTTTCATGATGGATCGTGACTCATTTCAGTGACTGTTTGTTTGTGTGCACCCTTAAGGAAAAGTTCTGCATCGTGATGTTTCGTGACTAGGAATCATTACTTCATGATGACCTTATCATTACTTACCATTCAATGTCTCCTCGAGCAAAGTGAGAGTTATTCAGAGACGACTTATCAGCGATTAAAGCATGCGTTCGTGATTTGTTCCGTTCTTTGGCAGCCGACATTTTGTTTACAAGATTGTCAAGTGTGGTGGAAATCCCAGACGACACGTAACTATGGCAGCATGAGTGAGATGATGTCAAATCAGAACCACATTCAGAAATCATTGTGGATCAGCAGCGGCTCTATTTGCAGTAACGTTCACCAGTTTGACTCCAGTGACGATCCCTGATTCAGATTACTGTTAAACACATTTGGGAGATGTCCCTTCAACACAAAAAGGCCTCTATAGTCCTGCAGCATGCCTGGGGACTGCATGGAGAAACCCTTCCACTCTGCCAACCCTAGATTCATGGTCCTGTGTGTTTGGCTAGCCATTTCCTGGTGCAGCACTTGCTATTTTATTTGGCCCGCTTCAGCCCCAAGGATAGGGGGACAGTTGTCTTCCCCCGCTGCTGAGCCTGGTGAATTTCTTTGCTTACTTTTCCTCTGCTCTGTGGGAGGAGAGGCAGAAGGTGAAAAAGAAGAAAAACTGGATGGCGGCCCTGTTTGAGTTATTAGTTAAGAGTGGGAGGCAGCGAGGGATGAGCAGAGGACGGGAAAAAGATAAAGAAGGGTGAAAGAGACTGAAAGAGAGGGAAGTGCCAGGCCTTGTATTTCTTCCTGCTCTGCACACGGAGTCCTCACCTCTCAATGCAACCGCTGCATTCGGCTGACACCAGCTCTTCATCCCCGAAAGGCACAGCGATCTAAACAGATTCATACAGGCAGTATTTGCCCCTCAAAGCTTTCTGTGGAGCAACTTTTGATGTGAAGACAAGCTGAGGGAAATTGCAGGCTGAGGGACAAAACTATCTTGGGGGGCCACACTGAAGGGAGGCTCTGTTTTCAGGTGGAATTACAAGGCACAAGGTCCAAAACACATTTTCACATTATGCTCAGGTGTTTATTTGCTTTTGGCCCTCGAAGAGTGATTTTATTTTGCGCTCTCCAGCCTGCAGGACATTCACAATGATAGTTTGGCTGAATTCCCTCCAGGTGCGTGTTGTACGTTTGAGAGACAGCGAGGCGAAAAGGGATAAACGAAAAAGGGGAAAAAGACAAAGAGGGGAGAGATGCACCTGGCTCTCCACCACACCTGGGAGGAGAGTGGGACGGTGTGGGCTAATGATGTGGTTTTAAAGCTTGCTAAACACTGCGAGCGGCACACACTGTCCCTAGATGGCCTGCGGTTGGTTAGTCCTCACCACAGAATATTCCAGAGATCCCGCTCCCTCCCTTCCTCCCCCCTGCCTCCGCCTTCGCCGTCTCCTCCGCTGGGATGAAACTCGTGCTTTTGTACCCGCTCACATTCCCAGACATTTGAGGGTGTTGCACGGGGAATTTAAATAAATCAATAAAACATGAATTTATGGACATAAGTATACAAATGAGATCACTGTAGAGAGCTTACACTGAGTGCACTCTGTGAACCAGCGAGACGTTTGTTTGGTGACTGCTTTATGGCACAAAGCAGAAAGAGGGCGCTGTTCTCTCAGAGCCTACATTTTTAATTTAATAATTCATTTTTAAATGACAAGCCAGAAAGCAGCAGGGTTTGTGGGAAATGTAGTGTTCAAAACATTGTCTCAATATTCTTGGGCTAAATTGATACGAGGAGATTAATTAAAGAAAATCTCTCTTTATTAAATCTCCTTAACAAGTACACGATCTCTCTGCCCTCAGGTTTCCAATAACTTCCACCTGCTGGTTACTAACTTAGTTAATTAGCTCCTTTCATCACTAATCAGATTGTTACAACACTCGGGGGAATTTCACAACTGAGATCCAGAATTTTTTAAATTACCCAGGACAGAGTCCTACATTGTTTCTACGTTTATCACTGACTGCGGTTACACACACGATATTTCTTATTGAAATTACAGATTTCATCTTAAACGATTAATAAATAAATCCAATAAGATCTGCAGAATTTTGACAAAAAAAAACACAAAGCAGTTGCGCCCGCTGTGAAGCGATTAGCACTGACAGCAGCCTTTTTTTTATTGAGTTGCCTTTTAGTGAAATTTAAGTTCCCTCTAATAAACATTTAGACGTCTTTGGGCTTTTATTTTGGAAGGTAGAAGGAGTGTGTGTGTGTGTGTGCTGCCGTTGATGATGTTGGAATCAATAAAAAGTGTGTCATCTTGGTTCAGACTGAGGAGACGTGAGGAAAACACGCACAGAAAGAATATGTTCATCCGCTCCAGGCTCTTCTGATTGAAACAGTTTTATTCTGATTGTTAGTGGAATATTTCGCTCTATACAAACGCAGCATACCTGATCTCAACACCTGGTGGTCCGGTCCAAGAGGAACGCTGCAATAATAAGGTCAAACAAAGCCGATGGATGGATGGATAGATGGCTGCTGCTAAAACTGGGCTAGTATCATCAGCTGGAGGTGTTCTTGTACTTTACTGTCCATATTTTTACATTGATGCAGTATGTTGGAGTATGTTGGAGTATGTTGGACTATGTTGGACGGCACTGGTGATAACATTTGAATTATCTGTGACGTGAACAAAGTTAAAGTTCGTTAACACTCATCCATGATATGTAAACATGTTCTTCCTTTAGAATTGACGGTGTAATCTCTGCAGTCTGTCATGCTGCTGATGTTTATCCCGCAGAGGTCTGTGAATTCTGGGAAATGGAGTTGTGTGATTCTGTATGAAGGTTTCCTGCCTCTGTTGGACGTCCAGTGTATTTTTTTAAAGCAAACTCTGCAGTACTGTCAGCACAGTTTGATGGACAGGTGATCAGTGGAGGATCACTCAGCACCGCAGATGTTAACACACACTGCAATCACACTAAATTTAAACTGTAGCAATAAAACCCTTTCTGTTTCACGCTGAAGTCTATTTTACACATTTCTGCTTCTTCTAAGTCGGCGCTGTACAGGAGCGTCTTCACTCCTCACCCTCATCCAGCTTTACAGCTTCCCTTATCCCCGTCTAATGTAGCTGATCCCTCCACACATTTCTCTCCCCCTCTCTCACCCGATCCTTCTCCCCTGGCTTTTGTGAGAAGAAGAGGTGAGGGGGATATGTGTCTTTAACTGAGCTGGAGCTCTGCTGCAGCTTACCTCTTACTGCTAAGATAGGATATGTGCTCTGCTTTGTTACTGCTAACCTGCTTGTTTGGGGTGAGATCTGTGTGTGTGTGTGTGTGTGTGTGAGCAGAGTAGGAGTACTGAGAAATCCCATTATGGAGCCAAGTTGCTGCCACGCTTTCCCCATACACACTGTGAACCCGGTGTAATCCACTCACACACTCACCATGCATCCTTGTTTGTGTGCGCACGCTCACACAAACACACATATACCCTGTAGACTCGGCGGTGAGCTGTGTATCCCTGTGCACTGTTGTGTTACCCACCGTGAAACATGACAGCTAATGATATCGAAGGCTTTTTAAAGGTGTGTGTGTGTGTGTGTGTGTGTGTGTGTGTGAGAGGGAGAGAGAGAGAGCTGGATTTCTTCCAGACAGACATCGATTAGCGGGGAAAGCATCGGCTCAAAGTGAAAGCTACAAAGTCAAAAGCTATGCTTTCATGTATCAAATTAATTTCATTCCACGGCCTTTTACCTTTACATCGAGTCACTCCAAGAGCAAAAATCAACCACTCAACGCTCACATGCACGGAAAGCTGCTCATTTCTGAGCCTGATGAACATTTTTTAGATTTCTAGGCCAGTCGTGACATGTGCTGTAGCCGGACGGTGTTCAAACCAACAGAACTTCAGATGTCACCTCGCCCTGCCTCCATTGTTACCGCAGGATGTTTCAGCACTTCTCACATCTATGAGACAGCCCGATCTTTTCCATAGCGACACTCAGATTCATTCTGAGGCTGTCAATGGCAAAAAATATTGACGGTGCGCAGTCGCCCTGAAGGATTGCACTGTAGCCTGTGCTGCAGCTGCAGCGCTCTCACGCAGCAGCGGAAAGTTTCAAAAACTATTAGACACGATTTACAGACGATACTCTGGATCAGGTCGTTGTCCGTAAAATGGAGAATATGTCCAGACTTTGAGGGGTTAAATCTTGTTAACCTAGCCTGGACGAGTAGTCTCATAGTCGGGCTCCATCATCACCCATTCAGAGCTTCTCCACCCCTCTCCAATAACTTCCTCCAGGCCGAGCGTAGGGGGCGCTGCACACACTGCATTGCACCTGTGAGACGGTCACAGAGGGAAGCCTATTTGTCACCAGCCTGTCTCTCTGCCTTGCCATTGAGTGCTCACTCACTGTGTGTGTGTGTGAGACACACATACACACTCTCTCCATCCTGTCCTCCTCGACTCTCTCCTCCTCTCTCCTCCTCTCTCCCCCCTGACCCCAGCGCCATCTTCTCTGTCTCATCCTTTATGCATACTGACAGCGAGCCCCTCCGTTTATGGCACTGCATAACGTTCCCTCATTACCGCCCAGGACTCAGAAACCCAAACGCAGCAAGGAGAGAGAAAGGGGAGGAGAGGAGGGAGAGAGGGGAGTGGGGGTGGTTTTGGGTGGAGGTGGGGGGTGCAGTGATGTAGAGAGGTGGAGGGGAGAAGTGCCAATGATGACATTCGCTTTGGCTAATATTAATCTGATTCATTTGGCACGCCAGGAAGCATCACTTTAACTGTTTCTTTGCTGCTGCGCTGCTCCGTCATGTGCACTGATGATGACCGTGTGTGTGTGTGTGTGTGTGTGTGCATCACAATTAAACGACACACATGGAGACAGAAAGCAGGAGAGCGATTTGTTGCACATGCACTCAGATGATGCACGTTTGTTGGTGCAGTTAAATGCAACACACACAATAGACACATTTATTATGTTAATACACGCACAAACAATATGATGCATCATGAACATATGTGTCCACTGCGCGCACACACACACACACACACACACATGGAGGTATAAATCCCGGAGCACAGATATACACATCAGCTGGTGCAGAGTGTGCGGGCAGGGCGCAGCAGCTTGTGTTGGCTGTAAACAGCAGTGCAGGCAGTATGGAGAGCGGCGGCTGTGTGAGCACCGGGCCGGCCAGCCAATCAACCCCTCGATCTCCTGTCCCTGCCCTTCCATTGATCCCCATTAAAATGCTTAGCAGATGCTTGGCTTGAGAGAGACAAGCGCTTTTCTTTTTCTTTTTTTCTGCTGCTATTTTCATTTGTATGCTCCTTACCGCCGGCCCACAGTCTGGAATAGTCATTTTGCCAACTGGGATCCAGGCCCACTCCAGACAGTACAGTAGCATCCATTCAGACACAGCGGACGGTGCTGAACTAGCTTCTAATGTTGAATGGGCGCTGTCAGGGCGGCCCGCACCGGGTTTGAAAACCTTGTTGTGGATTTTGTGCCGGATGATGAATTTACCATCTGCGGACGGACGAACAGACAGACGTTGTTTCGTTCAGTCAGAACTTCGACGTCGGTTCATGAATTGTTTCGTTTTCAATGGTCGACTCTTGTGAGCGTGGGCTGGAATTCCAGTTTGTGTCTCACCTTTGTAGATTTTCCAGTTAATTGCAGAGATCTCTGAACATTCAGGACGTCTTAACGCTGCAAATCCACTGACAGTGAAAAGAATGGACGTCGTAAGCGTGACGTGCCCCACAGTTCTCTGAAGAGCCGTTGTGAAGAGGCTGTGGTCGTCTCCATCTTGGCAGTCCTGCCTCGTGTATCATCGGTGGACCTGAGGCGGGCTGAATGACGCCTAGTGGCTCAAACAAGCCACCTGTGATGACACCCACCTGTCAATCAAAGCGTCCACGCTCTTAATCCTGCATAACTTTAAGCCTTAATATAATCTGAACAGGTGAGTTGTATATAAATTCACCCTCAGTACAGTTGTCATGAACGGGGAAATTAGCTACAGAGACCAAAACTGTTTTTTGTACCAGGCTGTAAACATGTTTATTTCTGCTGTGAAACATGGGGACTTATGGAGACTGACTCACTTCTGCAGCCAGCCTCAAGTGGACGTTTGAGGAACTGCAGTGTCTAAAGAAAGTTCTCTGTAACTTGATTCAGACTAAACAGATCTTGGTTCAGTTTTGACCCATTTTTCTGGTTTATTATATTATTTTGCCGACACGCAGTGGTCCTGTGTAATTAGGGATTATTACAGTGTTTTCCGATGCACTCACCTCAGGCAAACAAAGTGAATAATAATCTGCCTGAATTTTTGGCTTGTTTGCAACTTTGTCAGAAAAATGTTCTGAGATCTCAGAAACGTCCACAAAAACACAAGTTACCTGTGTTACCTTTGAGAAACTTTGGTGTCTGTTTGTGGAGACTGGGTGAGTCAGACTGACAGAACATTACGGTCCATCACTCCCTCGCTCAGGACTACAGATATCTAATTTGTGACATAATCCTGCAGCAGCGCGTGTCTGGAGCATGTGGGACAAAGCATACCAGGATCAGGACTGGCTTGTGTTGTTATGCCAGCCAGTCCAAGAAAGCAGCTATTGTGTGTGTGTTCATGTATGTGTGTACCCTGCTCGGATGCCTGCACATACTGTACAGTGTGTGTGTGTGTGTGTTTTGTGTTTGATGCGCTCATGTCACGGGTGAGTGTGTGGGACATTTTCTTGCGTGCATACGTGAGCGTCTTCGGACGTTGTGACGTTTTTATTTCTTGTTTTTTTCGAGTGCTCTCGCGGCTGCATGGTAACTGAACCGGCTGTCTTCCTGTTACTGTGTCTGTGTGTGGCACTCGCCTCTGAGTACAGGCGGGCGTACACTAGCGGGCTTTGTCTGTCCGGGGGGCTGACGTACGTCCGTGGAAGAAGCCCTCCACATTGGGCCGCCGGCAATGAAAGAGAGGCTCTGTTCTCGCGGCCTGCCAATCACTCCACGGCTTGTCGGAGGGGCGGAGAGGATGTCCAGGGCTCCTTAAACTTCTTCAAGCGTGGAGAAAATAGAGATATGTGTCTTGTATGATGACAAAGCGGGACGGAGCGAAAACGGAGAAGCTTCAGAAAACAGACGGAAGATGGGGTTAAGAGGGATTTGAAGGATCACAGGAAGCTAAGCACAGTTGGGCATCATGAAACGACCTGTGTCATCGACATAATGTCAGTACCATCCATCCAAACACGAGCGCACCGCCTCTTTTAGCCCTTCGTCTTTAAGACCCGATCCAGCCGAACCTGGATCAAATTCAGCATTTTGGCTTCCATCGGACTCTTTCCGTCTTCCCACTGGGCATCGCGTATCTGCTTACATACTGTATGACATGCATGAAAACAGGCTAATGGCAGAGTCACAGCGAGGAAGAGTTTCTACGTTTCTTAATAAATTACATTTGTAAGTAACCCGAGCCTGAAGCTCTGCACAGCAAAACTCACCCTGAAACACGATTTCTGATCTCATGGCAGCGCGTCGAAGTTATCGGGGTCGTGCAGTGGAAACAATCAGTGAAATTCTGTTTGAGTTTGACGTCCACAGAACATCTACAAACTATTACACTAAAAAGACAGGCGCAGCTTGTGATCAGGGCTCAAAGGTCGGCGTACTCTTGTTTCCCATGAGCCACTGCAAGAGACTAATGGAAGCCTGCCGCTCCAGAAAACAATCTGATGCATTTTAAAACCGTCGAGTTGACGGACAGTAGAAACCTGAAGCACCACGCAGCCCGAGCAGAGCATGCTGCGGCTTAAAATAATCAAATTAATTGTTGAACGCATCAAACCTGTAAAACAATAACGGCCTTTAAAGCAAAGCAGCGTTCGCTTAGGAAACATACATGCACACTACACACACTCCTCTCTTCCCATAACGTCACGGTGGAGTGGCACATTGACAGCACTCCATTTAGTCGACAGGACAACTCTGACAACAGCTCGAACGGTGTGCTGGGAGTTGGCGAGACGCACAGAAGATACGATAAGGGGTGAGGAGGGTGGAGGTGTGAGGAGGGTGAGGGTGAGGGTGAGGAGGGGAGACAGAAGCTGAATTTGCGATGTCATGCGGCCGATTAGGCAGCTAGTCTATCTCGCCGGCGTCAGGGGGCCCCTGACGGCAGCTCCGCCGTCCTGCCAGCACATCGTATCCATCACCCTCCCTGCTTGCACACACACACACACACACACACACACACACACACTCTGTTCGCGTCAGGAAACATCATTCCCTTCTATGACACATGCTCGGACCAGGAGCATGAAAAATGGCTGAAAACGAGAGGAGAGGGAAAATAAAAGTGGAGAGAGAGCGGGGCGAGGAGGAGGAGGCGGAGGAGGCGGCGGGGAAGGTGAAATTGGAGGAAACTCTCGCCAGATTAGGTGCGGGTTAAGAGAATATTGATCTGTGTGCCGAGGACTGTTGATCTCTCTTAGCAGCACAAGACAAATGGCAGCAAACAGAAAATCGAGCGCGCTTCTCTCCAAGGACGGGCTCAGCCTCTCTCTGCTGCTCTCTTCTTCTTGCCATTTTTCCCCCATTTTGGAGCGCTCCTTCCAACAACATCCAACTTCCCGCAGCGCGTATGAAATCTATAAATCGACAGGTATTACGTTTTGAAACATAGATAAGCTTACCGAACTAATGACAACATCTTTGCTTGTATCTTAAGTTAGGGAGGGGAGCATCAGTACACACACACACACACACACCTAACCTAAATGGTAAGAGGCAGGAGTTTGTGTCAATGTTAGATGCCGCTGAGTGATTCTGAAGGTTGCTTCGATAATTAGTCTTTTTCTCCCATTTGGAGTGTACGAGGGGGTCCGCGCAGGCTCCGTGTTTGATTAGGGCCACAGCCTTGGCCCGGCACCCAGCCGGGGTGTTTGATGATGGGGAGCGAACTCTGGGGCGGGGGCTGAGGTTCATCCGTGCAGGCTCAACATCAAACAGCCAGGAGCAAAGGACTGCAGCCCTGGGGGACCCCTCCAGCACTGCTGCATGGATAGGTAGATACACTCCCAGTCGGATAGGGAGGGAGGGGAGGGAGGGGTGAGGAGGTGAGGAGGGAGAGAGAAGGTGGAAAAAAATCAGAGATGGAGGGTGTGCAGAGAAAGAGAGAGAAGTAGAGAGAAGTTGTCAAATGTGAAAGGGAAGCAAGGTGAAAAGTTTTTCCACTCGCACGTAGAATAAAAGACTCTGATCTTATTTCTGTTCATTAACGGCTTTAATATCTGAAGGTCTTCACGCGTCCTCTGTCCGCGAGAAAAGGTTCAGGTTTGTGTGAGTTCTGATCATGAGGCGTCATAGCAGGAAGAAAACGTGTTTGTGAGGACTGTTAATGGATTTTTAAGACTCGTATTGCTTCTGCGGCTCGTTAATTGGAGAAGCATCACGAGTCTAATTATCCTCGGGTCGGATTTGGACCAGTTGAGCTTCACAGCACGGTTTGGTTTGGTTCTGATGAATGAACACAGAGTAAACAAAGAACATTTTGGATCTTGTAGTTCCAGAACATCACTGTCCATCGTCGTTCACCTTTCATCACACTTCCTCTCCCAGGTGGGACTCAGCTGAAGCACTTTTACCTTTTTCTCTTTTTCACTCTCCTGAATTTTTATCAAGTCGTCGTATGCAGCTCCTTTCTGCAGTTTCTCTCTCTCTCCTCCTCTTTCATGTCTCTCCAGCTCAGGGGTGAGGGAGGGAGGGAGGGAGGGAGGAGGCTCTGACTGTTCACCCTTCACCAGTCATGTTTCATTACAAGGCCTCAGTCCTCCACCTGCCTGCCTGTCTATCTCTGTGTGTGTGTGTGTGTGTGTGTGATGTTACAAGGTTAACATGGACAGGGCGTGCCGGGAGGCAGTCGAAGGGTTAAACTGTGCGTTGGTTTGATTGCAGCTTCAGAGGGAAGTGATGTCACACACAACTCCAACCACAAAGTCATTTCTGTCTCCATTTGTGCTTCATCGCTAAACGTACGCGGAGCCCGAGCGGCACATTGCCAAAATCTGCGATTCCAGCAGGCGTCATTCAGCGTCTCAGGTCTTTGTCGACTTTCAGATTAACTGGTAGGACAGCCAGTTGGTTTGAAGTCGATGCAACAGACGTGACAGAGACGTGACCGGTGGGATTTCAGGGTCACAGTCGGCGTTTCAGTTCATCCTGAAGGTGTTGGATGAGGTTTAAGTCCGGGCTTCCACACCAAAGAGCTGAAGAAACAGCCCCAGACCAGAGGTACACGATTGTCTGTGGACATAACTGACCATGTAGCGAATCACTTTCATGTTACTGATTGCAACTTGAATATTTTGAGATGTTTTGGCGATCTGAGTGTTAATATATTCCATCAAAGCAAAAGCAAACCAAAAAAAAAAATCAATACTGGCAAAGACGCTGCAGCAAATACAGTAGCCCACGTAATAAGATGCACCAGGCAGAATGCTCCTCAATTAGCAGAGCAAAACTCTGGAGAATATTTACAGTAATCAATGTACAATTCTCAAGTCAACATTTTTTAATTAATTCTCCTCGGCAATTAACTCCCGCCATGAAAAAAAACACCCACAAAGAAGACCTTTCTTTGTGACATTAAACTTATTTCTGAAGCGGGCTGTCTCATTACCCTTCTTGGCTGAAACAAACGAGTGTGTGTTTTGGGAGTGTCCAAACACACACACATACTTGTGGCTAAAAAAACAAACTCGTCTCTTGGTGTATATTCGCTTACCGTGAATGGATTTCTGAAATAAAATGGGTCAAGCTCACTGTTTAGTTTTCGACTGCAGGGATTGAGTCGCCTACCTTTCCACCCACCATCCATATGGGCTCATGCATATGCATGCTCTCTGGACAGGTACGCCAAAAATGGGAATTTTATTTATTTTTTTTAGTTATCCTAGATTCACGGTTTTGTGGCGAAGACCGGTTGCGGCGACAAGCTGTCTTTTGACTCCTTTAAAGGGGTCATGTGATAATGAATTCCACAGAGGCAGAGAGGGAGACGCGGCGTTCTGCAGGAAACACACTCGATTCTGGAGACGGCGGAACAAATGGAATAGTTCATATCAGTCAGAGGAAAACAATAATCCAGGGCTAGATTTGTCGTCGCCCGTAAATGATCGTGGCAATTACGCTCACATTGTGAGGCAAGCAAACAGAATTACAGTGAGATTTTCTCTGTGATTGGGGTGTCACCCCCCCATTATTGTTGTGCCTCCTGATTGATCCTCTCCCTCTCTCTCAATCACTCTCCTCTTCCCTTTCACTGCCTGTCTTGTTTCATCTTTTCCTTTGTCTCATCTCGCCTCTCACTCTCTCCTTTTCTCTCCGGCTTGTTCTCCAGGCTAATGAATCTAAAGCTGGGGGGAATAGTCTGGCCCCCGGTGAGACCTCCAGCCTGTTCGGGCCTCATTTTGTCTTCACACCCTGGTCAGCCAGGGAAATACAGCTGTCCATCACTCTTCCCCAGGTCCCTGCTAACACTTTTACTACCTTTAAATTAGCCACTGTCGCTGCCAACCATGCCTCTGTGTCACACGTATCCAGATGTTGCAGGCTGTTTTTTCTCCAAGGCTGCCGCTGTAAATCTTTCCCATTCAGAGCGGGAAGGCAGGCGAGAAACGGCCCGGAGGACGACCACAGCTCACCTCCTCCCATCTGTTGGCTCAGACTCACTCTTTATATCAGGAGCACCAGAGTTACACAAAGAGTTGGGAGAGGATGCATGTCACCCAGCATCCATCACTGGGTGGCCGTGTCGTTCAGGTGATGGAGCATGACACAGGTAGTGAGCAGAGACTTCTCCACCATGAAACAATGCAAACCAGACTGACAGAAACATTTAAAGAAAAAGTTCAATGCAAGTTTTGAGGCGCAGATGTGGAAGAAGAGCTAATGTCTGTCAGACTGAGCCTGTCTTTGTCTTTCGCTGCAGGTTCTTGTCCTGTTGACATTATGAAGTGACAGATATGCTTATGGATGTTATTTGGTTATAATAAATTCAATCTGCAATGGTCATGCTCGGTCTGCATGTCACTGGGGGGTGTAGTCAGCAGAAAACAACAGCTTAAGGACTTAGCAGACATACAGACGGACGGCAAAGGAAAGAGATGACTGCTGTTCTTCAGTCCCAAAATTCAACCCGTATTTAGGACGACTGTCACGTCTGTGCTGATTCCAGCTTCATCTTTACTTTGAGTCTTCTGCACACAAACTGCTGAGTTTTCTGCATCTGTGTTGCCTTATTTTCTGTCTGTCAAAACAAGTGAAATGAACAATATATAGAGATTTTTCAGAAAAGAGTTTCATGTCATGCATTGCGTGGATAATTCTGGATTTTGACCTGAGTGCTCCTTGGACAGAAATCCACCTACTTGTGTTCTTGGTTGGAGGGCCGGTTCATAGGTTGCCCGACGCCTCAACACTATATCAGGAGCACCGGGAGGTTTTTGGCAGTGTGCTGAACATAAAGTACCTCCACAATGGATGGCTGTGAGGGTCAAAATACCACCACCACCACATGTTCCAGCCATGCAAGTTGATCAGCTGGGCAGTGCCCACTTGTTGCTGCAACGCTGCCACATTTTAGAGAGATGGAGCAATCAAAGCAACGTTTATCGCCGTGAGCGCTTAAGATTAGGTAAAAGCCCAGAAGTTTGTAATTACCACAGGGAGCACAGCGTTTCTTCCAATTTACTTCTCCAAATACTCATCCTAGGACCCACGGAAGATAAGTAAAATCAACTTCCTGCTCATGTGTTATGTATCATGGTTGTTGGACTTCAGAATGGAAATGGAAATTGCTCATGGCCAAAACCATGTTCATCAGCTGACTAAACATGAAACCTCCAGATTTAAGGCCCTAACCTCATTAAATGTCTTCTTTTGTAAAGATAAAGCGAGTCCTGGAAAACCTGGAAGAACTTAAACGAGCCTGTGTGTGCAAAATGAAGAAGAAGAGGGTTAAAATAAACCGCTGAGACCAAACGAACTGGTAACATCTGTATCTGTCTTATCTCCTCCTTTCTCCTCATGTCTTTATTTCACTTCTCTCTCCTCTGAAGCTCCCTCCCTCCTTACCTCCCTCCCTCCCTCCTCTGCGTCCATTCATCCAATTAACAACAGCCCTTCAGTTTTGTGTAATTTAGAACAGAACACACCGGTTGTGGATGTTATTAGAGGCAGTATCAATCAGTCCGGGGACAGTAAGGAGACATCCCTAATGCCCCGTCACGTAGCTCGGCTCCTGTATTTACGACCAGAGGCCTCTGCTGCACGGCTGGCATCACCCAGCCATCAAATAATAAAATAAATCAAAACATAAGAGTTTTGTCTATTTGCAATTTCCTTTCGGGGTCTCCAAATATGAAACCAGATGTTTCCGGCATCCTAAAGATGCTTTTCATCTGCCCTTCTTTTCCTTTCTTTTGCAGCCCTGTCTGTCTTTCTCTGTTTCGTGCTCTCGTTCTGTGCAGCCTCTCTGCCTCCCCTCTGCTTTCAAAATTAATGTAAGCCCAGAAAAAAAAAAAAAAGGGAGGCTTATAAAAAGTGAAATGTCCTCTTTGCCCAAGGAAGTAGTCTGTTTTGCATTGATAGAGAGGCACAGGCAGCCTCTGGCCATCTGAGGCTGAGCCTGTTTTTCCTCTGCGATATCCTGCCGCCACATCTCTGCCTCTCGAGTGCGCCTCCAAGTAAAGCGGGCGGGTCAAAGCAATAGCGTTCAGCCTTTTCTCCCCACACCCACCCACCCTCCCTCCACCCTCCAACCTCCCCCTTTCTCCAATCCTCTAATTGGAGGTGCTCAGGTTAAAGAATGTCCTGGTTATCGCAAAGCCAGCAGAGAAACACAATTCAGCACTATAATTCCGCTGATGAGTGACTTGCATTTTCAAATATTTAGCGTCGGTGTTTACACAAGCTGTGTCATTATCTCATTCATGCACATTCAAACGTTGACATGAGTTTATACAGGAGAATTAATTCCAAGTCAGCCCGAATGGGATTTTTAATAGATTCTGGATATATGTAGGGGAATTCATAAGCATCTCTAAAGCTCAGACATGGATACTGTGTTTGTGTAATTCTCTCGGTGCAGTAAGTGTGGTCCCAGTCATCTCCCTTGTATGAAGAGGTTGTCTGTTTTATGCCTCTGGCCTCTGTTCATTTTGACAAACCGTGCATGCTTTCTGCCAGTCACTTCCAGGCAACCACAGCTACAATAAACACCAGCCATTTTTTTTTTTCCAGCTCGAGGCCCAGGTTTGATCCCAAGCAGAACCCCGGCCAGCTCACTTCCTCCCGGGGCTTGAAAGCGGGGCCAAGCCCAAACAAACAGGAACTCCAACATATACAGCAGCTCCCCGTTAGCCCTGCACCTGCATAGTGTTACACCGGGCTTAACGGCTCCAGGTTTAGCCAGCCAGGGTTTATGTTTGTGAGCTCGGTGCTGCTGAAGCTTCCACTGCCGAGGAATGCCCCAACCGCGATCATTTGTGGTGATTTTAAAGGGAAGCCCAACAGTCGGATCGTTAATACGAGGAACTCTTCGTGTTTAGAGACAGTATCTCCACCACAGGCGGAAGATGATAAAACTGCATGAACAGCCTTGAATCAGTGTAAAAGTGTTTGATTGGTGCGCTCCTTAGTGCTTCATTTGCTGTGCAAACAGGTCCTAAAAGTCCTGACATTTACACTCAACAAAAATGTCCCGCGTGTTTACGGAAATCAAAAGAAGTTCCTCATTTTCAGGCCACACAAAAATGTAAGCGCTGACAAGCAACAGCTTTTTACGCCTGCTGTTAAATACACGAGTCCAATTACGGCTGTCCTCGTTAACGTGACAGGACGTCAAACAAGCACTTCCTGTTAACTGCCTCTTATCTTAATTGGTCTAGTCTCAGAGGAGGGTCCGGCTCTGTGCTGACTATGGTCACAGAGTCTGCTTCTTGTCTGGCTCAGCCCAACACAGTCTCATTTTGTTGTCATCACAGTCTGTGCAAAGAGCAAACCACTTCTAAATGTTTTGGAGACGTCTGACTGTATCCGAAGTCCAAAACATGACGAGGTGTCTGGAATCATTTGCAGAGATACGGACACAAAGATACGTGCCGACAATTACTCGTTAAAAATGTAAAAGCGTGGCCTGTCGGTGGACTCTCTCAGTCCGTTGCTTTCTCTGTCACTCGGACGTCAGAAGAGCGCGTCGCCTCCTCTTTGGAGTTCTCGACTACGACTGAGAGCAGCGCTCTTAATAAAGCCCAAATGCAATCTCCCTCTAACCCCAATGAGATGGTGAGGCTCCTCAGCTCTTCCATAATGCACTATTCATGCTTTTTATTAATCTCTTTTTTCCTCCAGCCATTTTTCAAATCACTCCTTTTGTTTACTCATGAATATTTTTCTGCCTTGTTGAGAGAGAGACACACACACACACACACAGAACAACAAAGAGGGAACGGGAGGCAAAAAGAGAGCCCATCAGCAGGGCGTAGGAATGGCCTGGTGGCGCTTCATCCGTGGGTAATTTGTGGCAGGGAAGCCTTGTATTTCATCACGGGATAATCTAACCTTAGAGGTGTTTTACAGACTGCCTCCGAGCTCAAAATAGGTCACTTAAGCAGGCTTAGCAGGCGAGGCCAGCCTGATACGAAGGCCCTGCACCCCAGGGACACCTAGCCACGGTAATTGGTGGTTATGGCCCGGGGTTTTTATAGGCGATGAACAAAGTTGGCCATCTAATGTCACATTTAGGACAACGGCGTGCTCAGGCCTACACCGGCGATAGCACAGGCTCATTAACAAGCTCCTAATTACAGACAGAGTGAGTGCAAAGACAACTGTATGGAAGCTCCGTGGAAAGCGTCAGCTCGGTGTTCATTTCATCCTTTTCCCAGTTTTGTAGCACCTCACTCTGTGTTGGATAAAAAGGGGTAGTGATCGTAATATGCCGTCTATAAAAGGTACCCAGCATTAGGCTAATCTGTCACCCATTTCCATTTTTTCTCATTTTTTTCAGATCCAACATGAGAGGGAAAGAGTGAGGTGGTGTGTGCAGAGGGAGGGGGAGAAAAGGCGTAATGAAAAGGGCCTAAATGACAGTGGGTTGACAGTGGGATTGGCTGGTAAATGACTGCGGAGTGGCTCGCCTGCGGAGAGGGGATGGAGGAGGCTCCCAGTAGGCCTGATTAATTCCACTCTCGGCGGCTGCCAGGGGAGAGCCGGGGTTAGCGGCTGCTCGAAGAGGAGCCTATTACCAGTCCGCCGCTGAAACTGATATAATCAGCTACACTGCGACCCGGCCTTCCCCGAGACAAACTTTTCCAGGGCTCGCTCCCCATTCGTTCCACACTGGGACTTAAATACGACGGTGGGGGGAGGCGGAGGGGTTGAGGTGAGGGAGGGTGTCGGGTTTGGATGAGGGGTACAAAGGATTTTCTTTTTGAGAGATGGTTAGGGGAGCTTTGTAAGAAATCCTCTCTGCTGTTCTGACTCCACTCTCCCTCGCTCTGACTGTACCTCTGTATCTCTTTATCCCTATCTCGCTCCTTCTCCTTCCCTCTCTGGCTGATTTCCTGCAGCTTTGATAGCGACAGACCCTCCCGTGTGGCAGCAGCTTTAAGTCTGGTCAGATATGAATATGTCACAGCTCTTAATCCCAGGCGCTTCTCTTGCAGCTTCACAAACTGCAGCAAGTATGACGCGTTTTTATCTGATGCGGCCTCTCCGACATGAAGCGCCCCCCCTCCAACCTCCTGAGCCTTGCTCCCTCTGTTTTCACAGGACTGACCTAGAATACGAAGTGAGTAATGGATGGCGTAACATTATCTTAGTGACATATGTTCATCTATGTTGCAGGTATGTCTCGTGCTGCAGCTGGAGTTACATCCTGCCTAATTACACGCCCAGCGAGGATTACAGGATTTGCCACAGTGAGAGGTGTGTTTGCATTTTCTGCCTCCGTCCTGAAGATGCACATGTATCAGGCTTTGAAACACAAACACAATCTGAGAGTTTCTCTGATAATCCGCAGACCTCACTGAGTCTTCTGGATTATGCAGCGCAGTGGGGCTTCTGATTGGTGGGTGATAAAAGTGACATTTAATTTGACGTCTTTGTAGCATTTAGAGGCTGTCGGCCATGTTTGTTGCCATGGTTGCTCTCGGTTGTTTTGTTGCTGCTTCTTGTCAGGTTCTCACTGAGTTGTACCAACCCTAACCCTCAGATACCTGACTGAACGCGAGATGTTTCTTATTAACGGAGGAGCAACAGGCCGAGCGGCTAAAACAAACTTCTGATCAAGAGATATTTTCACAGGCGGAGGATGCCGTGTTGCTAATCAGGGTGTGATTCTGCAGATGCACGCAGGTCACAGAGTAAGACTTAACATTAAAACAGTAATTAGTTCATTTATCTGTTGGAAATTAAAGCAGGCGTACACAGACCGAGTGTCACCGAGTGTCACAGAGTGTCCTGTCCTGACAAATGAGTTGAACAAATCCACACGAGTTCACGTGTACGAGTACACACAACTGACACGAGGTTTTACGATTCATTCTCATCTTTTCTCACTTTCCTGTAAATGAAACCGTTATCCAGTGCAGAGTTTAGACACATCGCTGCTAAACATTCATCTCCGAACGTGGAGAAATAAAACCACGGCGAGCTGCTGGTGGAAGCGTTGTAATACAGGTGAACCAACCTTTTAACCGTGTGTCTGTTGGCCCGTGGATGTTCTCCTGCAGTCAAGGATGCAGCCACTCTCTCTCCCACACACACACACACACACAGCCCATTTTCATTTATGTCCATTACACAGTCCTATTCATGTCCCAGATAGAGCGGGCCCTCTCTCTGCCTCAGTCTGAAAAATGTCAGCCCTCCCCTCCATATATCCCGCCCGGCCCTGCCTCCCTCCATCCCGATAAAGGTCGTGAATAATACATATTAAGCACTGTACCGAAGGCCGTAACCGAACTGTTAAAATATTGATCTTTGCCAATCATAATAAAGAGAAATTACTGAAAGCGATCCATCACCATGAGCCAAGTGTCTGCTCCTACTCCAGGCTTAACTTGCTCAATTTCCCCCCTCTGTGTAGCGCCACATTATGGCTCAATAATAATAAAGATGATATCAGCGCTGCAATTGCCGCCGCGTGCGCAGCGAAAGGTAGTGTGTTGTCATGCAAATTAAGCGACAACAAATCCATAACGCGACTAAATATATTTGGAGGATTACGTCCCGTTCATCTGTGGAAAGAAATAAATACTTTCAATATTTGCCAGCCTCGCTCGTCTCTGCTCTCCAAATGGTGCATGACATTTGGGCTGTCACGTGTGTTCCAGCGTGCGTGTGCGCCAGGCGTGTTTGTTTGCGCACGTGTGTGTGGAGACGGAGCGAGTGTGTAGTTCCACATATTGCGTGAGGATTTTGTATTGTGCATGCAGGCACAAACGTGTGTGTGTCTTTGCCGTGTGATTCAAAATGCTGTTTACATACGTGTGCGATTCCAAGGTTTCTATCCCGCATAGGCACCTGTGTGTGTGTGTGTGTGTGTGTGTGTGTGTGTGTGTGTGTGTGTGTGTGTGAAAGGACATTCGTCGAAGGTGAAAAGCAGCAAAGGAGGTTTCACCTTTTTTTTTTTTTTTTAAAGCAGCTCTGATCAGATCAGCCGCTCCACCTCCAACCTGAAACACACACTGACATTTCACATGATCACCTTTAATAGCACCTAAAGGTGATCATACGAGGCCGCCTGCCCAACTAAGCGAGACGTTCCCACACACTTAATGAGTTTTTAAATATTAAAAGCAGCACACATCGTCGTCACTATTGTGAGCTCTTAATTTACCAAGCAATTAGGCTCGGGCCCTCATTTATCAGCGTGTGTTCATTTGCTGAAAACCTAGTCACTTTTTATTAATCGATGCCATAGAAACGGCGAGGTGAAATTAATGTGCGCCCAGCGGAGGTCACGCCAGCCGTGCTAGCTAGCTGCGGCTCAGTGAAACGGGAGATAAATAGGAAGTGTGCTTCGCCGGTTACACCGGAGAGATGTCGAGGCATCGGCGCGGGACGCCGGGGGACCGGCCTCTGCGGCTGGAGAGACGAGGGAACGGTGGAGAGAAACGCTGCTTGGCTTTTCTGTGACCATCTGTTTTATTATTTTTTTTCATGCAGGAACAAAATTAACCAAACGCCTTTAAAAGGAAAAACAATTATAGTTTTAACCTTGCTGCTTCGGTGCTTTCTCTACTTCATTTTTCCTCCTCTATCACTCCTCGCTGCGAGGATCCTGCTTACTATTCATACAGAAAAGTGGGAATGAATCAAAAGTACGTTCTTTGAGAGGAATCCCAATGTGCTTTCTCTGTGGAGAGCCTTGACTCGCACTGACACGGCGCTCCGCCCTATATATTCACGTGTAACGGCTGCTGATATCTTCAACATATACACTGGTACCACACACTCATAATTCTTTTCCATAGGTTAATATGCCGGTTAATACGAGGCCTTTGTGAAAGGAAAATGTTACTCTTCCCGTCACCGTGATTTGCATAAGGATATATATTGTCTCACTTAAATACAATCAAAGCCCGGCCGCTGTTAATGGATGGCGAGACACCTGCTCGGCTCATGTTTACAGCGGCATGCTAATGTTAGCTCTACCCTGGGATAGCTATCCACTGTGATGTGCACAGGTGTTGTTTGCCGCGCTGCCCCCACTGTTGTGCTGTCTGTTAGACCGGCCAGTGTGGGATTCCTTAATCTCGCCGCCGCCATGGGAGCGAACAAACATACTGTA
Source organism: Miichthys miiuy (assembly GCA_036365135.1). Lineage (NCBI taxonomy): Eukaryota > Metazoa > Chordata > Actinopteri > Sciaenidae > Miichthys > Miichthys miiuy. Next base: position 16,787,720 of record CM071623.1, read on the forward strand.
CGCCTGCCAGATAATTCCAGCGAGTTGGCAGACAGCTCTCGTCTGCCAACTCGCTGGGTGGAGAGGATGCACGACTTCTGACGACGTCCATGTTGAATACTCTGAATGCAAGTCGGACAAAAACTCCTGCTTAATGCATGAAATGTAACGTCATCTAGCGGAGTATTTGCAGGACAGTTTGTGGTCAGTAGAACTTCTGTTGCTGCGTGTGGAAACGATGGAGTCGCTCGGCTAATTTAAAACACACATATGATTCAAAAATGGAGCGAATAAAGAACACAGAAAACACGTCGATCTCTCACGTTTGGAACGTGGCAGGAGGTTGAATAAAGACTTTCTTGAGCTTGTTGAACATAAAATATCAGAGTAATGCCCGTCACAGTTTCCCACAGCTCAAGGTGACGACCTTTAAAACACAAAGATTAGCTGTAATCAATTTACAATGATTGAAAAATGACACAAATTCTCACATACAGCGTGAAAACGTGGAAGCGGCTGCTGTAATCTTTGGCATTTGTCCGTGATAAGTGGCTTCAATGATTAATCAATGAAAACATGATTAAAAACTCTGCACACTTATCTCCTCTGGTGAAAGTCCTTGTGACCAAAAGGATTATTGCCCTTAACTTGAAAGTTTTGTAGGTGTGGTGAGTCTGCTGGTAAAACTGGAGTAAACAGTCAGAGAACAGCTTTAAAAAAACTCGTCTGAATAGATTTATAATCGTGTGACGACCCTGCTTTTGTGGATATATATATATGGATTCATTCCCACCATCTCCACCATCACCGCGAACCCTCCCCTTCCCCTCCATCCCCGTGTGCCCCTGATCCACGACCCCCAGGGGTGTTTGCAGCAGACTGTGATGGGGCTGTGCCAGCTTGGTGCTGCTCCAGCCTCGGCCCCAGCCCGTCCCAGGCCCGGGCCCGGCACTGCGCTAATATGCTCCCATTCCTCATCCAGACAGTCCGTAAAGCACTGGGGCAAAATATTCTGTCTCCCTGAGCAGCTCCTAATAAATTGTCCTTTCATCGACGCGCAAGACAAATTTTGCCTTCTCTCCCTCCCTTCCTCCCTCTCCTCTCACCCGCCTCCCTCCCTCGCTATCTCGCTACACTCTTTCTCACTTTCACTGTGTTCACATGCTCTGGAGCTCCCTCTCTCCCAGTTCCTCTGCTCCCTGTGGTTTAGTGAAACTGGCACACTCACTCTACCTCTCAATAAACTACAGGGATGCCAGGGGCGCAGCTCAGTTGGCCAGAGCCCCCTGCAAAAAGAAAAAGGGGGTGAGGCGGAGAGGTGAGGGGAGGAAGTTAGGTGACGGAGGGGGGATTTACAAGGTAGAGGAAAAAGATAAAAAGAAATAAAGAGCGAGGGGTATTATTGTGCACAATCCTGTGCTCCCTGTCTCTCTCCTCCACACGCTGCCACAACACGCTACTGCTTCCGCTTTGTAATTGCGCAATTAGTGCCACAGCCTGGTTTTCATATATCACAAATGGCTAGCTGCTGCTATTAAAGCAGCTCCAGCGCCGGGCTAGGGGGCATGGCTAGCCGAGGTGCATTAAGGGCAGCGTTTTGTAAAATGTGAGCCAATTTATCATGATCTGTTTTTCGCTCCCACCCACTGCTAAAACGCCCCTACTCCCTTGTCTTTGAGCCTGACCTTGTGCTGAGCTTGTGTGTGTGTGTGTGTGTGTGTGTGTGTGTGTCAGTGTGCGGAGGTTCAATTTGCTCATTGTTACTTGCTTGCATAATTTCAGGCGGCTGGCTCGGCACAGAGCCTCACACTGAGCCACACACACACACACACACAGACACACACATAGACGCCCGCAGTTACGCACACAAACACACCTTGGAGTGCACAAACACACACACACACACACACACCTCCGCAAAACATGCCGGCCACTGATTGCTTGCGCCGCCACTTTGCCTTCCTCTGTCTCTCATTGCACTGCTCTCTCTTTTCGTCCTCTTTTCCTCTCCAAGCAGAATCCACTCATTTATATGCCGAGGCTAAGCGGTATTCATTTGTAAGATGGCAAGCGGTATAACACTGGTAATTCCTCCTCACCAATTTCCAGCGCACTTTCCCCTTTAGCTGTCATAAGCAGTGCATTAAGTGAGTGAGGCAAATCCGCTCCCCATTCTGCGCCATCTCTCCCCCTCTCTCTCTCTTTTTCTTCCTGCCTGCCGTTCTCCATCACCCACTCGTCACCCTCCATTCTCCACGTTTGCATGTTGCTGCTGTGAAGATTTACAACGCACGCCTATTCACGCTCTCTCTCCCTTCATTTCTCCTCTGTCTCTCTCTTTCCTTTCATTTTCCCGGGCGGTGGAAGCTGAAGATGACACCCTGAGCTCATCAGAACCCGCCGGCTTTTCACCCCCGGAGAGCCGCCTTGAGCGCCAGGCGCAGCGCGCTGCACTGCGGATACCTGCCCCACCCCCCTGCTGAGTAGCCTGTAGCCCAGAGAGAGGCTGAGCCGGGGGGGGCTGGAGGAGGCTGGATGAAGGGATTCCAAGGTGGGGTTACAGCTGGGGGAAAAGGAACAGATAAAAGAGGAAGGAGCTAGAAGTGGGGTTAGTGCTGGAAGAGTCGAGGTGGTGTTGAGGTGCGGAGTGCACAAAAATGAAGACGGTAGCCTGAAGTTCACAAGCTTACCTGATTTGTCCAGTTTGAACACCTGAAACAAACCCAGTGAGTGCTGCGTGTATCCGGACAGATGCCGGATGTGGGTCAGTTAGCATTAGCTGTAGCTTGCACTGAAACAGGAAACACTCTCACGCATCAGTTGATCAGAAAATCTGTGCAGAGATGAACTTCAGGGTTTGAGGCCTGGAGAGGGAGGTGCAGCTGAAAGGGCTGAAGGCAGAAGGAGGTCTGATTCTTCTCTCCGCTCGACCTTCACTCTCACTTTTCTTCCTCCTCTTTCATCCTCAACCTCGTCATCTGAGCTTGTCCTGAGGGCCTCTGTTCCCCCCGGGTGAGGATGGAAGGCAGAACTTGTTCACCCCTCCAGGCCCGAGTCCATCAGACACCCAATCCAGCACACTCGTAATCGCAGCCATGACGACAGCGAGGCCAAATGAATAAACAAATTCTGTGTTTTGGCTGCGTTGACAGCCGCTCCATCATGTCATCGAAACCCACCAAGCCGTTTTAATGCCTTTGTTATTGTGGGTGAAGAACACAATTGTGGTGTTGCTGACAGCATAATTATCAGGTAGTTAGTATTATTTGCAGATAACAGGTTTTAAAGTTGTCAAATGGGCACATTTCACCGCGCTCCCAGAGATTTTCACTATATATGGAAAAGACGAGCACAAACAAGCAGCGTTGGATCGCTCCGTGCTGATCGAATGCAAAGTGACACAAAAACATGCTTAAACATGCGCTGACCGACACTCAGCCACTGAGCTACCATTTCTCCCACCTTGGCGTTAATGCGTTTGTCGCTACTTGTCAAACACCCACTTGTTTTGAATTTACCACAAGAGTCTTGGCACCCTCTGCCTCGCAGCGCCGGCAATACGGACGAGAGAGCAATCATTGTTTTGTTGTTTAGAGTGCCACACGAGTTGCTAACTTTTTGGAGGACTTGGCAAGGGTCCCTTTTTTCCCTCAACCCCCCATTTTGATGATAAGTGGCCAACTACCAGCTCGGAATGGGGTCAATGAAGACCAACGGACTCAACCATTTCCCCCTCATGCAGGGGTGCAAATATAACATGGAAGTGAGTTCAGCTGCTGCGTCGTATTTATCTATTTACAGGTTCAAATTGATCTGATGTACAACAGCTGAATTTACATGAAGGGGAACATTAATGCCAATAATCCTTTTGTTGAGATTCCTCTACAGTGTTCCCTGTGTGTGCCAGCAGGGAGGATGAGAAGGTGGCAGAGAGGTTAGATGAATGTTTGGCTCCAACAAATATGTTTCACGGGACAATGAAGCCCAAAATAATGAAACGCTGCTGAATGAAGCAGACATTTTAAGATACGATGACAAGGAAGTATCCAAACGACGCCACACGACCAGTACGTGGACGTTGAACACGTCTTTCTGAAAACATGAGCTTTAATCATGCGAGTTTTGGAGCCTGGTTGCAGAGATTTGAAGTCAGCCCCTGATGTTCAGTGTTTCAGTTCATCTTAAAGATGCTGGATCGGGCTGAGGTCAGAGTTTTGTGCAGGCCGGTCATATTTTACCACACCAAACTGGGAAAAGCAGTTCTTAGCTGTGAAGTGAAGCCAAAAAGTTCCTCTAACGTCCACTTGAGGCTGGCTGCAGAAGTGAGTCAGTCTCCATAAGTCCCCATGTTTCACAGCAGAAATAAACATGTTTACAGCCTGGTACAAAAAACAGTTTTGGTCTCTGTAGCTAATTTCCCCGTTCATGACAACTGTACTGAGGGTGAATTTATATACAACTCACCTGTTCAGATTATATTAAGGCTTAAAGTTATGCAGGATTAAGAGCGTGGACGCTTTGATTGACAGGTGGGTGTCATCACAGATGGCTTGTTTGAGCACAGATGCTTCAGAAACCTGCGGGTGACGTAACGGATAGGACGTCCATATTTCTGTCTGTGGCTCTGAAATCCTGCATGTTGTCCTTTTAATTTGAACAACAGCGTGACACACGGAGGTGCACTAATAGAGTCGATGACACTGATGAATATTTAATGCCAGTGAATCTATACGGACGGCAGCGGCGGCGGCGGCTCAGATGTGTTGCTCTTGCTCCGACCTGCGAGATGACACTGCATCATTATTCTGCTCTCGTTTTATTTCCAGCAGGAGAGCAGAGGTCAACCTTCGGACAGGTCCCCCCACTAAACACAAGCCACTTCCATGCTGGGACTGACTTTATCTGTCTGCGCTGGATGAACTGTGGAAATTGTAATTGTGTCTCTCTGCAGCAGTCAATCTGTTCCAGGGTTTCCACATTTGGACGTCGAATTGAAGGCCTTTTCAATTACTTTCAAGGTCCTGTTTGGTGACATTTAAGGACTCAAGTTTAGTTTTCAGTAGCCAACCTTCACCTGGACAAAATAATAGAAACACCTGCCAGTATTATTACATTAGAGTTCTTCTGAGACCTTTTCCACCTTAAATTAATTTCCCTTCAAGGATTTTCAAGGCTAAAATGAAGCTTCTGCTTTGTCTGATATACTTTATACTGTGCATGTGAACTGTACACAACATAATCAGTGTTAAATATATCAGACTTTCTTCTTTTCCTGTTTTTAAATAGAGTCAATGGATTAGATGTTCAGCATTGACTAATGAAGCTACTGTACTTTAAAATCAACTTAGTTCTAAAACAATGCTCACATTATGGAGGAATATTAACCAAACGACACACACACACACATTTCCAACCTCAAACATCTCGTATACCTCCAAAGAAATGCAACAAACACACCTCAGGAAGTGACACAGCAGATAATTGAAATTTATTCCCAATTATGCCGCACAACAAACAACCCTCCCCTGGTATTTTATTTTTTTCCTGCTATAGTTGTTGAGTCGGTGAGCAGTGAACGCGGCGCTGCTTTCCTATGGGAGGACTGATGCTTCGGCACTGAGGTGTAATAGCTGAGAGAGTTAATGTAGCTTAAACGGCCAAACTAATTGTCCCTGTCTCTGTCATATTTGTCTAGTAGAACACTCCTAAATACCACAGCGATTAATTACCTCGCAGTCAGGTATGTGGAGACAGCATCCAGTCTCAGCTGTGTGTGTGTGTGTGTGTGTGTGTATTTGTCCCTCTTTGCCACACGTATCAGTGTGATGACTTGTTTTACGACTGTCAACAAGTTTCTGATTCTTGTCTCCTTTCATTGTGTTTGGCCGCTAACCTTCGTGTCAGGTCCTCCAGCGAGACGTTTGAGTTTGAATGTTTGTGAGGATGCAAAGTCACATTTTACTCTCGTCAAGCCGGACTCGCCCGAGAGTAACTGAATGTTGTATTTCACGGACAGTTCTGTTGCGTGTGTTTTCTTCGTCCGCGGAGGGGAACCTGGGAGATTTAGCTCCAAACCTTCCTCCAATCACGTCTCTCGAATGCAGTGTTGTCCAGATAGGAAGCGGCTGGTTTTCAAGATGGATGATGGATGTTTTTTTTTTATTATTATTATTTGCACAGCTTTCTTCCCTTTGTGTCAGAATTAATGGAAACGAATGAAACGCCGTGCACAGCTGACGTGAGTCGGTTTGTTTGTGTTGTAGTTTGTTTCTGCACACAGGTGTGCAGCCGGCGTGCCTACGTGTTTGGGGCTTGTTTGCCAAGATCAGAGGCAGGCGCCCCGGGTGTGTGAAGTGTTCCCATCATGCATCGCTCCATGCCTGGGCAGCCCACGCCCACTCATCATCCCCACATTAACGCTCATCTCTCTCCCGCTATCTCTCTCATGCACACACACACACACACACTCTCTCTCTTTTCTTCTTTCTCATTCAGTCTGTGTTTCTCTCTCCCTCTCTGTGATCTCTCTGTTTATGTTTGACCTTTTTGCCGTTCTGCACCAGCTAATGATGGTACAGGGATAGCAGGTGCGCTGCATTAGCCGACTTCTGCCGTGGCGGAACAAATTAGAGGTCCACCAACACCGAAGGCCAACCTTTCACCGCCGATGCTCCCGTTAGTTGCAGACACACCCACAGGATGCCCACACGCTCTCACACAACACAGGCAGATATGCAAACATACAGTACAGCAGCAGCTACACACACACACACACACATGCACTCTCCAGGCTGTCAGATGTGTGCAATTTGAGCAAAATGACACAAGCCCAGCCACATAATCTTCTCACCTGGAAAAATGGGAAAAGGAGGACAGGGGAAAACGCGGAGGCGAGAAATATAATCACGCTTTGTTTGAACAGCAAGCTCCGCTTTACAAATACTATACTCTGCTGATTTAGCATAACTACCACTGTGTTTTTTTCTCCTCCTGTGGGGCTGTGCTGTGTGCTGAATATGAAGACAGAAAGACTAAAAGATGGATACACAGAGGGAGAGACAGATTACTGCCTCTCGCATGCACACACATGCATCCTTCCTCACATTATAACACATAAAATGCCGCCTTGTCTCAGTACAGTCCAACTCTCTCTGACTTTGCAGAGTCAAATCTAAGCAGACATCCTTCAGCTTGATTTGAGCTCTTTGCTGCTGGAGAGGATTTGCTTGTGAGCGAGTTTATAGGTGTGCACGTGTAGCGGTTGTCGTTGGAGGATAGCAGGCCAGCAGAAGTAGTTTTCAGTTAGAAACTGAACACGATCAGCTGATAATAAACCTGATCAGCCACCGTCGGTAATCAACACACCACCATTAATCAAACCAATAACTAACATTCAGTCATACTTAACAGTTACCTAGTGTTTGTGTAGCGTTGACAGAACGTTCCAAAATACGTCCACAGTTTCTGTACAGACTCAGTATAACATCACTGCATGCACAGTCAGCGCCTCCCTGAAACAGTTACAGAACCTTCCCGATGTAACGCAGGATGTTGTGTTAGACTGCATTACTTTTGGCTCAGTGTACATAATAAATCCTGTTTAAACAGCGATGGATCAGGACAAAGTATTGATATGCAAAGAGGTGATTAAGAGTCCATCTGCTTTCATTCCTGGCTAACTATAGGAGTAAAAATCAGGCTTTACCGCGATTCACCACCGGATTTATGAAACAAAACCCCGTGTATGCGCGGCTTTATCGATGTGACGGCAGGATTTCTGTGTTTGTGCAGGTGCTGTCTGCTAACCCAACAAACAGCATGAGCGAGGAAATTCCTGAAGGTGTTACCGGACAAAAGAGGCTACAGCCCCATCGCAAGTTTGGCCGACACAAAGACTCCAAATATGTTTACGGATTACTGGTAATGGCCGAGGGAAGGCCTCCAGCCCAGAAATTGTACAATCAAGTGAGATGTTAACATCAATTGTAGCCTTCACACACAAGCTGCTCCGAGAAAAGGGACAAGGAAAATTAAACACACACTTGATGGGAGGGAAATTGTCCCCCGCTTGCGGTGTCGCAACCGTTTCACCTCGGCAAATGAGCACCTTTAGCCGAGGAGGAAAAAAGAGACCTTCAAAAAAATCTTTTTCCTTATTTCCTTCTCTGTCAACCTTGGCCAAAGTGCTATTCTGTTGTCTGTCATCAGGCTTTCTCTATTACTGTCATTATGGCAATCGGCCCCGGTGGTTAATGTGTTTGTCCATGTACACAAGTCAGCAGCGGCCCGCGGCTGAATGACACCCAATCTACATGTAGCAGGATTGCCTTTGGTTTGGAGGGAAATGGGAAGCTGCCTTCCTCGTCTTAATCAGACATCTTTGATTGATCCACCCCTCTGCCACCTCACACACACTCACACTTTTGCTGACTGACACTCGACGAAACACCTCGCCGACCTCGCCCTCCTCCCGTAACAGCTATAAAGATGTGTTCAGTCTTCACGCCGAGTGCTGAGGACGACTGAAAGCTTGACAGGTCGACTCTCGGCCTTAATGGGCAAACACACGTCGCGTCGCCTCTATTTCGAGCGGCGCTCTGAACCGCAGGAACTCGCGAGCTCCAAGATGAAAGGCAAACAGCAAAGAGAGGCTTGAGGGGAGTCTTTGACTGCTCTTCTACTTCTTGCTGCTTCAATCTCAGGTTCAAGTGGGACGCTGAAGAACAGACGGGGACGCCTCCGGAGAGTCCTCGCAATGAAAGAGTGCGAGAACCGTCCGCCCAGGGCTGCTTCTTCCTCCTCGTCCTCTGCAAGTTGATTCCAAGCACACTGCCCACACTGTGAGAGGAATAGTGTGTGTTTTCTGAGGGAATCCAGTCCCTCAGGACTCCAGGGTTTTCCAGGCAGACAAGTGGGCTTTCCACAGAGTTGTGTGTGAGTTTGTGTGTGAGCTCACTCGTTGGGGATATTTTTCATCCATGCAGGCCTCAGGAAGCAGTGGTCTGGCCAGGGATCAGCAGTGTGCCTTAGGAGACACCTCTATGGGAGCAGTGTTTGGTCTCTCACACACACACACACACACACACACACTTTGTTTCACTTACCACTTCACATCCGTACACATTCAGGCGCACACGTAAATACACTAATGGACATATGCACACACAGAGATTTACCTCCTGACCGCCATATACACACACATACACACATGCAGCCTGACCACAAACCATATATCACATTACAGCGCCTCAAATCGAGTTTGAATCCCTCCAGAGGACAGACAGATATCTGAGCTGGGCACAGGTTAGCACGTGGGCCTCTACGGTGGAAGTTCTCCGGCGGAAGGAGAGATTCCTCCCGTAACACGACTAAACAAACACCTGAATGCTGCTAGAGTAAACACCTGACAGGTCTCTCAGAGAAGATATGCTGCTGTAAACGCCGAGGATGCAAAATGAATTTGAGCTTCTCGCAGCTTAAGTCTCGCCGCTTTAGACATAATAATTAATAATGATTCTGGACTCCAGCCAGTCGCCAGTTTGCTTCACTCTGGAGTAAAGGCTGTGTCAAACACAGAACCTCAAGCAGAACCTCAAACACAGAACCTTAAACACAGAGAACTCAAACACAGAGAACCTCAAGCAGAACCTCAAACACAGAACCTCAAACACACAGAACCTCAAACACAGAACCTTAAACACAGAGAACCTCAAACACAGAGAACCTCAAGCAGAACCTCAAACACAGAGAACCTCAAGCGAGAACCTCAAGCAGAACCTCACAGAGAACCTCAAACACAGAGAACCTCAAACGCAGAACCTCAAACACAGAGAACCTCCAGAACCTCAAACAGAGAACCTCAGAACCTCAAACACAGAACTTAAACACAGAGAACCTCAAACACAGAGAACCTCAAACACAGAACCTCAAACACAGAACCTCAAACACAGAACCTCAAACACAGAACCTCAAACAGAGAACCTCAAACACAGAGAACCTCAAACGCAGAACCTCAAACACAGAGAACCTCAAGTCCTCAAACAGAGAACCTCAAACGCAGAGAACCTCAAACACAGAACCTCAAACACAGAGAACCTCAATGAACCTCAAACACAGAGAACCTCAAAATCCTCAAACACAGAGAACCTCAAGCAGAACCTCAAACACAGAGAACCTCAAACACAGAGAACCTCAAACAGAGAACCTCAAACAGAGAACCTCAAACACAGAACCTCAAACACAGAGAACCTCAAACACAGAGAACCTCAAACACAGAACCTCAAACACAGAGAACCTCAAACACAGAGAACCTCAAACACAGAGAACCTCAAACACAGAACCTCAAACGCACAGAACGATTCACGACTTCTGGATTCTTGTGGAATCGTCTTTTCTTGTAAAGATTCAAAATCCTGATGATGTTTTCTTTATTAAAGCAGTAGCCATGAATCAAACTATTACATGTAAGTGTAAAAGAAACTAAACTAATAACTCCAGGAAGAAGAGATTATACTTTAGATCATCACCTCCAAACTTTGTTTGCCATCGACTCTTCTCAGATCAGTGAGAGTTAAACTACACCGCTCTTCTTCAGTCGCATCCTGTTGTTAATCTCAATCCACAGGTTGGATCCACTCCTAATTACACACATCACAGCGTGTACAGAAAGACTTCTCGTGTGCACACAGAAAGTTTATTTCTGGTTCACCTGACAGGTGTAGCATACCCAGATGCAGAGCAGGGCGTTCATGACTTCACTCTCTTGGAATAATAATGCGAAATAATTCAGAGCCTGATAAATGAATTATTTTGAGAACAAACTTTGAGAGAAATAAATCTTTTCTGCGCAGAGAAGAAGATATTTACTTCAACAAATCTGTATTTCAGTCCACTGCAGTGTTCCACGCGCTGAGATTAAAGTAATTACATTGAAAACGTCACAACAGCTCAGCTGAACGTTGCATATTAATGGGACGTGCTGCTGCAGGGAGTTACAGCGGTTCAGTTTTAAAATTAAACTGCTGTTTGATTGTTTTTCTCCGACTTGCACTGCCTCAACAGGCGAGCACTGTTCAACACACACACAGAGTCCTAATATTGATATCACACAATTGATATTAATGAAAACATATGGAATGCAGCTGCGGCGGCACATTCATCCAACTGCAAACGTACACGAGGCGTTCTCTGCGAAATGAACCAAAGCCTGGCGAGCGCTTTGAAATTAAATGCTATGATTTGTTTGCGGCGCGATGCATTACATCTGATTGTGTGTTTGCTCATGTGTGTTGAAGACGCGGCTAATGAGGCATTACTGGCGAGGGAAACCCAATCGATCACATGCTGTCGCCGGACAATGCTGATCAATTGTACTGTATTGACTGCGTTTCCCCCTCATTAGCTTCTATGAGGTGTGTGTGTGTATAGCGGGGGAGGTGATGTGTGTTTTGGGTAAACACACTCAGGTGGCGGCAAAGGCCTGTGCCATGTCTCTGCTGTGCTATGTAGGCTGGTAGCAGGCATGGGGGCACTGATTACTCTTATTAACACGGAGGGTGTCAGGCACCGGTCCAAATGGCACCGCAGCGACTGTTAGCTCACACACACACACACACACACACACACACTCCCAGAGCCCGTTCGAGTCAAGAGCCTGAGCCAAGAGTCCCAGCTGAATCCCGCCGTTAGGCCCAATGTGTTGCCATGAGCTCAGGAGGAGATCTTTGTAGTGAGCTGTCAGAGTTTTAATGACTAATATGTTTCCTCGTCGCTCATCTCCAACGACAGAAACTGATTTTTGCCAAATCCCATGAGGAATATTTCAGTTTGAGAAGCTAGAAGGATACTTTGTGTTCGGGTCTACCCTTCTTTCCTTCTTTCCTTCTTTCCTGCTCCCTTTCCTACCTCCATCTCCCTCCACCCCCACCCTCAGCTGACCATTGACAAACCAGCCCATGAAGCCATTTAGAGGCTTTTTGGTCTTCGGCCAAGTTCCACAAAAACGCTTTTGTGAATTCACAATGTAGCTACCGCTCAGCCTGGCAGATCCCGAGCCAGGGTTCATGCATTCACACCCTTCACTGTGTGGATTTCTTTATTATTTGGACTGTTTCATCCCTCCATGATTTCATCTAACTTTTACAATTTAAACAACACAATCTTCTTCTTGTTTTATCAGGAGGTGATGGTGTTACACACTCTCGTTCCTAACTGTTTGTGTGATATTTCATTAACTTTCTCACAAAACTTCTTCCCCCACATCCAGTCGAAGTTCTTCATCTTTGAAATAAAAATGTCCATGCTGCTGCCTCTTTCTTCAGGCATCATTAAACTCAGCTCGTCTTTGTGTTTTACTTTGGAAATAAAACATGTCAAACTAAAATTACAACATGTTAATAATCGAGGCTGACACCAGAAACTATTTCATTGCAGGTGCGGGTGTCATGCTGCGTTCACGGCTTGTCAACAGAATGGGAAGAACGGGAACGCCTGCCGCTACAAAATCACTCCAAGGTAACTCCATCACTGCACATGTTGTCACACCGGGTAGAGATGAAGCTTAAATCAGCCGTTAGCTCAGTTCCAGTGTGCGAGCCTTTTATATCTACAGATGCTGGTCCTCAGTGACGGCGTCTGCCATCTTGAACTGCCGTGGTTTCTACAGTAGCCTGGAAGTGCACTGGTCCTTTAAATTTGTCTTTAATTTCCTTGATCAAAGGTCTAACGTGATGCTTTCACGTTTGTGTACTCGTGTTGTTACATGCTGACTCAGACGGAGTCAGAAATCTTTGGTTATTAAGTCGGAAGGTCCCTTATGGCACGATGTCGTCAGAACAGAAATATTAAGAGACTTTGACTGTAGAAGAAGCTTAGAGACCAAAAGAAAGCTTCCAGACAGTTTTGAGTTAAAACGCTGTTCGCTTCGGGCGAGTAATGGATCCACTCACAGTTTGGTTGTACATCTGAGCACTTGACTCACTTTGCCAGTGGATTTTAATCTAAGTTTCATATTGGCGTCTGCGGTTTGACTGCAGGGCGACTTTAATGAACCTCTCCTGGACTCCAGCACCGGACAACCTGAAAGAACGAAGCTTCCCACCACCCTCACACAGCACATCATGCCCACTCAGAAAATAACCCACAGCTGCTGCTACAAGTTCTGGGATATTGATTGTTTTTGAAAGGCACTCTGGGAAATGTAGGAAATCAGTAGCTGAAGGAAGCTGAGAGGAAAGCAGGTACACCAGAATTACACTTCATCATAAAATAACCGGCGCTCAGAGAGGAAGAGCAGAGAGAGAGTGTGACGCTGGGAAGCTCCCAGCAGGAAGTGTGTTTAACGGAGCGTGAAGGAGGGCGTTGCTTAAAATCAAGCAACGTTCCTCAGATAAATAAACGTCTGAGGAAAAAGAAACGTATAAGATGTTCATCACTGCCTCCTCCATGTTGGCTCCACAGTGCCTGTATCAGGAGAGCCCAGCTCCCCGACTGTAAGATGATTGGCTTCCACAGAACTTATTAAACATAATTGCAAACTAATTAGTACAGCGATGGCTTGGCACCTCCGTCTAGTGCCAGACACTCAATGTGGGTTTACAACATGCATTTAAATTTTACACTAATTACCAATCCCTGATTAATTCATGACTGGGGTGTGCTTTATAATAGTTATTAATAGGGCTGTATAGATTAGATTAAGAATTAATTTCCAAATAAAAACCTGGCATTACATGCATGGGGAAAGCCATGTGTTGCAGTGCGACCTGTGCACGCTGATGTATGTGTTGTGTCACAATGCATTGGCAAAGCACTCTGATTTAACAATCGGCGTTGCTTTTGTGGGGCTGCAATTTGTATGAAATCACTTGATCTAATGAGGATTTGCTTCAGACTGCTCGTCTAATGAGCGCTTTGCGGTGACTGCGCCCACGAAGCATTGCTAATAACGCAAAGAAAGATTTCAAGTCAGGTCTTTGCTGCTTCACCTGCAGCTCCCGGTTCTATCGAGGGCTCCGTCATCACGCCGTCCAGCACCCTGACCGGTCGTTAGTGTCAAAAAGCCCGACTGGATGGTGACTGTCGAGGTTCTCCATCTCGCTCTGCTGGGGTTAATCCTGGCCCACACTCCTTGTCCTTTTCTCCAACAACTAATGGTCGCAGCACGGACCTCACAATGCTTCCCTAATTTCCACTAATTGAACGATCATTAGCAGCCACGGGCCTTGGCACTTGAGCGTGTGTGTGTGTGTGCGAGTATTCAGATATGCATGCATGCGTCTTCATCGAACTACACGTTTGCCTCCACATGCACGTGTATCAGAGTGTATTTGCTCTGCATCAAATGGCCTGGCATCGTTGGGAGGGCGTGCAGGGCACCGGTGGCACAGGGAGATCATTAATTCGCCCTGCCTCTCTGCACGGCTTATTTTGATGTTTTTGTAATGAGCGCCTGCTAGGGAGGGTAAACAGCGAGAGTCGTCGCGGCCCCTTTGATGTCAAATGATGTGAGAGGCAATGAGGGTGGAAAAGACGTGGAGGAGCAGGTCTGAGGAAGGAGTGGATGCTGAGAGGCCCGCGAGGAGCGGCAAAGATGAGGAGAAATCGCTCCTAGGTCGAGTGGCTGCTGGTGATTTCCTGTCACACACACAGGAAGGTGTGAAGAAAGTTGTGTGTGTGTGTGTGTGTGTGTGTGTTGTCATGGTTTAGGAGGATAAGTGTGTGTCTGTGTGAGCTCTGGCTTCATGCCCGTTCAAACTATAGGAGCCCCGAGATATGTGAAATCTGTTGGATTTGAAATGAACGAGGATTACGTGTTGCTCTTTAATTGTAAAATGAAGTCAGTGGAGTGTGGAGATGTTGGATCAGCCTTCACATGTCGATGTCGTACATCAGAGATCGAGATGAAGACTTGACTCAACTCCAACCACAAAAACAAGGAGCTGACAGTCGACTTGAAGCTCACTGACTTGAGCAGATATATCTTTAAGCGATCGTGGATGAGTCCCAGTGTCAGTGCTACGTAACAGCTGAGCAAACTCCAACCACTGATGAAGTCTCTGAAAAAGGTCATAAGAGCCTTCGGTTTGGATTATTTAAAAAAAACATAAACCAAACATTTATATGGACCTAAACACCCTAAGACTGTCCCGTGCAGGTCGCAGATGAACAGGATTCTTCCCGCTGCTCAGTAACACAGATTTAAACTCGGTGAGTCACAAACATATATCTGCAGGTGTCGCACCATAACTTTCCCACCTCATCAAATAAATGTGCTTATAATTCCACGCACACGCTCGCACAATAAATTCCAGGTAAAATTGCAACATGCACTTCCAAACTCTGCGAGTAAACAGCTTCGGGGGAAGCAATAATGATTACTTAGAGTGGGAGATTGACAATTTTCTAATGTTAAATTTGTTTCATCCCTTTCTGCCCCAGACTTGAATCAGCGTCTCCATGGAGTTTAATTTTAGGTCGGGAAATATCGGCGGCTAAAGTGGGCTCTTGATGCCGGGGTGACTCACCGAGACGGTTTGTGTGACTCGGATCGCTCGTCTCCCACCAATCAGCGCTTCCCTCCTTTCGGCCGTTTTGCTTTTGATTCCTCCCTTTGTGAATCTCTCGAGTGTTTCCACTTGTATCTTTTCTATACCGTCTCCTCTTTCTCCTCGTCCTTACCGTGCTACCACCGACCACAATTAGACCCTTCCTCTGCTGTTTACCGGCGTGGCCCCAGCCGAGGGTGACATCTTGACAGTTTCCTGTTATGCAGCAAACAAAAGGACCTTTTTGAATGATGAGCTGTTATTATGTAAATGGCCTCTAACTGATACTGTCTCTGCACGGCGGAGTCCCGAAGTCCAGTCGACGGCGGTGATCATTTCCATGATTGCGGGGACCTCAGAGAGGGGCGAAGTGACCGGGGGTTACGTTGGATGAGCAGGTCCGTTTACTAACACCGCTTCTAGTTGTTAACGGATTGACTGTGGACTCGAGCTCAAGGTGAAGAAGTTGCTGTAATTTCACGTTCACGTGCAGAAACGAGCGTTATCGACCCTTTACTGGCGGATTGATCTCAAATCATCACTTGCATGAGAAACATCACGTTTGAAATCATGATCAGCCTGTAAAAACAGCTGCATTATGGGAAATGTAGGCTGAAAGCTCAGGGTGTCAGATTTAGGCTCTGTTTATAGAATATAATATCGATAACTTTGTTTTTATTAACGTACAGAGTCCGCCATGTTTCGACCCAGAACAGACAAACTGGCTCTAGACTTTCATGGATTTCACGGCCACACTCAGAAGGACAGGGTGAGGTGAGGGTGTTACAATCAGCAACTACGCCTCTAGATGCCACTTCATCCCACAAACTGGTCATTTAACTCAAAAGGCCAGAATGAATTGTGTGTTTTCACATTTAGTTTAACATTTTTTCCGTTTCATGGACGGCGGCGGCTTTTTGTTGCCTCCTTAAAACACACCTGTGTCTCCGGGCTGTGAGAAGTCATTGTTCCTCCTCAGACTCAGACTTTTATGTTAATAAAGGTAAATATCAGAAGAATAAATGCAAGTTTTCACGTGAATAGTCAAACTAATTCGTTTTCCATCCTCTGAATCTCAGATTTTTTTCACTTTCGTCCAACTTTTGTTTTTGGATTGTAGCAACATTTGCAGGCGTTGAGTGAAAAAAAGTGCAACTTCTCTAAGGAGCACAATTTTTTGTGCAAATTGTTTCATGAGTGTAGAAGAAGATACTGCAGTAAGACATGATAATGTTGTTTCTGCATTCCTGTGGGCTAAGAACAGTTTTTAATTGATTTTCTGTAAATAAAACCTAAGAGGCCCTGCAGCAAAGGCCCAGCGCAACAATGCACGTGCATCAAAGTACAATCCAGCCTGGTGTGTGTGTGTGTGTGTGTGTGTGTGTAGGCCTGTGTGGTTGCAGTGACTCACTCTCCCTGACCTCTGCGCTGCCCACACACACAAACATAGAGAGAAGCCCGGCGCTAGCTTTGTGCTTTCTCATCAGCCGACCTCTGACCTCTGCCAGCAGCCTCTCCGACGTGGAGCTGAGCCGTATTAACCTGGACCTCTCCTGTTTCCAAGCACAATCATCCATCCGCATAACAACCGTGGCAGCCGAATCCGTCGCACCGCCTCTCCCCGCCATCACGCAGGGTAGCTGTGTAATAATACATGCATGCTCACACCGCAAATAGGCGCCACGCCGCTGTACGGCACACCTTCGCAGGGAGATCAGAGAAGAAGAGAGGGGGCGGTGATGGATATGAGGAAGAGGAGGAGGGGGGAGGCGAGTGCGTGAGAAAGAGGTGTTGTTGTAGACTAGGTGTGTTCATATTCTTCACTTCATTGGGTCTCATTATTCCTCAGCATGGGTGTTGTGAGCATGTCCATGTATGATTCATCCAGAAGCACCTCGGCATGGCTCAGGGAAATTACCATGCATGCCACACACACACACACACACACAGACACACACACACCTTAATGATATTTGCTCTTTCCAACAAATAGACTGACCAGATGAGTCCAGGTGATGATTTCAGATTGAATTTGTCCATTAAATTCACTTATGTGTCGTAGCCGTGACCAAATCTGAACACTGGCTCTCTGGTTAACGAGATGTTTTCATGTTATAATGGCATTTTCTTCTCCAGCTGATTTCATTCTGACAAAGCTGCAACTTGAGCGTCAGCTGAGTTTTATTATCAGAAAATGGAAAACAAAATAAATCAAATATAGAGTCGTCATCTGTTTAACACACCACAGCTTAACGTGATCCACGCACGCTGCAGACATTTTTAAACTCCGTGAGATCAATCAGAAGCCATCAGTAAAATTACAAATGATTGACCAATATGTGATAATATCGCTATCATGAAATCTTTTGTGATAATCCTCTGATGTCACAGCCCAACCATGAGCTGCGGTGTTACATGCTGACTTACCTGCGACGTTTAAGTGTCAACACCGGCACCAAGAAATAACTAACGTGAGCACTTCAGACTTTAGACGTTAGCAACCTAGTTCAGACGTTGAATGACATGTACAGTGTAATCTGTGCAGCGCGCTCTGGTTCTACAT
Source organism: Miichthys miiuy (assembly GCA_036365135.1). Taxonomy (NCBI): domain Eukaryota; kingdom Metazoa; phylum Chordata; class Actinopteri; family Sciaenidae; genus Miichthys; species Miichthys miiuy. The sequence continues at coordinate 16,805,807 of CM071623.1, forward strand.
CGAGGAGGGATTTCAGAGCAGTCAGAGGAGTTGAGGTAGTTCGGGTATCTGATCAGGACGCACCTTCCTTTGGAGGTTTTCTGAGCGCGAAGAAGCAACAACATGGTTGCACAACTGGTTGCTCGTTGAGGCGTCTGGACGTGATAAAGATGTCGTGGACGTCGTCGTAAGTTGCGTTCAGGGCTGCAGCTGGTTTCTCTAAAAGTAATTGCTGATTTCATCATGCTGCTCATCCTGATGATCAAAAAATGAAACGATGGAGAAGAAATCAAAACAAATGTTTGAGGTCGCTCCTCCTCACCAATCCACACGACACACTCAACACCTGAAGCTAAGCAACCATCATCTCAAATACTGAGATGGACACGTGGACCTGGACACATACATGTAGCAACAACTCACACACACACACTCACACACACACACACACCCTTTCACAGACCAGTATTTATGAAGCTGCCCGCCTGCCTATCTCTTCCCCAGCTCGGGCGAATGATTTTCTTTGAGTGCTGTAACTATCATGTCACACCATGTTGTCATTATAGTGATTGCCGACGGCCCTGATAACCTCCCTGCGGTGATTTGTACCATTGAGGAGTAGTTTCATTTTTCTCTCTTTCTCTCTGTACTCTCGTTCTCTCCTCTCATCTTGATTGCGGCGAGCTCCCATCAGCGCCCTCGCCCTGTTTGTAGTCGCGGTGAAAGAGATCTCTCCTCCATGTGCAACATTTCATCTGCCAGCCGAGGGGAGACGCAACTCCATCATCCTCCTCCTCCTCCTGCTCCTTCCACCCCTCCTCTCCTCGTCTCCCCTTTTTCTTCCTGGTGCACTCCAGCTCCGTCGCAGCTCCCTCCCTCCCTCCCTCCTCGGTCTCTTTCACGAAACTCTTTACCCCGTACCTCACATTCCCTCTGTCTTTCTCTGTATCCCCTTTCATTTCACAGAAAGCATCAGCCATCTCCTGGCATGATACGGCTTGCCATCAGCACTGTTTACCGCCCGTCTTTGATAGAGGAATCAGCTCTCCCCTCCCTTTTCTCTCCCTCTTTTTCTTTGTTTTCTCCCTCCTTTATTTCTGCCTCACCCCCCCTCCTCACGTAAGTTGTCATTTGTTGCCCATTGTCTCGGTGGTATTTAGTGGCGGGGAGATTAGGCAGCTGTGAATGGACTGCAGCTGTCTGTGCTGGATTAGGGGAGTTTAATCAAAGTATTTTCTAATGCGCCTCGTAATGATGATCCATAGGGACAGAGGCTCTTTAACAGATAATGATAGCTAGGCTGGCTGCCGGAGATGACTCGCTTGGAAACACCACAGTCGCCGTCTTATCGTTGCTTTATATAGGCCCGGCTTTGCCATAAGAATGTGCTACATAGCAGCCAATATGTTGCCTTTCAGGAAACAACAGGAGTTAGCTTGGATGTGGCGAGCTCCGATGGGTTTGTCTCGACTCAGTGGCGCTCGCGAATATTTGGTTATTATGGTTAAATGTCACTTTCGAGGCTCTGACACAAATCTTTGTGTGTAAGCGTGATAACAGTGGAAACAGGTGTTGATTGGCCCCTTCCAGTTACAACTCTGGTGTTAATGATATGCCTCCTTCACTTGACACAAGCAAACTATTGTTTGTGTACTTGGCTTTCTCCTGGACTTGGCTTCCCTCAGTGTGTATGCTGAGAATATGACTGAATAAACCTCTCAACCCTTCTGTCGACATGCTCACGTTTAGTTTTTGACTCATCTGCAGGTAGCCTTACTCAGCAAAAATGTCTTTGGATCTGAAGTTGTTTGTAGAGAGTCCACCATCACACACTCTGAGAAGAAACTGCTTCTTGTGAAGCGATCTGCAGGATTTTGAGTTGGTTTTTTTTCTGTTTAAGGTTCTTTGGGGAACCACATTTGCAGAACTTTTGGTGCTTTTTATGTTCAATAATCTGTGTAAGCTTCCCTGAAATGCTGATGACCGCTTCTTTAAGGCAGCCTTTGCAGCACTGTGAGCTGGTTTGGAGAAAAACCAACAGGGACAGTTACGACATACGTATGGCTTCAGCTATTGGCTGCTATACCCCCAAACTATTGACTGACGTGTGTCTGTGTGTAGGAATGATTGTTGTGGTGTCGTTTGTAAAGGTTGATATTCTACAACAACTTTATGTGAGAGAGTTAGTAATCTGCTAATAATTTACATAAAGTAATAAACTTTACTTTTTTTAAGTAATTTACCCAAAGTTGCATTTTGAAAAACGGGTTCCAGCTCAGACTTTTATTTTGAAGGGTGCTGAGAGTGGCGTTGACCTGCTAACTGACATTTTAATGCTGCTAAGTTTAAAGCAATATTTTTACTTTAATGTAATCGACTCTCCGCTTTAACCTCGCCTCAGAGGGCGCGAGTGTGGAGGGCAGACTGATTGGAATAATTTCTAAAAAAGAAAAGTAAATATTTGAATGCAGTTGTCTGGCATCTCGACAGCGGAAGAATTCATTTGAATCAGATATTCAAAATGTGGTAACCGTGTCAAATACATCTTGAATTGAATCCCAGTCCAGCTAAACCGGCGAGCAGAAGCAGTGCCAGGGGTGAAAGAGGAACCAGTTTTGCTCACAGAGCCAATGAAGATGGAATAATACTTCATGTATTATAACGTTCATAATTTCTTGCTTCTTCTTTATCATGAGTGCATAACTGTCCACTCTGTGAGCTCTTGACCTGCAACTGCTCTGCCAGAATTTCAGTGGAAGTCTCGTCGGTGTCCACAACCTTTGGTGGATCACACTCCCATCTTTGTCTTCATGCAGATCCTGGAAGTCACTTATTAAAATACTGATCTTGAATTAACCATGAGAGTCGAAATGATTCCTCATGATGTGAAGTTTAGTGAGAGATCCTGTAACTTTCCTTTAAAAAGTCCTAGAAAGGAACTGATATGTGATTTTAACTTTTGTTTGTAATTTAGGGGAATCAGATTCATATTTTGTGGGTTTGAATGGATCTCTGTTCTAATGATTGTTAAATTATAATCAACTCAACATGCAACATCCAACAAGAACATTGCTCCTCTGAACTGGACCCCAGTTGATCCCAAAAACACGTTGAACATTATTGAGATAATTACAAAACTTTCAAAGTTTCACTTCTCAGGCATCTGAAAAAAACATCAGCGACCGTTTGATCGCCCTGAGTCTGAAAAGGATTGTGTTTGCTCGTCGTGTTGACGTGTGATAGGCCAGGTATGCCGCATGAAGGCTAGCATCGCTCATAAAACACGACATGCTGTGTTGGCTCTGAAATGCCACCCTGCTCCAGCCTCACACACAGTTACAGTCCACGGCTATTTATAGACGCGTCTGCCTCTTCAAGGACACTCAGAGATGTTCAACCTTCGCTAGTAAACGCTCAGGAAGCTCTTTAGAGTCCGCTTGTGTTCTTTGTTTCGCTTGCAGCTAATGTGAGGCTCTGCTTTTAGGGACAGGTCATCTTCCCTCCACAGCAGCTCGGACTTCACCTGCAGGAAGACGCTGAGCATGAAAACAGGCCATTAGCCGGCGTATTCTTAAAGAACTGGGGCTATCAGGGCTACATATAGAAAGACTTAATACCATTAAATGCAGTCGCACATAAACAAGATGTATTTCCCACGCCATACCGTACTGTGTATGTTAATTAAACATGGCTGTCTTGGGAATAAGGTGTGTTTCTGTAGCCGCTAACTTCAAACTAAAGACATTCCTCAAATCCAACTCTGGACTGGTTAAACTGGATGAAATAGCACCCCAACAGAGCCGGCATATGGAGCTGATCATCTCACAGCCGGCTGACTTAATTTTGCACCTTTATTACGAATCATTACAGCTAAAGAGAGATGATAAATATAGCGATGGGAATGGAATTGCACCGGTCCCTTATTATGTCTATTAGTCTTGCAGAGGTGTTTGTGTTGACTGCATGTGTTACTTGCAAATAAATCGTTACCCTTACTTGACCTATATTCAGACATTAATACTAATTTAAAAACTAAACGCTTCCACCGGGGATCCGTTCTTTTGTTTCTATTTTTTCCGGCGCTGCTACGTATTTCACAAAACACAGAAGAAGAGGTAAGCAGCAGTGAGATTTTCCAAACATTCAGGGCAGCTCCTCCGTTCGACTATCCGCCTTATCTACCTCCAGTATTTTGACAGTGCGGCGCAGTGTGTCTCAAAGAAACTGTGTCTGTGCAAAGGAAGTGGCGGGGAGCTGGCGTGTCTGGTGCTAAACTCACAGCAGAGCACGTCGTGTTGTGATATGACCCGGCGCTGACTCGCAGATGATGGAAGACAAAAAAACTCACACTGAGACGAGAGGAGGAGAGAGAGGGAGAGAGAGAGGGAGAGGGTCTTTTTTAAACTCGAATGTTGCCTCCCAAATAATGAGAAGAGAGAGAGAGAGAGAGAGAGAGAGATGAAGGGAAGCCGCCTCTCTCCGTGGCTTCCTCCTCCTCCTCCCTCCCGTATGCACCGAGGCCCCATGCTGCTCAAGACAGATGCTGGGGAAACAGCGAGGCATGTTGCTACTGTGGCTTGTTTCTCAATCAGAGGCTTAGCTCAGCACCTAACACACACACACACACACACACACACACACACACACACACACACACACACACACACACACACACACACACAGTATCCTGGCACAAAGATAGAACGTGTGTGCACACATACCCGCACACATCCTGATAATATCCGTTGAGATGTGAGATTAAAAACGCTATAGCTCCACCTGTTCTTCGTCATAACAGGTGCCTGTGATAATTATTTCACCTCGCTCTGATGAGCCTGGCTCACACTAGACAGCATGCAACTGTAGCAACCAGAAAATTTCATTAAACTATTGCTTTGTAATTACTGTATTAGGTTTCTATTTGATCGCTTTATCTGCGCAAATACAGTTTTCCTGCCAGAACGAACACTGAGCTGCTTTATTCTCGCTATTCTGGCAGCTTTCTGTTCTCTAGGATCCAACAGATGGTCAAGTGTCAGAGGTCAGTGTTTGGCTTTGAGGTAACAGCCGTCTTTAGGAGGGTCAATCTGTGTGTTCAATAAGCCGGAGACCTGGCGATGCACAAAATTGATTCAGTCCTCAGCGGCACGCTGCTGGGATCTCCCCCCTCCTCGTCCTGGTTATCTGTAAGAGTTCTCAGCGCTGATCAAATGTCAGTCTCGTGCCGTCAAAGACGACGGGCGTATACAGAAGAATATACAAACTTGATGATCATGTGCAATCATGTGGACGAGGAGACTAACGTATCACGGTGACAGCAGTCATCTGCATACTTCAGTTCACTCCTCATGGCTGGTCAGTTCACAGCTCCTTTCCTCTGCAGTCTGTTGTCCACGGGGTTTTCACACCTTCCTCTAATCACCCCATTAGTCCTACAACATGTTCTTCGTGCAAAGAATGCGTTTAATAGAATGCACACACTCATGTCTTACCTGTAACCAGACGCTTCCTCTATCGACTGACCAGGAAAACCTTGTTTTTTTCCATCCAGCCCGAGCTGTCTGTTGAGTTTGCCTTCAGGGCCACACCTTGGTAGTCATATTACATAAGCTGCATTTTGATCAAAAATGTCTTGCTCCAGTTTTAGTCCTTGGGTTCTCACTCTTGAGTCCAGAATTTGTGATGGGGCAGGAACTTTGAAGGTGCAGCACTGAGCATCCCTGACCTGTCAAATACAAGTCTCGCTACTTCCACAACTTCTGAAATATGGTGCAAAGTTTCTCAGCTTTCTGCTCTGCCTTTCACCTGCATGCGTCCTGTCCAGCATCATTAAAGCACCAAACAGACACAGATGACCGTTGTGTCACGTTTCAAAGCATGCTTATTAGTTGCCATGTTTGCGTAGCGAGGCTGTGCAGCACATTCTGTCCAGGCGGCTACATTGTGACTTTTTAGCATAAAGGAACATATTCCTTCCTCGTGTCTCATAAATGAAATGGCTCTTTGTTTCCTGTAGGATGAGCAGAAATAACAAGGCCACGGCTGTCTTCCTCTCGCTGACCCGCCGTCCTATCTGCGACTCTGTGAATAGAACAAGACAAAGAAAGCCTTTGCGTTGGTGGAAGTTTGCAAAAATAATCTCTCACAGGAATCCTGTATCAAAAATAATGACATGACCGGTTCACTTTTCTCTCTGTGGGCTGATGTCTGCACTTACTTTTGACTTTTGGCTTTTGATAGCTCTGTCTGCGTTGATAGATGATATCACTGTTGCAGGCTGGAAGTGCACTCGCAAAAGGGGAATAGCGTTTTTTTTTTTTTCAAGCTGTAGCGTTGATGATATACATTATAGGACTAAGTGTGTGTGGAGTATGATTCCGGTGCTGCCTCATTACTGCAGGATTACATGTGCATCCATCGGCGAGGGGGGCCTCAATCACTCTCCCCCTCTACTCATCTAATTCACAGAATGATGTAATTATCCCTTTTTTTCCTCTCGCTGTCACCTCACACACATTCTCTCAAGCACAAAAACATTCACGCTCGCAGTCACAGGTATTTTCTCTGCTTCTCTGAACCTCTCTGTCACACACAGGCTTGCAAAGAGAGACTGAAGGCCACTCTCTGACAAAAGAGGAGCATTTTGTGCCTTTGACATGATCTCCCTCCCACAGTGGACGAGGGTCCACAAAGCCTGGCGGTGAATGAGGGTCAGCTGCAGCCTGGCCCCTGGGAGCCTCCCGTCGAGCCTTTTAATGAATGTCATTTTCTTGCATTAACCACCCCGATTGTTGGATAATGGCCTCCCAACAATAACATTTAACCAATTCCCCTGTCTTTTGGGCTGGCTCATTTGGGCCTCAGCAGGGGGTGGTAATTGATTGTGTAATTCCAATCAGAGCTGTAAACAGATTGGAGGTTCCTTCAGAGCCCTCCTCAACCTCCCTCCCCCCCTCTTTTCCAACATACAAACACATACATCCATACACAGATTACATCAAAGCTTCCTGCAGAACAACCTTCCTCACACACACACACACACACACACATGCATGCAGTGAAACTTTCTTTAGTCTTTATCTTGAGTGCAAAAAAACATGTGGCTTCTGCGTGACCCCGGCTCTGGTGTGTGCTAACACGCCTTTTCTTTTACCCCCTCCCCTCCCGTCCTCCGCTCCTCTCCTTCTTCTTCTTCTTTTCTCACATTGATTGTAATTCTCTCTCATCGTCTGCTGCAGAGACACACAGACTTAGGAGCTGGCTGAGGAGGAGGTGAGGGGGTTAACTGCACTCGCCAATTTAGATTTACTGTGAGACAAACACTGGTTGGGTGGTGGGGTGGTGGTGGTGGGAGGGGGGCGGCATGTTGTCTCCATGGAGATATGGGGCAACGGCACATTGTACGTGTGTGAGTGTGTACGCACACGCTCAGGCGCTCGTTTCAAGACGACTTCAGCTAATTGTCACCAGAAAGCTATTTATTTACTAATTGGTATTCACAGACAATGCTGGAGTGTTTTGTGTGTGTGTGTGCGTGTGTGTGTGAAACATACACATTTACAGCGTACACATTTACAGCGTACACATTTACAGCGTACACATGCTGCTTGTGTGTGTAATTCTTTTCACTCGGGGAGTTTCAGGTTCTGGTTTCGTCCGAGCGCTGCCTGATCTGAGATCAGGACTGGCCTTTGCAGTGTTGGACTGTCTGACTCACATTTACTCAAGTACTGTGTGTAAATATAAATCTGAGATTTTATGAACAAAACATGAACGACTTCCAGAAGCACTGTGAAATATTCAGCTAGCAGCTAGGTGCTGCTAGCCTCCATCGATGAATCACTTAGTTCAGGGCCTCACAGAGGTTGTCCAAGCTAACCACAGTTAGCGGTTCGCTGACTGAAGAGAAGTCTGTGAATCACCTCGGTGGTGTAACGTTTATTCCCTGTTGGTCTCAGAGGCTTGAACCCGGTCCGGTCCGGCTGCTGAGCCCAGCTCTGTTGCCCGCTCACAGCAGATTCAGTTAGCAGCAGAATATTTGAACTTTTATCACATTTTTTGGAAGTTGGAACAACAAGGAAGAAATATGGTTGGTTGGATCCTAGTTTGATCAAGACAAGACAAAATCCTCTCTTTAGGGGTCTAATATGTATCACCTGTGGGGTCCTTGACATAAAAAAGTTCGGGTTATGAAAAGTGATTTTCAGCTTGTTAAAATTGCAGCAAACTGAATAATTTGGAGGTCTGAACTGTTGGTCAGACACCAGGAGACATTTCTTAATTAATTTGTGTTTTGCAAACCAATCAATCGATTAAGTCAAAATAAAAAGAGAAATCAATAGATTAACCTGTAATGACAACAATCACAGAGTACTCTAACTTGAAGTACATTTTCCTGATCATACTTGCATACTCTCAGTACTTTTACAGTGTGGTGTTAGTACTCTGAATACTTCGTCCACCAGTCTGTTGTCAGTCTGCTCACAAAGCATTCCTCTTCCTGGATGACGAGTGTTGAATTGTCTTGCAGAAGCTCAGCACACGTCTTTATATCTGTTAGCAGGAGAGAAGACGTCCATCTACAGCCTGCTGATTAAGAGTGACTCAGATTTTTGAAGTTGTTAGTTCGGTTTGGTCACTGTTATCATGATAACCTGGATAAAAGCTTTCTACACTTGTTGTGATCAGCACATGGATTCAACAGCAGTTTCAAATTTGTATCCAACAAGCTCCCTCACAGATGGTTTCTGGGTAACTCACTGAAACAATAGACAGTCCTCAACTTATCCTCGTCCCTCGATTCAAAGATGATTACGTTATTTTATCACGCCTCAAAGACTCGATGCGAGCCTGAAGATTTATACCGGCACCCAATCTGAGGACGCTTAGTTGGATCTGGGTTCATTTCAGCCTCTGCCTCCTCCCGTCTTTCTGCTGACTCTGTGCGATCCGAGGATGGTGAGTAAATCTAATATAAAGGCGTTATTGATTTGCAGGTCCTTAATCACTTTGATTTTGCCCAGTTTTCACTGACCCCCACTGCAGCTCTGTGTTCCCCAGGGGTGGGCCTTCAGCATCGCAGACGGGCAGACACTCGAAGGCAAATGCAATTTTTCTCCGACGCCAAAGAGATTTAGAAATCCTATCATCAATCATCTCATCACTAATATTTATACATGTGGCGTGCCGATCGATCGGCTTTTTTTATTCAGCTCATCAGCGTGCCAGAGGAACTCCACGAGTGTGATGTATCAGTGCACAACCTAAATGACTGTGCACGGAAACCTCAACCTCTGAGCCAACAAACAGTTTGAGAGGGTTAGGGTTACCTCTGGATCGCATCAGTGAAGTGTTTTACCCGCCAGACTTTAACTAGACTTGATCATTTTTCCTCAGTTTACGTGCTTCTATCACGAGTAAGTAGCTACATAGTTGTACTGTTTCCCTGTTGTCTGACAGGGTGTTTTATTTTGAAAATCCGTGGCCGTGGTGTATCCAGACGTCCTCTGTCATTATGCTCATGCCAACAACAACAACGCCACTCCCTCCAACACCACCTACTTTTGTGGTGTTTGCGTTTTGTTGATTGAACTCTGGTCAAAAAGATGGAGGTCTCTTCAAAGTCAAAGATATTTTTATGTTTTTGAGCCTTTTTCTAATTATTATTATTTTATCATGCTGACTAACATTTTGCAGATTTGTTTCTCTGCACTTGCAGGTTGGTTCATGCATGAAAAGAACTGATTTAGATTTTTTCTTTTTGCGTTATTGCCCGAGAAGCACGGAGAACATTTATACAACAGCAAAGTCGAGGCGGGAAACATTTTCAGCAACACAAGGTCGAAAAAAGTTTGATCCAAATGAATTTAAGCCAATAATTAATATTAATAATCTCTGACCTGAAGCCAGTTCAAATATACATGGAGAACATATGTTTGGTGTCTCAGCACGGCGTGCACATGTGAGTCTAATAGATGTGTGCTGCTGTGTCGATGATATCATGAACCAACTGTGTCACTTGGTAAACAATGCTAATTAAGAGAGACAGTGGGATTGCCTCGGTGACCCCCTCTCCCCCGTCCGTGTTTGTTTGTTTTTATTGTTCATGCTAATTAGCCTTAATCCCCCGCTTCCCTTGCCGTGGACACGGGTGTCCACGCTGCAGCCAATCAGGTGCGGCGATACTGCGGGGTTGAGATGTAGAGGAGGGAGCGCGGTGATTGCTGTGTGGGTACACGAAGAAGGGAGAGGAGACGGAGGGGGGTTCAGCTTATAGATGGACTGGTGTGTGTGTGTGTGTGTGTGTGTGTGTGTGAGGGGGTATCATGTCGGGTGGGGCCCCTGGCAGCCATTGTCTTGCAGTACAATGATACGGCTCACAAGTGAGCAGTGGGCCAATAATGAGGAGGAGGCCCCGCTGAACAGCGTGTCCCTGCCAATTGTTCTGCCGCCACAGTGGGAGAATGGAGCTGTCCACACACACACACACACACACACACACACACTACACATCCATACTCCTCACACCTTCCTTGCAGTATAGCCTACTCCCACTCACTCTCTATGCCACACACACACACACACACACACACACATCATACCCCGCCCCCATCTCATATCTCTGACATGGGGAGTGTGTTCACTAATGGCTAATTAAAACAGGACTATTAATGAATGGCCAAGCAGCAGACATGATAAGGAAACTTAGAGGGGTGAATTAACACATCCTTAACATGTCATAGCAGCCAGCTGCAGCCCAGAACGTGTGTGTGTGTGTGTGTGTGTGTGTGTGTGTGCTGTTTTTTTACATATACACACAGTATATATTTTAAACAATAAGAGAAAAACATCTCAAATCAGGCGTGATGTTTTATTTTTGATGGATGCCACGTCGATCAGTACAGAGCAGTTTGAGCTGACAGGAAGTCAGACACAGAAACGACAGAGAATTTTCAAAATAAAACACCATGTGCAGACAAAAAAGGAGATTTAACTACAGAGCTACTTACTTATGACAAAAATAATCAGATCTGAGCATGTTAATGAAGTTTGAAACGCTCCGCGTGGAGAAACAACGCCGTGCATGGTGAAATTTAGGGGTCAGCATCAATGAAGGAAATCATTCGTCAGTGTTGACATGAGTAAAACATGTTTCCTTATGTCATTTAATCATACAAGACCATAAAAGTTAAAAGGTTCTTGAGTTTGTGTGCAAAGCTCGTGAAATAACAGATATTGTACCATTAAATGAGCTAAAGAAAGAAAGACGTGACAGTCATGGAATACTGTGTGTTTTAAAACACTCAGCCTTGGTGGGGGAGGCGGGGGTGCCGTGCTGTGAGGACGGGGGTGAGGTTGATGGGGCATGATGGGTCGTGGCGTGCAGCCAGAGGTCACCAGAAGCCATTACTGAAGGCAGGAAGTGGAATTATGCACGACTACCTGTGGGTTTGTCCCAGTGGCTCGGCAGCGGTCAGCGGGGGTCACTCATGCCTCAGTTGCTGCCCAGTGAGCCCTGTCTACTGGTGGTGGTGGTGGTGGTGGTGGTGGTGGAGGAGGAGGTGGTGAAGCAGGATTGTGTGTGAAATGTAAAGGAAGACTTTTTCACTGTGTGTCAGTGTTTATTAAAAGGAAACGCACATTAACGAGTCTGTCACCTCCGCGATTTAAAAGCTTCCCTCTTTGGAGAGTTCCAATTGAAAGAGCGGCACATTTTTCTGCAGCCTGTGAGTGACACTCGGAGAGAAACCGGTGACTTCTCTTCATGTGGAGGCTGGCAAACAGGCGGTGCTTCCCCGTCTCAGAGCGGCTGCGATGCACCGTTGAAGTCAGACTCCTCCTCGCCGCTGTGCGAGATTGTCATGGAGAGAAACAGGTGAAGGGGAGGGAGAGAAAGCAGAGTTCCTTTTTTCTCAGAGCTCAGCAGATTTGGAGGTCATGCAAGGTAGTTCTCAGAGCAGTGCACACACACACACACACACACACACACACACATCAACACACACTCGCTGTTTTCCCTCCCAAACACACACAAACTGTCACAGTCACACACACAAAAGAAAAGGGAGAAGTGATGCGCAAAGGGAGGTGGGAGACTGGGGTCAGAGATGGGGGAGATGAGGAGGTGTTGGGGGTGGATGGAGTGAGTAAAAAGTGCTGAACAGATGAGAGGAAGATGTGTAATGATTAGCCACCGAGCCGGCCGGTATCAGGAGGCAGTTTATGGTTGCCTTCATGCTCCGTCAGCTTAGCCCCTTTGAACGACAGGAAAGCCCATTTCCTAGCCTGTGGCTCTGTGTCCGACAGAGGACAAACACACCTCACACACACACGATGATTCAAACAGCAGCGCTGTTTCTCCAACTTTGAAAAGATCAGTCTGGTTTGTTCCAACATGTTTTACAGTTGAACCATCTGTGGACAGGAAGCGCCATGATCTGAACCTCTGTTCAAATCAGTGTTCACGATTCATTTCTGTAAGTGTTGGAGGTCGAAGTCGAAGATGCAGGAAGTCTGTGAACAGTTTTTATAGACCAAAATATTTAACGATTCACTGAGAAAAAAGTCTTCTGTCAGACTAGTGGAAAGAAAAGGCTTTAAACACTTTGTCCATTTGTTAGATTTAGCATTAGATAATGCCTCATTTGCATATTTAAACGGGGAACAGCGCCCTCTCTCTGCGGCCGAGCAGTTTTCCCTCCGACTCCGACCTGAAAGCCAGACGGAGGCTGCTAATCATGACGCTGATGCTCTTATTTGTTTGCAGCAGTTTAATACTCGTCATAAAATTCTCCTCCATGTAGCACCTTTAAAACCACGCACACACACTCAGTCACCAAAACACACACACACGCACACGTAGGCCTGTGACTCATAGAAACCTATGCACACACAGTTTGTCACACTTTCGGTGTTGACACCTCCCATCCCAAAAATACACACTCCCACAAACAGGAACAGATCGGCCGGAGACTGACGTGCACTTCTTCCTGATCAGTAAAGCTGATGGATTTAGGCAGGTCTCTCCCCAGTGGCTGTTTTGTGATGTTCAGCTCAGCGGTATTAGCTGACTGGCTGCTATTCAGAGGTCAGAGGTCGCCCTGTCTGTCTGTGCGCTCCTCAGCAATCTCCTTTTTCCTCGCCGCGCGTCCCTTCCTCATATTAAATCACACTTGACACACCTGGAGAACTGAAGCAGCCTCATCCATATTTTATCGCCGTGCTGTTTTTAATACTGCAGCACTTTTTAGGGCGGCAAACTGATATATTTATTAACTGACCCACGCCGCAGCTGCATAACCGGGGTGGGGAGGAATTATCGTGTTTGTTCGGGAAATAAAATGAAAAGGAGCTGTGACAAGTTTATGAAGTAAGCACAACGGCCCTTCATTACTCTCCCAAGCCCCCTCCGGCGTTTTCCGAAGCCAGGTTGCACAGCTCTGCGACTAGTGGTGCTCCGGTGGGGTAAAGTGAGTGAATTGTCAGGGAGAATCTTCCTTGTGCTATAACTTAGCCCTTAAAGGCCTATTATTCCTGAAGAGGCCCGCTGCCAAAACCAGTTTACTGTCATAACTCAGGGAAGGAGGCCCTTTTCTTTCAGGTGGCAGGGGGAAATGTTTATGGAGGAGGTAAATAATTCAATCGGGTGCTTTATCGCGCAGGGGCCTTACTGTCATTCACACATTCTTAGGCTTTTTTTGGTTTCTTCTCCATGCACCGCGCTCAAACAGCGAGAGAGGATGAGTACAGTTTGCCCTTTTTTAACCACAATTTAGCAGAATGAAGCCCTTTAAACACGTGGAGAGGCTGGGTTAAGTGGGGAAAAACAGGTAAAAATACACCACTTGTGTGGTGTGTGTTTGGTGTGTAAAGGTACACACTTGTCACCTGCTCGCTCATTCTCACCCAGACAAAGTACTTTTGGGGTTTGTTGTGAATCACGTCTAAAAATCGTGCTCGCATTGTTATCGTGTTCTTGTATTTTACTTCCTCAGCAGACGGTAAAAGTATCTGTTTGAATGAATGGTTCGTTTTTGCAAACTCTAAAGCCCGTCCTGACCCGTGTGACTAAAAGTAGAGATGTATCTGTATTTTATGATCCAGAAAGGTCACGTGGATCAGTTAATCAGCCACTAAATGGCAATTTTAAACCGAGCTTTCCTTCATCCACCACTTGAGCTCTCATTTCCTCTCTCGTTTCCTGTATTTCCTCTCTGCTTTCCATTCTACCCACGACTGCCCTTTACTATCCTCTCTCTCTCTCTCTCTCTCGCTGTCCCCACCACATACCTCTCTTTCAGGCTGTCCGTCTCTGTGGGGAAATATAACCAAATTAAAAATCCATAATCGTTCATTAAAGACAGTTTCGCACACTCTGAAGTTAGCCGTTTAACAAAGCAGCCTCAGAAACCTCGAGAGTTGTTCTGCTTCGTCTGTTTGTTGTCGGCGCTCCGTTCGATAACTTTCCATCCATCATGTTTGTTTCTTCCTGCTTCTTCTTTGTCATATTTCCAACATGTCTTAGCATGACTATTATGACGATTACATAAGCAGTACCACGTTAAATGGATGGTGGCTTCGTCCTACACACTGTTGAATAATGCATCTTTTTATAGCACATGTGGCACCAGAGGAGTCAAACTAATGGTAGCCTGGCCTTTTGTTTTTTCTGCAGCAGTTGGTATTGATCTTTTTTTTTCTTTTTCTCTGCTGTGGCCAGTTGAAACATTTATTTTAAATGTGTACCAGAAGGTTCAGTATGTAACTGGCATCAGTTTGCGATGCTGTTTGAGGATGTCAGCCCCGTGTAAGAGGGTGGTTTGTGGCTGAGCGCGGAGCAGCTGGAACGAGAGTCACAACCTCCACATCTCAAGCTCGAGCTTGAAACCAGCGGAGTCTCTGCCTTCAGTGAAGGAGCTATTGATTAAGTATTTCAGGGTCTTGGGCATGCGATCAGCGGGCGGACTGGTGCAGCGTCTGTACTGGATTTCTGTGGTAAAGAGGGCTTATACATGAAAGGCGGACCCTTCAGTTCATACCAGTCTCTGTGCTCATGAGCCTTCAATAATGACTGGTCGCAGATGCACGGTGCCCGGGCTGCCCCTCACACAGCGACGGGAACTGTTGTTGCTACGATGGCAGTTTAAAGGATTCATCTTACCAAAGGAATTCATAAAATTACATTCTGAAGGTGTGGAAACCGTTTTTGACATTTCTCGATGAGACCTAATTATTTAATTCATGAGCTGTGCTGCTGTGTTGTGTCTTTAATCTGTGAAATGCCTCATCCTGACGGATATTCTGATATTGTCATAGTCCCTCACCAATGTACGTTCATTTTTTTGTTGTTTCTGTGCCCCCGACTGTCCTGATGAAATACACAACTCATGCTGGAGGGATGACGTGTCCCACCTCTCCTGGGAACTCTTTGGGAACTTGAGGAAGCAGGTAGTGAACTGGGTGTATATCCATTAGCTTAACCTGCTAACACCAATACCAAACCTGAAGACAAACAGATGAATGACTGGTACCTAGAGCAAACAATGCAATGAACTAGTACCTGTTTGTAGCCATCAGAAAAGTACTACTAAAAATACTGCATGGATCCAGTCGTTACTTTCCTCCTCCCCTCAGCCAGGCAGGCGGGCTGAATTACCCTCAGTGTGTTGTCTGCATCACTGTGCTACTATGACTTACTGCCTACACCAGGTGTGTCGTCCTCTAAGTACGGCGTGTGTGAGTGTGTGAGCTGTTGCTCGTACGCTACATGTGTGCGCAAAATTTATGTGCCTGCGTGCATCCGAGTGTTGGTAGATTGAGAGAGAGAGAGTGAGGACTGGCAGCTCCCGCCTCTCTCCAACAGTTCCCATAAATTGGCCTATAAATTCAAGCAACACTGATCTGTCCTCTGCTCTTACAGGGCTCCCACATTTGTACTTTGGCCTCATCACAATGCAGTCACATCGAACAGGGTGTCTGCTTTTCTACGCTTTTTTTTAATCATTGAACTCTACTAGAAAACGCCCACTGGCTACTACTCCCTTACTGACTTTCCAAATGGCCAAACAACCTCTTACTCCACCCTCTTGCACTCCGAGTTCTCACTCAGGGCTTCGGTTTCACTCCACCCAATCGCGCACAATGATATGCTATGGCTGTAACAATTCAACACATCCAACTGCAGGCGTATTGAAACTTTAAGAATATTTCATATATGAAAAGTGAGAAGAACTACTGGACCGTGAGAGAGAGACATTGCCTCCAAATCTATGTGTTCCAGACTGAGAGCAAACAATGCTTTCGATAAAGTGTGAATGTGAAACGTTACACAAGTATCAACATTATGCTTCAATCATTAAGGTATTCAATGAAAGTTGCTGTATGTAAATCTTCCTTCATGCTTATTCAGCCTTCCCTGGTTGAATGAATCATTTCCTGTGGCTGTTATTAGCCTGCTCGTCATCACTGTAGTAAAATGAGGAAGAGACGCTCATGCTCTTCATTTCCCCCAGAGGTTTTCTGCAGAGCTGATCTTAGACACTGTACACATTAAGATCGGTTTGAACCCTGAATCGGTCGACCTCAACTAATTTTAGGATTGGCACAAATTTCTGCTGAGTCACTTGTTGTTCGACATGCAGTTTGAGCGGGGTCACGACCCTGAAGCGATCAATGATCACTGATTTGATTGGCTGTCTGAGTTCGAGCAGTTCCTTTCTCCTGTAGTCAGAAGATGTTCTAAACTAAAGCGAGATTATTTTGATGTTACTGGACGATCGTTTCACACGCCGTGGCTTACTTACTCCCTCTTCATTGTAGAATTGCCTCTTTTTGAGGATGCATTTGTCTCGTTGGATTAAAGAATTAGCGACCTTTAATGACGGCATGTGGAGGGTTCTGTGTCCACGTGGGTTAACGCAGGTTACGTGTGAATGGTTGTGTCTATGTGTCATCCTGCAAAGGATATAGATACTAGCTGAATGTGCTGTGGTCAAAACTTGTGAATATTAAACTTTCCTTTGTTAGCTCAGGCTTTTTTCTTACTTCATCCAAAAGTCTGCATGTCTCGAGCACAGCTCCTGGCTTGCTCTGCCAAAGATCTCAGTTCAGTTTGTCATTTTTTTACATCTCATTCACCGTCTCCCTCCTTTCTCTGTCAGACACATTCTTTCAGTAACTCTCACTTACATTTATTTCAATAAAAAAACAAGATTGCATCAATCTGAACACTTCTTACTTTCCTTTTACTCGTCTTACTTCGTCACATCCTTCCACCAAGTGTCTTTATTTAGTTGACTTCTTGCACAAGGGGAGCTCGACTCAACCAGACCTGAAGGTGACATACTTGTTTAAAATTCCCCGCTAACTGCGGCTGACGGCCGGGTGTCGACGTGGGACCAGCAGGACCGAAGAGGGTTGTGATGAATCCTCGAGCCATCCTAATCAGGAGGCATTGATTAATTGGATTAACCTGAAATGATCTTAATCACTGATCAATTTCCATTAGACATCCTTAAATATGTCTTAATAGGATTAGGGGGGAGAGGTGTGTGTGTGTGTGTCAGGTGCGTGTGTGTGCATAGTGTGTTCATTTATGTCAGCACGTGTGTGTGTGTGTACTTCTATACACAGTAGATGAATTATTGGATTGTGGACACCTGAATATTACAGACCACATTCATAAACATGCTGCTAAAACAGCCTCCACTCTACACAAGTGACTGATCAGACGGTCTGTTCGGGTTCATCCTTCAGGTGTCAGGTGGAGTGTTGAGGTCAGGGCTCAGTCCAGAGGCAGGAAGGCCAAACTGTTGATAATGGCTCATCCTGACAGATGTGGTGAAAACAAAAACATCTGGGCCTCAGGACATCCTGACAGAAAGACTGCACATATTGTGATGTTTTATTTCATTACAGTAACCTTTGACTCGGGTCAGCAGCATTGCGCCACATTAATCACACCTGTGGGTGCGAGGTCACCCCGTGCACACACATTTATGTAGCGCGCTCACACACACTCGCCCTCTTCCACTGACAGCCGAGTGTTGGTGAAGGATTTCAGGTTCACTTTGATTCATAAAAAAACCTCCTCCACGAGTCCACATACTTTTGTCCTTGCAGCGCGCCTCCAACTAAACTGATGCCATATTCTTTTTTCATTTTCATCGGCCTTTTAATTAAAATGAAGTCTCATCTGATCTCAACACGATAATATCCAGTGTCTTTCCTCCACCTCGTCTCTCCCCTCCTCTTTTCTCTCTCCCACTGTCTCTCCTCCTGCCCTCCCTCCCTGCCAGCTACTCTGTGATCCCACTGTCTCCCTCTGTTGTTGTTCTAAACAAGCAGCAGGGGGTTGTGGGTAGAGGCCTACACTCACGCTGGGTGTGTGAGTCACCGGAGGGGGTGATTGGAGGGTGGGAGCGAGGCATCCCTGCATCAGTCTTTCTTTCTCTATCAGCTAGAGGTCACTCCGGGCAGGTCGGCTGACTCATTTTCAGACGTCACACACACTCATACTTGTCTTTTTTATCCGGACATGCAGTATACTGCTGCTACACTGGATACAATCGCCTTTAATTCACGTTCAAGTTTAATTGCACATATATACACATTACGCCGAGTGCAGTCGGCCTGCAGGACGCATTCATCAACAGAGACGCTCAAGCATAAAATAAATGTGTGTCAACACACACGTACAGAAGAAAACCCATAAAGCGCCATAAAAAGCACGCACTCACATAAATCCTCAACCTTGAAGCGCTCGAGCGGAAAAGATTCCCGTGCTACTGTGCAGCGAAAAAAATCATACGCCATAACCCATAAACATGTAAACACATCCCACACAAGCAGCATTAGAAACAGACAAAGGGAAACACACTGGATGTAAGCGGCTACGTGTTCGTGTACGACGTGTCTTCTTGTGCTGACTGTATATATAAACTCTGGACGCTCGGCTGCATCCAGAAATCTATAAGTTTATTAACAGGGGAAGGTATTCGGTGACGGAAGTGGCAGATTCAGGAGTTAATTCACACTCCATCGATGCAGATGTGTCAGAACTTTGTTGTGCACGTCGTACACAGCTGTACGGTCCACATCTCAGGTGGAATACTTAGCCAGGGGATCGTGAGGCCGCCTCCATTTGCATAACTCCATTAAGGCTTCTCTCTCCTTCTCTGTCTCTATCTCGCTCGCTCACACAGAGACACCTGTGTAGGAAAAAAGCTGTAAAGACGTTACCCTGCGGAAAGCTGAATTTTTTTTAGGAAGACGTAATCCGTGGTACAGCTGTGGAAATTGTGCAGTGATACAGAAAGAGAAGACAGACTTAGTGAGGAGAAAAACGCTCATTATGCTTCTCAGATTTCATCCAACATGACGAGGTTGGTGCCAGATTAAGTTAGTGGATTAAAATGCTGTTTGTAAAACAAGTGTTTGATTTTGACTGGAGAAAAAAAAAAAGTGGTGCGTTCCATTTCTTCGACAGGAAGCAGGTTAGCCTTCACCTACCTACCCTGCTAAAGTTTGTGCAGTAAACTGAACTTACAGATTTACTTAGCGAGACACTGAAAGGTTCAATGAGTCAGATTTATGGACTCAGTATACAGAATATAATATGCATAACTATGTTTTCATTAGTGTATAATCACATTTGAATTTTTATGTTTTTGTAACTTAAAACGAGACTTTTATATCAACAGTCTGCCTTGTTTCTACGGTAACCGAGAAAGGACAAACCAAACGGCGGCTCTAGTTAGGTTCTCTTGTATAACTAATGACCACCATAGTTTCACCTTCATGCTAGGAAGGAGAGGGTGAGGCAAGGAGGTTGCAATCAGTAACGATACGACTAAACTCCCACACACTGAAGGACATTTCTTCTAGTCAGATATGAAATATGGAATAAAATACAGATAAAGGACTTCATCTGGAGGCGGACTGCACCTGAAAACTATGCAGTCCATCTGTCAGCCATGATGGACCTGGGGCTTTGTTTAAATCTAAATGAGCACAGACATGAAATAAAGTTTAAATTATCATGTGCATCCAAATCTTGCATCTACTATGGTGCTATGCTACCATGACAATAACAGCATTTCAAACAGCATGTAATCGAGTATTTTTACTGGAGTGGACTGAACAAACTTGCAGGCTGTACCCTGGGTGAGCTATAGCTAGCGCTGTGCTCTGATGCTGTTAGCTTGATGATATTAACGCCTTCGAGGATCAACCTCTCTTTCTTCTTTCAAGACAATAAGATCAATCTGGCTGGGCTCGGCAGCTATAGATAGCCTGGCTGTGTGTGGTGCTAAGGAGAGCGATGACCGCGAGGTCGCCTCCTTCCACTGGTGTCTTTATACCGCCGTCCCCCGCAGTGTCCCCCTCCCTCCCTGCGCCTCCTCCCGGGCCACTTTCTCTTCCCCCTCGTCTTTCTGACTTCCCCTCTATGTCTCCGTCTTTCTCTTCTTCAGTGGCGTGAATCATGAAAGCGCGTCCTGTGTAGTCGATGGGCCTTTTTCCTTGGTGGTTGCAGAGAGAGACAGAGAGAAAGAGGGAGAGATGAGGTATTGATTTGAGAGCCTCTGGGAGGAGAACAATAGGTCCCTTACTGAAGCCACTCTGAAGCACAAACACCTTCCCTGCAGCCTCTCAGTGTCAGAGAGAGACCAGAGAAGAAGAGAGAGGAGTTAAAAAACAGCTTTGCTTTCTCCATCTTTCTCCACTTGCAGCTGATTGTTGATAGCCCGGAGGGGAGGAATGATGAAGGGGGGAGAGGAGGAGGAGGCCAGACCTTGGCACTCCCCAGGTCCCTGCAGACCCACTAGCTGCACGGGCCGGGACCCCGAACCTTCTGAACCTGCCCTGCGCTCAGCGGCTCTGGGCCAATCGTGCAAACGCACAGGGCCTAGAACTGTGACACCCCGGAGGTCGCTGGTTCAAATCCAATACTTGGACGCCTGAAGGCATGCTGAACTTTCTCGGCATGTAAACCCAACCCACCCCGACTCAACCCTCCACCCACCCCTCCCCTCCCCTCACCAGCCCGCCCACCCACCCACAAACATCTTGCTCATGAATTCGGTCCAGGGTCGACGGTGCTCGACGCGTTGGATAAAAGCTTTCAGCTTTGACTGATTCATGACCGCCATGGAGAAAAATGGACGGCGCAGAGAACATGATGTCATCACAACAACAACAACAAAAAAAAAAAGTGCATGCGAGGTCATCCACGGCGAGGTCGATGACATCATCACCGGGAGACAGCGAAAGCACCTCCTCTGTCTGTTTGCTTTATGAGCTTGTTGTCCAGAGAAGAAACACACAACATAATTACTCGCTGTCAAAGTCCGCTATAAGGAAAGCTGCTGTGAAATACAGCGTCAGCGCTCGAGAGGGCGTTCTTTACTGTGATTATTGGTGTGACGGCCATAAATCCATCGGCTATGATGTACTTGAGATTATTACAGAGCTGATAAAGTTCTCCTTGTGATAAAGAAAGGAAGATTTCTACACATTTTCATGAGTGAAATTACAAACAAATCGTTGCTTTCTGTGTTTAATGGAGCTAATTTTGAGTTTGTTTGCCGTTTGGCGGTACAACGCAACTTGCCTGAGTCTGACCGCTTTTAACAGGAGTGCACATTTCAGAGAAAGTGATGTGTTAAGCAGAATATTTCATGTTCCATCGAATAAACAAACTGATACACGTCTCAGGAGACCGCAGCTCGTCTATCAACTCTGCCAGGTTGAAAACGGAGGCAGGTCAGAACGTCCGACTTTACCTCTTCTCCTACACAAATGCAGGCCGGGC
The DNA here is from genome assembly GCA_036365135.1 of Miichthys miiuy. Lineage (NCBI taxonomy): Eukaryota > Metazoa > Chordata > Actinopteri > Sciaenidae > Miichthys > Miichthys miiuy. The sequence goes on from CM071623.1 coordinate 16,827,597, forward strand.
GAGGCGAGGCGAGGCGCGGGTCGCCGGGCCTCGTGTACGCTGTTTATCTCATTATGCAAAGCGGCTGAGGGATGCGAGAGGCCGTGGAATAGCATAATCTGTGGAGTTCATTTCAAGTCTCTCATATGTCTGAACATTGTTTGTATTGATTTATGTTTAGAGGGATCCTGATGCTTTGAAGGATCAGGATGAAATGAGGTCAGATGATTCAAACTTTGTATTGTATTGATTATGTTTCTCTGTATAGAAAAGTTCTGCTTTTGGTGTCTGCACTCAGAAAACAGAATATCAGCTCGATTGATGAGGAGAAATGCAAATTCCAAGATGTTTATAAAAGGATGCAATTTTTAAAGGCAGGTTCAGGCTGTTAACAGACAGGAAGATCCAGTAAATGAAACTTTGCCCAAGAAAGTTGTTTCTTAGTTTCTGACTGTTTTGTCTGTTGTGTGAGGTGATGGATGACCAGCGGCGATTCATATCACAAAACCTCCTATATATTTTGCCCACAATGCACTGCACTCCTCAACAGGAAATGAGAAAGGCTCTCCTCCGATGGCACGTCGCGGCGGAAAAACAATTTTCCAACTTTTCAATTTTGTCACTCGTGTTACTTTACTGGTCAGTCCTGCAGGCGACTCGTGCGGGGACTCGTAATGAATGTGTTTCATAAACAGACATGAAGAGCGAGTCCCGCTGCAGCCGTCAACTTAAGTTACCCCGCTGTGTTTTTTTTTAAACAGTCCTCGTGCTTTATCATTGTGAGTTAGCGCCAACAACCAGCACCTCGCTAATTTCCTCTGCCTCCCTTTCGCCGATGAGGGCTATTAATTTGCTGTAATGCTGTTCCTCTTTATTGGGTGTCAGCGCTGTCATATCACGTCGTATCTCAGCCGGATCTCTCCTCTGCCACTCCACCAGCTCCCCGGGTCTCCCTGCCGGCGGAGCTTCAGGGAGAGGCCATATTGAAACCCCTCATCCTTTTCTTCTTCCTCTCATCTGTCTCCCTCCTTCTCTCCCTCCCTGCAGGTCGCCTGAGCACGTACAGTATTTAATAATGTTCACTCCCTTTTCTCACTAACAACCACATGAGCAGGAGCCTAGCAGCCTTAAAGGGACCCGGGGGGTCATTCCCCACTCTTCCTCCTTTGGTTCACCTAGAAAATCCAAGACAGAGGGATTAATATAACCTCGTCCCCTCCTCTCCTTCGTCTCTTCCTCTCAGACCTTCTCCTCTCCTGCATCACGGCGTCACGGCACCGGGAGAATTTTAAATGCTCAGGATAAATTGTTTGTCTTAGATAGGGGAGTCAAAAGGCAGCAGGAGACAAGGAGAAAGGGTGTGTGTGTGCGGTAGGGGTGGGGGAGCATGGCAGCAACGCTGGGACACAAATACCAAAAAAAAGGTGGCGTGGAAACTCGTCTTCCATCATATGCAAACCCCAAGCGGGTGGGGTCTTGATGGAGAGGTGTGTGTGGGGAGTAGGGGTGGTAGAGGGGCGATTGTAAGGCAGGGATGGGTGGGTTATTAATTTCCACTATGCAGTATCATGCAGCTGGTGGCTCCAAAGCGAGGTTTGGCGGTAATGAAAATGGCCTGAGTCGAAGATTAATGGCTCATAAAGACAGAGCGTTTAGATGGGACGGCCGCCTCAATCTGGACGGCGGTGACTAATCGCAACGGACGCACGCACGTGCTCGCTTGTGCACCGCATAAACATGCATACACACACACACACTGCTTCGACCTCACCCACCATCTCTCTCTGAGCATCCCCTCTCTCCCCCACTTTTTTTTTTTACCCATATACCCCCACTGCTACATTTCCTCGTCTCCCGCTCCTCTTCTGATGTTGGTGTGAATTGTGGCGGGGTCATAGTTCAAGGCGTGCAGAGAATTATCTTGATTTATGCCCCCTGAGCTCGGCTGTGGTCGCAGCGTACAGCGTGGCAGGCGGTCTGTGGGCCTTTGGCTTGGTGAGATGTAGAGGTGAGGTCACCCCCAGCCCCCTATTTTTTTCTTTTTTCCCCCCTTAATGGCAGCGACGGTGACAGGGCCACCGCATCATCAAGCTGGACAAATGGGCTCGGCGGGCGCCAGCGATTTTTCCTTCTTTGCAGCTGAAGGTGCATCATATATCTCTAAACCCCCAATAAGACTGTGAGAAACATGTTTTTAAAAGAAATTGATCTGGATGCTTTACGATGTGTGTGTGTGTGTGTGTGTTCATTGTGTAACAGCGGCTCCAGAGAATGATGCACTTGTGGTTTGCACTGTGGTGGTTTCAGCACCAGAAGCAGCACAGGCCATAAAACAAGCTATTTTCATCAAGACAGAGAGTCAATCCTGTTTTATACTGTCAGCCTGACTGTGCACACACGGTGTAAAGTCGGCGTGGGTCAGATGCTGTTTTGTTTCACACTGCTGATCCTGACATGCACGATTTATCACACCGGTTCAGCTGTCAATCACAGAAAAGGGTTGTCATATTTTGACAATATGAAGAGTAACTAATATCACCAATAAGCATCAGGAGGCAGAAACCTGACTTTGACCTTTGAACTTGACCTTTCTAAAATGCTCTAAGCTCTCAGCACTTTGACCCGAGGCTCTGATAGATTTGGTTCACAAACTTCAATAAAAGCTGCCTCACAGGCTGCAGACGCAGGTGTTTCTCATTCAGCCATAATAAATTATTCCATTTTGCCGATCTGATCGAGTCCAGCATGGTTCGTATGTTCTGCTGGCACGCTGCAGGTCTTAACACACGTTTGTAGCTGAAGTTTGAAATTGTTTGAAAATTTCTGGACATGACAGAAAATGGAAAATATCTATCAGCAACTCTGCTGCTCGGACAGATTTATAGTCTCTGTGGCATTGTTTGACATTTGTGAGTAGCCCTTGAGAAGCAAATCTAAATGTGGGTCTTGGCCTAAGATTAGACTGCGGTCAGAGTCTGAAAGACTAGACCGAGCTTAATCCTCCAATCTAAACACGCAGGCTGCTGGCGTACAGCTGCAGGCGAACATCCACCGAACAAGACACATTTCCACAGCGTAACCTGACGGGCAGAGCGTGGAAAAGAAACAGAACGCTGCCAATATGTTGAGTCCCAAAAATCTGTTCAATCAAGCATTGAAGTAAAAATATTAAAAATACAACACTCCGGGGTTTAGTTCCCACCGAGGCCACCAATGCTGCAAATGTATCCAGTAATGATATTGTAGGTTTTGGATAAGAGTGGCCGCCAATTGGCAGGTTAACCTCGACACACGCCACCGCCATCAACTCATGATGTTCACGGCAACTACTGCAAACAAAGGCTCTGACTCGAGTTTACTTAGTTAGCATCTAAAAAGCATTAGCTGTTAGCCGATCACTCGCTTCAAAGCCACCAGACTGCTTTAACCTCGCAGAACACCTTGCAGAGTTCCTGGTCCATCGCTGCGTCTAAGTCTCATGAAAGTTTAGGATATAGTTCTGTATGCCAAGTCACCTTTAGACCTTGAACAAAAGACTTGATGTGAGGCGTCTCTGTGGTTGGATTTCAGGAACCTCCGCTCTATTATGCGCCAGCTTTCCTAAAAATCTTACTTTCACAGTCGTAATTATAACTCGGATGGTGATACCTCTGATGTGAACACAGCATTAGTGCAAGTGGATGAAGAGGAGAAACGGCGAGATGTAGCTTGGCAGCAAAGTATTGGCACAGTAAGTGTAAATGTGGAACTTGTCCAACCCAACCTGTGTGATTTACTGTAAAGGCATGAGCTGAAACCTTAGAAACTACTTGATTAGTTCCTTCCACTTTCCTTCTTAACGATTCAAGACATGTGGAGAGGACAGTCGGTAAAGTTACAGTGTGTGTGTGTGTTTACCTCAGGGAAAATATGATCAACTAGTTGCTTGTAGCGAGGTCACACTGACTAACAGTGGTCAAACTCCACTTCAACATTCATCTGTGTGATCGTGAGCTGTCGAGCTGCATGCAGATATTTTGGTTTTGTTTGTGCAGGTTTTTAAAAAAGTGACTTCTGCCTCCACCACAAAACAACGGAGGTGAATTTGCATTTGAAAATATCAGCATTTCTTGTCAGAGAGTCCGTGTTTCTCTGGATCGTCGTTGCATTGCGTTGTCGAAACATAAAAACAGAAAGCAGCTCAATGCTCAACCTGTTAAAGTTCCCTAAACTCTCACCTTAAGTTGTGCTTGCTAAACGTAGCCATGATCAAATGTTTCCACATGACCAACACGTGAAAACGGCGTGTCCAATTCATGCTGTTGTCACATAATCCTCTCATGGCGCGGGAATGTAATCTTCACATTATCCGCATCCACCACACATAATCTGCGTTTCCGAGTCCGTGCTCATTTCACATCATTGTTGAGACTCGGCTGCGGCGGGTTCAGCGCCCATCATCCGCTCTGTATGTTTACAGTGTGACATGTGTGCGTTCGGATCAGCCTATCCGCCAATGTGTGATTACCCCTACACCTGTGTGTGTGTGTGTGTGTGTTCGCGTACAGTGTGCCCCGCCTGTTTGGCAAGTCACACTTCACCGTCTCCATCCATCTAATCAGGCATTGACACCTGGGTGACTGTTTCCTGTCAGCGTAGAAAATGAGAGCGCCCGTGTCAGATTTATCATGCCTCAGCCATGTCGCCTATTTCTCCCATGAACCCCGGGCGCGCCGTAGTCGTGACTACCCATCCACGGATGTGTTTGAGGTTGGGGTGGAGGTGTTAGGGAGGTGTGTATATTCTTGTCAGCTCACTGACAGCGTGACATGAAAATCTATTTGTTTTTATGTTGTAAGAGGAGACCATTTGGGGTAAAGGGGCGGCTGCGACCCCTGGAACCCAAACTCCATCCAAACCTCATCTTCTACACTCCTACCCCCAACAAATTGAAGGCCCCCCACACACTTCCACCACCTCCTTTTTCTCCTCTTGGCGTGCCCTTGCACCTGGCCCCTCTGCTGGGGCCTGTCATCCATTTTATCTATCTCTTCTTCAGTGGTCTCGGCATGTGGGGGGGGTGGGGTCAAAGGGCTCGGAGTGCGTGGCGGCGCCTTCGCTGTTTGCCTCCAGTTTCCACAGGAGCCTATTTGCTCCCGCTGTTGCCTCGTGCGACTTTACTTTGAGCCTGTTTGACTGGGTGTTAAAGAAAAAGAAGGGAAGAGCAGCAGAACAGCGCGGTGACATACCGAGAGAGGCTGACAACGCCGTCTCCTTCTCGGTGATGGCGAGGGAATCCGCTGTGCTGATGAGGAGGAAGAGGCAAAGGGAGGCGAGGAGGTTAGAAGAACAGGGGAGTCAGGGAAGAAGAGAAGGAGGCACATGAGGCGCTGCTGATTCAGCACTGCAGTATGGATTTTCATCCCCCACGCCCCCACGCTCCCTTCCCAGGCTTCTCCTCCTCCCCATGCTCTCCGAGTCGGAGCCAGTCCTACCAAATGAAGTTCCCAGTTCGCAAATCTAATTTCTCCCGTTTTCCTGGGGAAAACCTATTGAGGGGCATTAGATTTTCCCTGCCACATAATATCAAGCAAGCAGTGCCTCTAAAGAAATCACCCTCTTGAAAATAAACGACAAATTGGGTTTGGGTCCTGTGGCGTTTTTTATGCGTGCGGGTCTGCTTTGTGTGTGTGTGTGTGTGCGAACCCTGACCCAGCTGAATGAAGGTAGAAAACAATTCCCACACATTTGCACCTTGTGTGTCGGCTGAGGTGAGAACTTTTTATTCTCATCTGAGGAGGGTTTGGGGGTTAAGGAGGACTCCGGGGAGAGATTTACAGAGTTAGAAAGAAGCTGCAGCTTTGGCAGATCTGCAGATTTCCACGTGAATTCCCAAACAGTGAAATGTTCACACAGAAATAGACCTGCAGGCCTTTAAACATGCACTTATATAAAAAGCTACAGATGCTGACAAAGACATGCAACAAATGCAAACAGACACACATACAAACACTGACACACTCACACACCTCCCTGCAGACGTGCAGCTTCTAAAGCTCTGATGGATAAGGCCTCCTCACTGATAACTGAGCGTCTGGGCTTGTGTGCAGCCGGAGACTATGCTGTCTAATTACCCCAAGCGGGAGCAGCGGTGGGTAGGGCTATTCATTTCCACGGTGAAATAGCCCCGATAACGCTGCTTTTTGTGTGTGTGTGTGTGTGTGTTGTACAGTATCGCAGGGGCCAGTGATTGAATTACAGAGCATCCCCCGGTGACTAAGAGGCGGTAATTACAGCGTAATTTAAGATTACATTATTAACCGTCTGACTTTATTAGAATGTAACTTCACCTCCGCAGTTAGTTACATCCTTATCATAAAAAAGGAGATGATTAAGGGAAAGAGGAAATTGCCGCAATTGTCCTTTTGTAACTGCGAGTGCGTCGGCCTGCTAATAAGCAGAGGCCGAGCCGCCGGAGGATTTCACAGAGGGGTTTTGAGTTCTGTAAGAAGGTAGAAGGTAATATGCTGCTGACCTGAGCGAGGAAACACACCTGAACTGTAGTCTGATCTGTTTCATGCTGCTGTGGGTATCTCTGTATGTTTAATGTGGCTGAAATACTGTTGTTGTCTCATGTCCAACACACATAAGCGCGGTAAACGGTTTGATGACATCACAGTGAAGCAGCGTAGGAGTTACTGTCTGTTCTGGTGTTTGACATAAAAACTGAAAAATATGCAAATGAGAGCCGCTCGTGTGGGTTCAGCTGTAACACTGTAGGTGATTATGGAGGGCCGGACTGAATGGAGGCTGTCCTGCTCCGTAAAGGTGCAATATGTAAGAATCGGTAACCACAAACCGCTGCCATCAGCTTGTTAGCTCACTTAGCCGTGCAGCTAGCAGCCCTATCAGCTGACTCTTTGCCCGGACTGGGAGCTCGGAGCACCGGGGGGGGGGTGCTGGTTTTCACATGGGAGCTTTGGGCCACTGGAGGAGGCCTTTTCAAGCCCGGGGTGTGGAGAACCCATCAGGGAATGCTACCGAAGATCAGTGCTGGAATGGGAACCAGAACCGGAGCCGGGCTCAGCTGACAGGGACCGAACACGGCTTCAGGGATCAACGGAGGCCAGTTTGACTTACAGGCTCCAACCAGGACCTGTGCCCAGCTTCAAGACCGTGACCTAAAAACAGTATTTCACACTCATCAAATTTAGCCAGATTAATGTAGATATATAAAAAAACAACAACTCTTGACTGTTTGTGAGAAGATTTTTTTACTCTGCTTTTATTTGCAAATGTTGCCTTTGAGGGGGGAAAGAGATCTGAAATCCTGACCTGACGGAAACAAATCCAAACATTAAAACACTCCCAAAAGCTCAAAAAACATTCACATTTCCCCTCAGGCGCTCACACACACACACACACACACACACAAGCTCAAAGTCCAACTAAACAGCAGCACTGTGGCAAAGTTGACCTAAAACTGAAACAAGATTAACCTCGATCCCTGGATTCGCTCACAAATCCTCTCAAAGTGCAAAAACACGAGCCGGGACATGGATAATGATTACACATCCCTTCATTAGCATCATATCAGTGTTATGGATTAGACTCAACAATAGCAGCCATTGTGGAAGCTGCTATCAAGCATCTAACACATGAGGGGCAACGTGTAGGACGCAGCTTTCAGCCAGCAGGCAACAAAAAAGTAGAAAGTCTCTTTTTACATTTAAAGTTCTGTTGTTCTGTTTTCTATCAATTATTATTATTAATATTTGTGCAAAGTTGTCAGGCTGCATGAAGAAACGCCTTCTGTCATAATAAAAACCAGTCATTTGTTACTGGACTGCAAATAACTGTTAATTTGAGGTACAACATTTTACTAAAAGAAAGATGCGGCATTTGTTTGTGTTAATCTTATGGATTTAGTCAGTCCCACAGCGACGAGCCACATGTTGTTTTGTTCTTCTGTTATTCAGGTTCATAGTAAAGAGACATTGTTGCATTATTTAAAACATGCAACATCTCTCAGATTTTTTGTTTATTTGTGATCAGCTTTGTTAAAAAAAAAGGAACTGGGATGGAAACCTCAAGCTGTTTTATAGATCCGATTCACATACACAACAGGTGGCGGGTTTGAAACTCGCCTCTGCAAGCTGTTTGCCTTCAGTAATTACTGTTAGAGGCCCACAGGCGGCTGACAATCACTGTTTTACTATAAATGAGAGACGAAGACAGAGGAGTGAGCTGCACGCAGTACTCAGACACTTCACTACAGGTAAAAGTCCTGCATTCAGACCTCAGTATTAGTCCCTGATATAGCCAAAGTGTGTGTATTTACTGCTGTAGCAGGCAAGAGCTGATCATCATATGTTTGTCGTGCCGTTGTCCTGACAACCACGTATCTCTAAAAAGTTTGATGAGGTCAGAAAAACCTTTTACTTTGTGTGAGTGCAGATGGAGGAGAGAACAGATGACGGTCCATCCAAAGAAATGAAGGAGAAAGAGGGAAGTATTCAGGCTGACGACTTCTCTGCAGTAAACTAAATGTCATAAACTTCCCTCTGACGCTGATGAGGGTGAACGCCAACACAGCAATTATGGACAACACTGACTGTTCCTGCAGCACTTGGACTCATCGTATAGTGAACTCTGGATCTTTTCTGATTAAAGAGGAAGTGTTCCTCTGCTCTTTACAGCAACTGTTATTAGATGACTAAAGCTACTGATCTGCTGGTGTGTGTGTGTGCGTGTGCATGTAGGCGGCGGTATGTTTTGTTTCTGCTCTGTAAGCTGGGTTTGTCGCCGTCGTGTGTGTGTGTGTGTGTGTGTGTGTGTGTGTGTCTTTCTCTCGTCTTCAGACTCCAGTACAGGACTAATTTTTGCAACTCTCAATGAACTCAGTAGCTTGTCGGAGCTGCAGGCATCAACAGCTTCTAAATATTTGGGGAGATCGAAGGAGGAGGGTGGCACAGAGAGGAGTCATAATAAGTGTGTGTGTGTGTGTGTGTGTGTGTGGTAGGATACAGATAAAAAGAGCAGTTTGTTCTTCTCTTCTCGCTACAGTCTCTTTTTCAGACTAGTAGTAGTGAGCACATTTTTGGACAAAAGGATTCAGGTTGTTTGGTTTCTTTAATTCATGATTTTTCATTTCCTCAATTTACCTTCAGAACAGGTGTGATAAAACCTTTGGGCTCTTTTTATAAATAGTCAGGGCTAACTCCATGAAAAGGGATTAAATCTAGTCCTAGACTACAACTATGTATCATGTGTGGTGTCCTGTAAAGACAAATTTTCCATGTTTTAGGTGTCATGACTTTATTTTTAATCTTCTCGTCAGGACTAAGTTTATTCTTCAAACCCGACCATCCACCTTTCACACCTGCGTGTGTGTCCGTCTTTGAATGCAGGCCCCTTAAATGCATGAATGGTGCATGTGTGAGGGCCCGTGACTCTGTAAACATTACCTCATCGCTGTCATGCTGCGGGGGCCCGGGCCCCCTCCGTCAGCTCCCAGGTCTGTGGGAACTGAAGCCCACTCTGCTGGCTGGAACAAAGGGCAGCCCCCAGCCACTGCTGCCCCAGCCACTGCTGCCCCAGCCCACCTCGCAACAAAAGGGGCCACGGGGCCTTAATTCCCAGGCAACGATATAAATGGTGGCCCCCGACTCCCGAGGACGAGGCAGGAACGAATGGGCCTGAAAACCGAGTGGGAAGGGGGGAGAAAAAAATGGCAAAGAAGTCATAAAAGAGGTGGCCCCCCACCTCCTCCTCCTCATCCAAGAGGTCCTTTTGTTGTTTGGGGTGAGGGGACACGGGGGGGGGGTGAGGGGACCAGGGTGAGAAGAGACAAAGGACAGGTCGGAGAAAGTGGCAGGGGTCAAAACTGCCATCCACCCCCTCCACACATCCAACCAAACTCCGTATCAAACACAGACATCGCTGCACAGCAAAACCTCCGGACATTCCACTGGACGTTCAGAGTCGACAGTGTTTTTGAGACGTTCATAATGAATGAAATGAAAGAATGAATCACTCGTTACTGCAAATGTTTCGTCCTGACAGCATGTCAGGAAACAACAGTTTAATACATTAAAAGAAACTTTTAGATTGAACACTGCTCTTCTTCCTTGTATTTCTTGTTGAACATTAAAGCCTTGTGCAGACTTTTAGCATGACTTGTCCGAGATACACTGACGTGATCTGAGAGTCAGAATCTGTGCTCAAAGTGTCCAATGACCAAACCAACCAAAAATAAGATGTACATGTAGTTGGAGGTTCAGATTCATCAGTTCTTGCTGTGACTCGGCCGTGAAACAGACAACAGGCTGCACGTTGGTCCCTGACCAATCATAGCTGGTTGGACGTGGACAGACGTCGAATGTAAACAAACAACGGCGTCCGCAGATTCCATGTTGTGTTCGGAAAAGCCTGAAAAACTGTGTTACCTTTAAACTGTGATAGCTTTGGTCAATGTCACAGAAAGAAGGCAACACAGATTCTGACGCTCGTCACTGTGAGACATCTAGCATTGTTTTTTTGATACCCTTCATCTGTCGGGGTAGGCTGATATCGGGACGTGAACAGTATCGAATGAGATCTCAGGAAATCAGGAGTTAAGGAAGAAAGAAGTCAGCAGACACGTGATCAGTTATTAATCCGAAAAATAGACTTATCTCGTAAACGGTTCATCTTGTGTGTGTTTTGTGCAGCATTGCAGTGTGAGCAGCTGCTAGATTTAAATCCAGGGAACGTTTTTCAGTTCAGTTGAACTTGTTTTTCTAATCGATACTTTGAGCTCACTAACACTATCAACTGTTAGTCGGAGTGTCTTTTTTTGCAGTGTAGTTGAGGCGGGGTGTCCACTGGGTTGGTGAAGTGGCTGGCGAGAGTGCAGGATAATTGGGGCTATGTTGTATGTAGTGTCTGTGGCACTTCAGTGCTGGGGGTCAGGGACCTGAAAACACTGGCTCAACAGTTACCAATCATTTCAAACCCCCGGCTGAAGAAAAGCATCGTGGGCCAGCTTTCTCTCAGGGCCACGGCCTGTGGAGGTTCAAAGGGACAGTGAGGCTCACAGGCCTCTGTGTGTGTGTGTGTGTGTGTGTGTGTGTGTGTGTGTGTGTGTGTGTGTGTGTCTGTGAGAAAGAAGAGCTCAGAGGCTAGAAGCTTGAACAATTAGAGCAATTTTACTCCACTCTCACTCCCTCTCTCTATCTCCTTTTCTCTCTTCCACACACACACACACACACACACACACACACACACACACACACACACACACACACACACACACAATCTTACCAAACAAAGATTCATGCTCTATAGTCTCGCTCCTTCTTTCAGTCAGCAGACAATATATTTAACTTCTGAGCAGCTGATGACATTCAACATTTCCAGCGACTCGCTCTCTGTCCTGAAATTAAAGACAACGTGATAATGCGCTCTTGAGAATTGTGCGAAATTGAAATTTAATGTTTTGGTTCATCTTTAAGCGAAACATTTTATCACCACAAACAGCAATAAAGAGAATTTCAAAGCCATTTGCCCCGCGTTGGGTTTGTGAGGCATTTATTTTGCTCCCAGGCAGAGGTTTTACTGAAGACCTATCCCCACCCGCCGCCGCCGCCACCCCCAACTTTTCTCCTCCTCTTCCTCTGCATAACATTGTGGCCACAGATTGTGTGGAATGCAATTAGAGCGCCTAAATTAAGTAGTAATGGAGAACCAGGTCTCCCTACCAGTGTTGCCCTGGCAACGAGCGCTCACAACACCGCCTCTAGTAGTTTTGCTACTTTATCTGCAAAATGCACAATTGAGCTTTAAACCAGCTCTCTGTCTGCAGGAGCCAGGCAGGCAGGGCGGAGGGCTGCAAGGAGGGGAGGATAAAGGATGGGAGGGGAGCGCAGGAGAACGAGGGGAGGTGGGGTGATTGGGAGTGGGTGAGGAGGAGGTGGGGGGCGAGGGGAACAGCTGCATGCTAGGAGGTTTCTCTGCATCTTGTGATATTGCCGGCCGTCAAATATTTATTCCACAAACTGTCTAATGCGGTGTGATGCGCTCCCGTGTGCGGATGAGGGCCAGATTTCAAAGACCCCCTCAAAGGATGACGTGTGTTCGGCGAGCTTTGATTTGCGCGCTTCCCCTCCAGTTGTAGCATTACGTGACAGAGAGGAGAGAGGCCTGGCTTTGTAAACAGCCTGTAGTCGTGGGGGCCTTGTTGACTAATGTGACAAAGCTCTGTGAATCGGAGACGCGCGGTGGATTTTCATCAGGAAGCTGCAGATTTTAGGAAATGGGATTAAATTTGAATGAAGTGAAAGGTGTGATCGCACCTGCAGACTTTGGTCTGAACCGCAGAGGAAAAGTTTACTTTGGTGACATTTGGGCTTGTTTGAGTTCACACCTCTCAATTTACAAGTGAACCAGGACTTGTAAAAAGTCACATGAAGAAGAAAAATGTCGTCCTGCCAGGTGAGATAAGATGAATAACTTATCGTCTGCATCACGCAGCCTCTCCGGGATTCATAGCAGTTAAACACTTCACACAAATTTCATCTCAAAGAACTACAGTTTTGCATCACTTCCTGCAGTTAAAACAAGTTTTAACCAGTTTAAATCTGGGAACAAACTAAAGAATCGAATGTTGAGTGACAAGAGGTTAACTCGCCTTGGACTTCCAGAACATCTGAGCAGTTAGGCAGTTTTCTCCTTTTCTCTGCTGCAAAAAGTTTCTAAAAAACTTTTCAAACTGCTGCAGAACTGAAGAGTTCATGTTCATCTGTGTTAGCCTGAAAGGTTGTGAACGTTTCATGCTTCCAGAAAATCTTTTCCAACCTCTTTGACTCACATAGAGCGCTCTGACTTCAAACATGCGGGTGATTTACTAAGTTGAAGAAGTAAAAAAAATCACGGCGGCCTGTTCAGCGGGGCAGCCATTAATCATAAGGTGGGTGGGACGTGTTGATCTATACTGTAAGTTGTAAAAGCGTCAGTGTCAGCAGGCTAAATCTGCAAAAGCTGTTTACGCCTGTGAACTACGTGCACGCATTTCCAGGTCATCTTGGTAAATATCTCTGCTCAGAGTAAAACACCTTGACAGATCTCTTCTTCTTCTTTGTCCTGTTTCAGTCGCGCAAACAACAAAACCGCAGCTGTCGTGTGTTAAGGAGCGGGAAAGACACAGTGTGCTTACTGTGCAGAGTCTCAGCTGCTTTTCATTATCACGTTTACTGTGTTTTAATAAAGCAGCCTCGGTTTAATTGTTCTCGTTTCAATGGATTTCTGTTTCCGTTGTCAGACTGGTGAATGAGCAGAGAGTGTGATTTGATCACAGATTATAGTGAGTGTTCGACTTGTTCACCAGATTTCTGATGACGAGTGTGAGCTCGCCATGTTCAAACTGTGTCCTGGTTTGGTGCTGCGCCTCAGAGATGAAGATGCTAGTTCAGGCAGACTTAATGGACGATGTTTGACCTTGGATCTGCCGTGTGTGCAAACAGGTAACAGGTGTTGTGTTTTGTGTTATTGAGCTGGCAGTGAGCTTTGAACCAAGCGTGCGTGCCGCAAGTCAGGCTTTGTTGCAAATCAGACTTAAGTGAAGATAACTGGGCCACCTTGTTGCCCCCCCCGGGGGTGTTTGGGGTGTCTCGGTCCCGCAGATGTCCGTGTGATGTAATTTCATATACGCACGCACATGCACGAATTTACACGCGACTCAAACGTATGCGCACAAACTGTTTGTTTTTCCTCTTACGTTTTTACACAACAGCTGTGTGCATTTAAAGATGACCGGGTGCCACAGGTTTTTAATTTGAATCCACACACACACACACACACACAGGAGCAGGACACACACAGGTGCTGCACAAACCTCTTGACTGTAGCCGTGCCAAGAGGATGTCCCAAACAGAGACAGAACAAGTGTATGGCCCACACATGTTGCAGCAGATTAGGACTCTCCACAGAAGACAAAGTATGTCTGAATCGACTCCATGTGTTTCCACTTGCCTGGAAACTGTTTCACTGTGGCGGTAGCTCTGCTAAACTACTGTCTCTGCTGAAAAATGACTGACCTCGCTCAGTGAGGGCAGCCAGGTGTGTTTTAGTGGAGCATGAATGCTGAAAGGTAATGTGGCAGCTTTTGAACGGTCGGCCTGTTGGTGGATTTGAACGTTCACTTTGATTATTCGCAGTAAAATGATCTTTTTGTGCTCCGTGGTTAAAACTCGAGCGACACTCAGCTAAATCTGAAAGTGGAAGTTTAATAATATTTTCCCAAAATATGATTAAATCTGTAGAGACGCATCACAAAGGACTGCTCTTGTGTGCTTCTGTGTTAACAGGTAAGTTGACCGACGGGACGTACTCATTGGTGTTTTGCACTAAGGAATGATCACACCTTATATGAGCGCTGCAGAGGCGTGAACGAACAGACTGCTGTCCACAAACTAAGGTGGTGAGGCCCGAGGCGGTATTAAAGGCAACGTGAGATGTCTAACACTTAGCATCACCGATGTTGTGACATCTCTGTGATGTTTTAGACATATAAATATACACCACTCGCTATTTTGGTGCTTGCTCATCTGGCTAGGTGAGAAAGTATAAGGTAGAAAACAAGACTGGAGGAAGGAGGGAGGATGCAGTGAGTGAGGAGAGGAAAGGAAAGAAGTGAAGAAGGGAGGGAGGCTGTTTTGGTGTTCGAAGCTCGGCAGGATGGAAGCCAGGAAAGCCGGCCAAGGTGTGTTGTTGTGGTCTACCGGCACAGCGATCGCGGGGGTCTGCTGGAGAGAACATCACACCGCTTCATCGCCGTGGCAGCAGCCAACCACAGGGGCTCATGCCAAGACGCTTGGCCAGCAATCCCACAATCCTTTGGTGCGTGTCACTGATGAAGGAAGAGGCCTCCAGTCCATAGCGAGTTTTTTGGATCTGTATTAATTCAGACTGGAGTGTCGTTTGTTTTGATGAAACATCAAATAAATCAGAGAAATCATCACACGTTTGTGCTGAGCTCCGGTGAGACGCATCTTTTCTTTACTGTCCTTACAAGCCACGCTAGCATTATTTCAGAGTTAAAGCAGGGCCATCAAACCAGCCATGCTTTAGTCTCTCAGTACATTCCACATCTATTTAGATTTTAAAGAGGTTAATCAACTTTGGTAAACAATGACACTCCTTGATAGAACTAACACATAATTTAACAGTGTACTGTTCATAATCGTGACACTGACACGGTGACTCTTCTACTGTGGTCAAGTCAAAGTTAAAATAAAGTCTGCCTCAGTACCTGCTGCAGCGTCTGCAGGTCAAATCATCGCTGCTTTCAAAAAGGAGCGTCTCGTTTAGGTGACTTGTGCAGTGGCACTCAGTGTAATCCAAGAGTGCTTTAACTAGGCCACCCTCCCTTTTACATAGCCCACAATAGCTTTCTGTCTGCTGGCCTCTCTTCTCAGATCGAAGCGAGACGTTTTTTTGTACTTTGTTCGTTCAGTTGTTTAACATAAGAAAATAATTCATTTAAAAAACTGAATGCTCTGTGGAGACAAAGCAGTAAATCAGTAGTATCCCATACAAACAATTTACAAATGAGAATCAACATCTCGTTCTGAGCTCTCACCTCATATGGAGGAGGTGTGAGGAGGCATCAGGAGGTGCAGAGAGGCTAGAAAAACAGCAAGAAGGAGGTGTGTGCAAGATGGACAGAATGTGCCGCTTCTTCCGTCTTCCTGCCTCGGCGGTTTCGACGTGGCGAGGAGTGTGAATCGCTGCACGTTAAAGACAGCGGTCAGGGTGTGAAACATGAATCACACGTGAATGCGCGAGGACATACATGCAGACCCACGCACTGAGAATCACACATACATATCTGTGCATTAAGCAGAGCGAAACTGATGAAACACAGATTTTTGGGTTTTTCTCTTGTCTTAATAACACATCTGCCGAGACAGCAGGAGAAACACACTAAAAATACCTCACCAAAATAAAACTACACACCCACAAAAACACTGAAACACCAGCGACAAAAATACCCATAATCTGAAGTGGAGGTGGCACAAAAAGTTGCAAACGACGTTCCTGAAAAAAGACCACAAACCCAGAACTTCACGTTTTCCCACTCAAACTGCTTACTTCCTCCACGCACTCTTCAAAACAAAAATCTACTGAGAGTTTTCATTTTTATGTCGAGTTCAGGTGATGTACAGTCTTTTTGACATCGCTGTCGGTACCAAACGGGCCGTAATCGACTTTTAAAAGATCGAGGGGGGACGAGAAGCAAGAAAAGCGAGAGAGGAAAAAAAAAAAAACGAGAGAAGTGAAATGAGAAAAGGAAGGAAAATTTAGTTTATGAAGTTTAGAAAATATAATTGCAGGCTGCTGAGGGAAGCAGCAGAAGACTGGAGTGCTTGTACCACACACACACACACACACACACACTACCTGGGGAGTGTGGATACAGTGCTCTCCTCTTTGGCCAGAGGCTGGTAAATAATGGATGTGTTGGTGGAAGCGCAGGCAGTTTGAAATGTAAATGTGACGGATGGAGAGTAGTGTGTGTGTGTGCACGGATGTATCATGGATTTCTGTGAGTGAGTGTGTGTGTGTGTGATGCTGTCACTTGTGGCTGGGACTGGTTATGTGTCTAGACTGGTGATGGGCCTTCCTCCCTGAAGGGAAGAAGGAGAGGAAGTGCGGGAGGTGGAGGAGAGGTGTGTGGGTGCTCAAAACAGCAAAGAGGAGTGGACACAGGGGAGATGCATGAGGCGGTGGTGCAGAAAGGAGGGGAGGAGGAAGGAAAGGAAAGAGAGGCACAAGAGAAAGGAAAGAGAGGAGAGGAAGGAGGAAGAGGCTAATTAACTCCGCTTTGACCCACGAAACCTCCGAGTGGTCGAGAGGCAGTGGAACAAGTGTTGATAGGAAGGATCCTCAGCAGGACATAATCTGACCTTTTGAGCAGTTTGGACCAACATATGTTAGAAAAACACGTTCCACGTGTGATAATAGGCGTCCATCATTTTCCTGCATTTCAGCCCAAAGTCTGAAGCTTTCATTCAGACAGCGAGCCCCAACACTGTCACACACACACTTTGCCCTGTTCAGTGTGATGGCATCTCTTCAAAGTCATGGATCTATCAGTCAAACCGTGTACCTGGAGCATATTTCATCAGCGTGCCCTTCCACCAGCTCATTCTGGTCTAAACGCCTGCTAGGGCGCCGATAATCTCCGACTGTCCCACACCCGTATAATCTTTAACTTCACTGAACAAACTGAACGATACGCCAGCAAGTAATGACTTAATAAATCAGAAGCTCAACGCTTCTCGATGATTTGTTCAACTCTGGGTTAAAGGTGAGAGAAACACGCTGATTTACATCTGAACATCAGATTTAGAGCTTCATAAGTAAAGAAGCATTTCTCTGTACTACTTTTCAACCCTAAACTCTGCGTACATTTAGATTTTTTTATTTAGTTTTCATCCCGTGTGGAGGCGTCTTTAGTGCTTAAACAGGTGACAGACAAACGTGAATAAACATGTAGACAGAAGACAGTTTTCACTGATGCCGTGAGGAGGTGCAGCTCGTCTCACTGTGCCACACATTGCAACAAGAGAGTTACTACTCCCCGATGATTCGTTGAGCTCCCAGTGCAAGCGCCTTGTGTAAAAACTACATCACTGGTCTAATGCAGCGGTGGAGGTCAGCTCCAGCATATGGCTGTGTGTGTGTGTGTGTGTGTGTGTGTGTGTGTGTGTGTGTGTGTGTGTGTGTGTGTGAGGGCTGTGAGATGCCAGCTGGCTCAAACATGACAGAAACAGAGGATGGAGTGAGTGAAAGAGAGAGGAGGGGAAGGATGAAGGAGGGAAGCGAAGGAGAAGGAGGAAGAAAAGGACGCATGAAGGGATGGATGGACGGAGGGACAGAAGGAGGCAGAGATAGATGGAGAGAGAGGTGGGAAGGTGAAAAGCATGGAGGGGAAACAAACGTGGAGAAACTGGCATCTGTTGCCCTCCCAACCCCGCCATCACCGCTGTCACCACCAGCTCCCATTGGTGCAGTGCGTCCGTGTGTGTGTGTGTGTGTGTGTGTGTGTGTGAGATAAGATAGAGGAAAAGGCCCAGATGGTCTGAGGGGAGAGTGACAAGTGGCTGTCAGGGGATTCAGACAGCCTGGCCCTCTGCTGCCCTGCTGGCACACACACACCTCCATCTCTTTGTAGGACCTCCACCTCCTGTGGGGCACCTGTTCACCCTGCGCTACATCTGTTTGTGGAACATATCTTTGGTGTCCTGCAGAAACAAGGATAGATATTTTTACACAAGTCACCTTTGAGCATTACTGAGTGTTTTTCAGTGTGAAACAAAGTGCAAAGGCTCATTTTGTTTTTTGTATTTGGGCCATTATGAAGACCCCGAAGCTTAAAGGGAAGTCACAAGGGCATCTTTTGTTGGCTGGCAGTGTGACGCCATAATACCTCCTTAAATACACATAAAGACACAGCAGCATGTGGGCTTTGGTCCAGATTACCTGAAAGTCACCAGACAGAAATATCCATCCTCTGCACCTGCAGTTTGCAACATTTTTCTGCCCAATTTTGGAAGCCGAACCCAAAAGGTATTTCCCACCAACGTGTGCAAGAAATCTGCAGAATCTGTTGGCAAGGGAACAAGATTTTGTCGTCCAGGTAGTGTTGACCAATCAGCTGTGAGTGACTGGCAAAGAGGCTGAACACATTGGTGGCAATGCAACCTCAGAAGACACCAGCAATCATAATTCTCGCATTAAAAGTTGCAGAGAAAGTCCGGGCCCAGATGTCTGCTTTCTGTCTACGCTGGAAGTCAGGATGCATTACTGTTAGGACCAGATATAGGGGTAGATTGTTGCTGTGCAAATGAAATGTCTGTCTTTATTTGTACTTGTGTCGTTTTTCCTCCTCCAGCCTGAAACTTGATCATCTTAATAACAGCAGAGAGGACAAAAAGAATCCCGGACCTTTATTCTCGTCGCAGGTGGGATGAGAAACATTCATGACTCCGCAGTGCATCCATTAATGTTATTAGTTACACCTGCAAGTCAAAATACCAAAACTGAGTGCTGCAGTTTGAACTGGATTCACCTGTTTGGTACAGGTGTGCAGATGAGCTTTTTTACTCTCAACCACCATCCTGATTTCTTTATGATCATAAAATAGTCCAATATTAATGAGGTGAATAAGAGATGACCACATAAGCTGCTCTTCTTCATCACCGTTTTGGCACACGTGATTCCCCGCAGGAAGCTTGCGTCACTTTCTTTGTTCGAGGAGCTCTTTAAGTGTCTTCGTGCTCGACTGAATATTTCCACGTGTTTCCAGGAAATGAAACAGAAACATCTAAATACTCTTTCTTTCTAATATTCAGGCAGATTCTTTGTCTCTCTCTCTGTCCCACTTTTCTAAATTTCTCCCTTTGACTGTCTCCAGTGTTTTAACACTACATGTGCGCTGACCGACTGGCCGTCGAGGGCGACGGAGGAATTGTCACAACCAGTCCGGGTGTGTATTATCTGTCATTTCTGAGCCATGGGACTCAGTTTAATGGATAAAGCCTGCGGAAAGCCCACACCGCCGGCCCCTTTATATCTTTATGGGTCATACACTCATCTTCCCAAACACCCTTAATACGCTTTATCTCTCACACTCCCTCCTTCTGCTCTTTCTCTCGCTGCATCGTGAACACACACACACACACACACACACACTCGTGTTAACTCGGTTGCCCTTGATTTGCGTGATCCGGTGATTCTTTTTTTTCTTTTTTTCCCAGGGAGTTTCCTGCTCGTCCTTTCCGAAATGAGAGGAAATGAAGGATGGGACTTTGGGCTCCGAGGCCGTGACCCTCGTAGTCCCACAGCAAGGCTCCCTGGGATACGTAGGCGCCTCCGGACTCAGGGACACCAGGGGGTCTCCCCTCATCGGGAAGGATGGCATGTGAGTGTGTGTGTATGTGTGTGTGAAAGTAAAAGAGCAAAAAGAGACAAATTGAGAAGAGAAATTGGGTGTGAGAAGAGAGGGGAGTGAAAGAGTGTGTGTGAATGACAAAAGAGAGAGGAAGGAGAGAAACTGTGTGTTGGTGAGAAAAAGAGCAAGTGTGTGTGTGTGTGTGTGTGTGTGTGTGAGGGACAGCTCGTCCTTCAGGCTCACCTCGGCCCCCCGGGGTCTTTCTTCTCGGCGGCGGCGGCGGCGTTTTACTGGCCCCGGCTGACGGCCATGAAATGGCAAGAAATTTACTGCTCTGGAGCTTATGGATGTGAAGGCAGAGTGAGGACGTCTTCTCTCCTTCACTCTCTCCCTCCTTCCTTTTCATTTCTCCCTCCTCTATCACTCCTCTTACCCTTCCTTCCCTTTCAGCTGCCCTTGGTTTCCTTCCATCCATCCTCCCTCGTTTCCTTCATTCCTTCCTGTTCTATTCATTTCCTTTCCTTACATTTCTTTTCCTCCCTCACTTATATTTTATCCCTTCCTCATCATTTCCTTTCCTCTCTTCCTCCCTTTTTCATCCTTCTTTCTTTGGTATCTTCTTGGTATCATCTATCAGCCACCAGTTTGAATTATTACAGTTATGTCTGATAAATCATGCTTTGTCTGTTAGTTTACTACAATACCCATGAGTCTCGGCTGTCGTTGCTAGGGAGAAGAAGTCAATCAGAGGTGAAAATTAGAGCAGATTCAAGATTGTATTATTAATTAGCTCAAGTGCTTAAGCTTTAGCTTCACAAAGCAGCTCTTTGATTGGCTGTTCCTCCACAAAATGCATCTTGGGAGTCGTAGTTTACATCTCATTTTATATTGCATATATAACCAGATGTTTTTCCAACACTGTTGCTCATTGTTTGGACTGATTATTCAAGCAGGAGAGTTTCATGAACATCCACATCGAAGTGCTCCAACTATGAGTCACCTAAAACTGTCAATGGGACTTTTACATCCGCTGAAAATACTTCCACTTCACAGAATTATACCTTTCATTAGTCTCTACTTCTTTCCATCCTCTCTGACTTTATTTATGCCCTTGTTCCTCCTTTTTCCTATTCCTCTACATTTTTACCTCCATCTCCGTCCATCCCTCGCTGTGCATTTGATTCATCCGTCACTCAAATATTTAGTGTTTTTCTGAAAAGTTCTCTACGAAATTCTCTCTGCAGCATTTCAGACCAAAGCAGCTCGCTGTTAAGGCCCACCATTGACAAAAGCTGTAAATTAACCTCACAGATAACCGTAAAACAAACTTTAACTGGACAGAAACAAAATCACTAAAACTGTCTTTGTTAGTCTGCTAGAAAAAAAACTAATAAACCAAAAATTCACAGAGCTGAGTGTGAAAATATTCATGAAAGCGGCTGCAATGGCGGCAACGTAGCTAATGTTTCTGGACAAATGTGCCTGATAAAGTACGTCCATTAAGTGTCTAATAACATTATGGAAAGGATCCCTGCAGAGATCGACCTTTTGTTTATTATTTATTTGGTTATTAAGCAGAATTTCACCATCGCTCTGCAGCAGACTTCATGGAGTTAGACTTGTTAATCTTCCCATTGCTCTAACAATCACCAACACCGTTTGGTTGAAATAAATCCAGAATTTACAGACGTAGATGAGAAAAACAGCCATTTGCTGCCATATTAATGTTTTAAATCTGATATAAGCCGTATGATAGAGGAAGTCCCCACATTGGACTAATTACTGCATGTCCATATCACTGTCATAACATTAATACGATCAATTCAAATCAAAAAAGAGGCTCATTTTAATGTGGAACTGTAAATTATTCCAGTCAAATGGAGCAATGACACACAGAACTAACTGCAATACTCATGTATGGCCATGTGTGTGTGTGTGTGTGTGTGTGTGTGTGTGTGTGTGTGTGTGTGTGTGTGTGTGTGTGTGTGTGTGTGTGTGTGTGTGTGTGTGTGTGTGTGTTGTACCATCCACAGCCAGAGAGCCTTTCAGCATCAGGGAGTAGGAGGGGAATGTAAAAGGATTAGCAGTTCCAAATTAATACTTGGAGAATTGTTCATGCAGAAACGTGTTCACACACAGACAAATACTCCACACACACACACACACACACACACACACACACACACACACACACACACACTCCAACACATTCAGTTAAGCATTTTTCTGCACAGTATGCAAATATATACATTATTTAATGTTTCAGGCTAAACGTGAGCGAGCTGTTGAGATTTGGGTTCACTCCATTACAACCCTGACTACAACCGAGCAGACAAACTAAACTACGACTTGCCAGGCTGCTTCTCATACACTCTGACATGTGTAAAAGAAAGCAGTGTGTCAGTTTTCTGAACGCTGCAGCAGGATTTCAGTAAAATGTCAGACTCCTACAGCGTTTGCTTTCTACAAGTACAGTATGCGGTATGTCACATGTAGCTCACAGCTTCGTGAATCCAACTCTGGCATGCAGCTCAGTCAGAAAAGACAAAAACATTTTCATCTTTTTCTTACTTTTGTTGGCGCTCTTTTTGAAGACGTTCATAAAACTTAATCGTTAAGATCTTTGGATGCTACAACATCATCCATTTCCTTCCTCTTATCCGGGGTCGGGTCGCGGTGGCGGCAGGTTTAGCGGACCGTTCCAGACCTCCTCCTACCCAGCAACACATTCCAGCTCCTGGAGGAAACAGAGGCATTCCCAGGCCAGATGGGCTGCACAGTCACTTGAATAGCATTGACTGTACCTATTGTTGAGCACTGATCATTTCTTATGTCTATGCATTAAAAAGAACTTCACTGAAGATAATTAGATTCAGTTTCATTTTTCTTCTTAAGTCTTGGGTTTGCCCTTGAAGACTTGAATTGGACTCACCGACTCTACAAGGAATAAAAACATCTTGGATTCTGTTCGCTTTGGGTTTCTCCTCGGATTAAGCAGTGTAGAAAATTACAACCTGTCTGATCGTCTGCTGCAGAATCAACTTTGATTTCTGGATCATCAGAATTCTAAGAACTGAAAGAGTCAGACGCAAAATGCCGTCTTAATTTTCCAGCATGAGAATTGACACTTAAAAAAATAGGAAAGTGTATCTGTGTGTGTGTGTGTGTGTGTGTGTGTGTGTGTGTGTGTGTGTGTGTGTGTGTGTGTCAGTACAGTCTCCAGCATGTCAGCCGTGAAAGGCCTCTACACGCCGTTTGAGCTCTCCTGAGTGAGAGAAGTGTGACAAACAGCTCAACAGGCTTTGGCACGCCAGCTGTCCAGAGGGGACACACACACATACAGGCTGGAAAAATTCACACACACACACACACACAGGTCCATTCACATGTACATCCAGCCATATAAATGATTGCACATGCACGCACACACACGCATGAACACGCTCAACATGGGAAAAACACACAATAAAAACACACACACTGCTGCCAAGCATGGCGCGGTAATCTTTAGTAATGCCATCGGTTCTGGGGGTGCAGAGCATCTGAGCGACGTGCCAACGGCCACACAACATCAGAGCCTCGGCGCCCTGCCTTCCCACAATCCCCCTCTCCACAGGCATCCAATCCACTGTCGGACAGGAAAAATTCACTTTTCTGGCGACGCTTCACCAGTTCAGTTCTTATGAAGGGATGCTGCTGCTGCTGGAGGTGGTGTGTGTGTGTGTGTGTGCATGAAAAACTGGTTGGCTGAATGTCGCAGTGGCCTGCTGCTTTCTGGTCGCCATGGTGATTTTGATCAACAACCATTAATAATGTGTAAACCTGTTCATTAAGTCTGCGACTGCTCATTTTCTGCACGTCTTTTCAAAAATGTATAATTGGCTACATTTTGCATGAATTAAGAAAAAATCACAAGAAGTGTTTTTGGTGAAAACACTTCTTAATCTGCACGCAGATCTTTTCTTCTGACGTCATCTTAACATAGTAAAATGTAAAATGCGTGCATGATAAAAGATGCATGTATTTAATTGCTGCATTTAAATCAGGTTAAAGCTGCAATTTGTAATTCTCCCTAGACTTACTGCAAAGAAGTGTCCTGTTTAATATAATACTATCTTATTTAGCATTGATTATAAACAGTATCAATATGGACGTTGTATCTGTGACGTCACATACAGACTGACTCACTTCTGGAACCAGCTTCAAGTGGCCGTTTGTGGAACAGCGGTTTTTGGCACATTGGCGTCAGATGTTGCCGCTTGATTAAAACATGTTGTCTGCCTTGCTGAGTCCATAATGTTTGTGAAACAGCAGCTACTGTAGCAAAAAGTGCTACTTACAGGATAGTGGTACATGCTAACTGCTAACAAACCGAATGTCTGTTACACATCCAGCTGAAGTTTTCCCATGTTAGCTAACATCAGCCACCATAAACTACTGGTCAGCTGCCTGGACGATGTAAAACATCTTTAGAAAACAGTCGACAGTAACGTAGCGGTGCTTAGAAATGCAAAAACATGCGCACAATTCTTTAAAATGCAGCACAGAGGACCCATTCAAAAGAAAGGTGAACTCAGTTATATTTTTGTTTACATTTAATTGCAGATTGGCTGCCCTCGTCCGCTGCCTCGGCCTCAGGCTCGACACTGATTCAAGGTTGACAGCTCATCAAGTTGAGTGACAAGCGGTGGGGCGGGAACTCGACCAAATGAGGGGGGAGGAAGGAAGGTAAGGCCCAGTAAAAACACCTCACTGGCTCCAGGCGAAAAGCTGCACACTGTAGCTCGAAATCGCCTTCACCTCCTTCTGGTGGGTCGTGACTCTTTCTGAGCACCTGAAGAACTGTCATTTTTTACTTTCAGTTAAAAACCTGCAGTGAGGCTCGGTTAGGTTTTCATGAGTATTCCCCACTTTGATTCTCTCCGAGGTGCGTTCGGCTGCAGAACGCGAGACGTGGGTGGTCAGTTAGTGAAGCCATCAGTCGCAGGAGGTTACTAGTTATTGTAGTAGTCAGGTGGAGAGAGAGAGAGAGGTGGGGGTGAGGCGTTCAGGCACCCACCGTCCACGCCGCCGCATCGCCCACGGGGTGAACCTCAGCTGTTCTTTCCCTTCCTTTGTCCCTCCTGACCTTCCTCCTCCTTCCTCCACCTCCTGTTCGTTTCATCCCTCTCTCCTTTCAACAGTCGGAGAGGAGCTGCTGCTGGTGGTGGTGGTGGTGGTGGAGGAGGAGGAGGTGGGGGGGGCTGTCAGGAAAGGAGTGAAATGTGTGTATATGTGTGTGTTTGTGTGTACAGCTGAGGGAGGGGTCGATATGATGAGGCTTCAGTGTTGTCGAGATGGATTAGCTGAATGACTTTGAGGGGTTTGTTCTCTTGTCTTTGAGCACACAGCCAACTCACTGTACACTCTTCCTCTCCTCCCGACTTTCCCTCCAAATCTTCACGTCTCCCTCTCAATATTTGTCTCTATCCTTTCTATTTTTTTTTTATAAGATACCTCATTAAGCAGCGTCAGTCTCCTCATCCCAACACACACACACCTGCTCTAAAACATCTATTCGACTACTTTGGGGTAGCAAAAAAATGGACTGATTTATTTATGCAAAAAAAAAAGGAAGATGCAGTTTCATGAATTTATTTTTTGATTTGTTTTTCTTACTTGCTGCACTTTCTGTCACTTCCCCGCTCATCTTCCTTGTTTTCCATCCTCACATTTCTCACACAAAATGTGATATTGTTGTATTTTTAAGTTCGGCAGGTTAGTGTTTGGCCTATTCGCTTCTCTTGTTTTCAATGAGTACGGAATGGCTTCTTTTTTTCCCGTGTTGTGTTTATTTAAAGGTACCATGTGCAGCATTTTCAAACATCAATATATCACTGTCTAATTAACTGTTATACCTTGAGATAATTATCCTGAATAGATGAGGCCACAGTCAAGATGATTAGTAGCCTCTGTCTCTCACCAGTAGTATTGTTAGTGTTTGTCTTTGTTTCATTTAAAACCACATTACCCATAGTTCCTGCTGCTTGCTCTGACAGAGGAGCCCTAAAAGCATCCTAGAGGTTTATCCCAAAAGTAGAAAATTTCAGACTTTGGTTTACAAATCATTAAATCTGAACAGGAATCTGCTGGAAAGAGAAATATAATCCAACACCGCCATCAAACATTCAGTGGAGATCGTCATGTCTCGAACGGGGAAAGTTTCTTATTTCTGTTTCTTTTTGAGGAACCTGCTCGCGGAGATTGTTCTCCCAAGAAGTTTCAGCGAGCATCCCAAAATGATGAATGTGTACGGTCGAGGCCGGCGTGGTCACCAAAATGTCTGACTTTAACACAGCAACCTGCTGTTCTGTTTGGGTTCTGTAACCACATAACCTGATCTGAACCTAACCAAAGCTTTCCCACTGCGATGGCGCATCATAAAACATTCCTGTGTGTCGGTCGTCTGGTCATCGCGGACGAATGATTTTGTTGTTTCGTTTGGAGGACTTGGAGGAGAAGTCAGGTGACCTTTCGACATGTTGAGTGGATGGTTGCCAAGTTGTACAGATATCATTTACACCTGGCTGAGATCCATTTTCACCTCGCGGAAAATGTGCAGATAAAATATCCAGATACAGATCGCGTGTTACTATCAGATGTAAATGAATCACTGAGAAGGTCAGGACTGAAATGATGGATCCTGTTAGCAGTAAAAACATTTAACCTCTGCAGAGAACACAGTCTATCTCGGCCTAGTGTTTATGTCAAAGGTCTTTGCTTGTGAATTTTAGCACCAAGGCACTTATAACACTTCTTGGCCTTTAGCAATGATCTGAGGAGCTGGAATTGATGTTTTTCTGAAGTCCGTAGCCATATTTTTAGTTTTGGAAATTTTCAGTGTCAGATCATGTGCTCCTCCCAAAGACCAACCCTTTGTCTTTTCTCTAAACCTGACACTTCCCTCCGATCTGCACTCCTTTCACATATTTCTTTCTTCCTCTCCTCTCTCCTTGCTCTTGCCTGTATTTCTCTTCCTCCCCTTCCCTCCTTCCCCTCGCACTCGTCTCTGCTTCCTACCACCTCCCCGCCCCGTCTCACAGTGTGTGATTGATGTCGTGAGGTAGCATTAACACTTCTCACGCTGCTAGTACACGGAGGAAGGGGGAGGTGGCGTGATGTACATGAACGATTGATTACCTTACTGCTACTAGCTGATGACTTCTCCAAAGATGGCTCCCCTGGAATCGATAACCAGTGCTCTTCCACCTCCCTCCTTAAACTTTCTTCTTCCCCCCACCTCAATTCTCCAAATCAGACATGAGGAGCTCATGCAGCAATTATGAAGGAAAGGCACATTTGCATACGGAAAAATAATTAAAACAAACAAAGTGAGGCTGGGACCCCCTGGAGAGAGGAGCAGGGAGGAGCGGGGAGGAGGAGGAAGTGAATAATGTGGGCATAGAAAGAGGTTTAATTGCTCCACGCCGGGGTTGTGCCATTTATCTTCAACTCTCTTGCTCTGACGCTATTTCATTTGTCACCTTAGTACAGATGAGAGTTTACGTAGGCGTTCTCGGTATATCTGTTTCAAGGTAAGCACACACACACACACATGCCCACGCACAAATGCATTATACTATCATACTTTTAAGAGACAGGTACGAAACGCCGTGCAGTCAATGTGGAAAGATGACTCAGAGCCCTCCAAAGTTAACCGCATCCTTTCTCACTTGCACACACGTTTTGTTGCTTTAGTTTATAGCTCTATAAAGAGCTGTTACATAAAAGAGTCCAGTTTTCTCAGAGAAATGTTCTGTCTCTCTCAGAAGCAGTCATTATGCTCCCGGAGCTTCCATACTGACTACTTAGTTCCTCCTCTCTCTCTCTGTCTCGTGTGTGTGTGTGTGTGTGTGCATGTGTATAATGTGTGTGTGTGGTTTTTGTGTAATTTTTCATCGTCTTTGTCTCATTGTGTGTTTGTGTGTGTGTGTGTGTGTGTGTGTGTGCTTTTGAGCAGGCTCCCTGCTGACGCTGCGGGGGTTCGAGTCGTCACGCGCTGAGGGCCGTCCGCTACGTTAGCGCCGGAGTGGCTAAAAACTCCATTTTCAGCAGAGTGTTTGAAGCCAGAGGATGAAAGTCCCTGCTCTCTCTCTCTCTCCCTCTCTCTCTCTCTCTCTCTCTCTCTCCCTCTCTCTTCTGACGCCTCTGATGGACAACTCAGTGGCCAGCCACTTCTTTAATTAAAGGCACAGGCTGCCGTTTTTTCCTCAGATGAAAGAGTATTGACCTGATGGGGCTCTGGGCAGATAGAGACGATGTGAGTGTCACTGAACTCGTTTGGTCTCCCAAGACAGAGTATATATATGTGTGTGTGTGTGTGTGTGTGTGTGTGTACACTCCCCTACTCTGTCAAGCCTTGACAGACTCAGGAAATCACTGTGTTTGTAGCTTTACTGGTGTTTCATTCATAAAAGTCTCACTGGCCACTCGATCACACTGCAGTGTTTCCACACTAGATGTTGGAGCAAAACCAGGAAAAATAATGGCACTGCTCATTTTTAGTCCTTCAGGCCTGCAAATCATGTTTCTTTCATGGAAGAGATACTGTGATGGAAAGGTGAACTTCCCACCCGTCAAACAACAGTCAACCTTGATAATCCCTCCCCGTCCTTTAACATGAATAATAATCGATATCGAAGGAAATCCTCAACAGTCGAGACATCTTTTGAAGGCACTGACAAACATCGTGTTGTCAGATAAGAAAATGCTGTATCGTTTAGGTTAGCAGACTTGAGCTAAAGTGAGCTACAGTGGGCTAAAGGCCGTGTTCAGACAGACAGAAGTCCTGCAGGGAAAGATGCTCACCTGCAG
Organism: Miichthys miiuy; assembly: GCA_036365135.1. NCBI lineage: Eukaryota > Metazoa > Chordata > Actinopteri > Sciaenidae > Miichthys > Miichthys miiuy. The sequence goes on from CM071623.1 coordinate 16,856,344, forward strand.
TGCAAAACAATGTTGTCTGGTAAGATGTTGCATTGGTCAGTCAAACATATGCGAGCACACTTTCCTGGTACTTTGTCGCTGTATTTCAACCTCGCGATTGTCGTGAGCGTGTGTGAGTATTTGAAGCCACGCTTTGGAGTCCAGACTATCGATGCTAACCCTTGAACAGTACGGCCCGCTGCGCTGTCTGTTTTTGTCCCAGCTGAACTTCTCCTGTGTCTTTATATATCTGAAGACAAAGCAGATCCAGGCAGAGGCTGACGTGTAAATTCATTTAATGTCCTCGCTCTGTTTTGGTTTGTTCGGGGTGGTCTGATTATCTTCACGTTCTGATTGTTGTCTGGTTCCTCTTGGTTTTGGGTCTGTTACTGTCTCGTGCTGATATTATTACAAGGTCATGTGACAAGTTTTCAAACCATAGCTCAGTTGTAATTGAGCAACGTGTTGCTAAAAATGGGTACAGGTGGAACAACAACATGTTCCAGGTGTTATCAAACCCTTGTTGAGAAACAACAGTGGAAAATGTTGCTTTGTTAACTCACAGGCGTGAACGTATATCATCAAATTCAAATGATGCGCGTGTAGTAAATCACTCCTTGGTTTCTGAGCCGCAACAACAAAATTAGCTGATTTAACCAAAGCCGGCATTAAAGCTCTACACGACGAGAGTGAGCTTGCATGTTATTTCCTTTCTTTTTCAGATATTTGTAGTCGGCATTAACATGCAGCCGAAGCAGCCTCGTGCACCCTCTGTAAGGAACTCAACATCATCTGAGCTGGCTGTAGCTGCGGGCGAAAACAACAAGGCTTTAAACGCACCCTGTCGAGGAAGAAACGCTCTCAGTCTCTCCGAGCTCATTCTAATCGTGTGCTTCCTGTTTTTGTTGCTGTGTGTGTGTGTGTGTGTGTGTGTGTGTGTGTGTGTGTGTGTGTGTGTGTGTGTGTGTGTGTGTGTAAATCCCTTGCTGTTTGTTCGCTGTGCGACACTGCTGGGTGCTCTCTGTGTCTGCTCGCTGGATATCAGGCACCCAGGGATCCTCAGAAGCAGGCATTACCAGTTAATGCACCTCTGAAGAGAGCATCTGCACTTAAGACAATTATACCACAGATGGGTGTGTAGGTGTGTGTGTTGTGGGTATGTGTTTCTGTGTGTGTGTGTGACAGAGAGAGAGAGAAACAAAGAGAAAAGAGTGAGCGAGACAGACAGAGAGGTTGATGGAAAAAAGAGCTCTCTGTGCCTTTGCGTAAAATACGATCTGCGATTTCAGTCCGCTCTGAACCAAAATCCGTTTTCCTCACCTCTCTTCTGGGTTCAGAACGTTTCAGGTTTATTTTCAGGACTTTGCCATCGCACCTTTTTTTGCAGCACAAGTCAGCAGCGCACACACATCTTTCCTGGCTATCTCATTTTTTGTAGAATCTGCTGTCTTTTAAGGCAGGTACAGTACGCACTTGTATCTTCAGTCGCACCTCTTTCCAGAAACCCGAAGTGAAAAACCACCTAGATACAGCTGCTGTGAACACTAAAAATTCTGCTTCTGAGAGGCTTCTACCCGTTCTGGGGTAGGAATTATATAATGTCTGCAAAGGAATGGGTAATGTAGTGAAGAATATACAATCTAGATGGTCTGTAGCTGTGAGGAGTACAGTGCAGAAAGGAATTTACATGTACCGCTTCTCCACGACAGTCAAATATTGTGAAAGTGATACTGTAAGGTCAGCGTGGAGTTAAAGGTTAAAGATGATTTTACAGTAGCTGTAGCCGGTGCCATCTTGGACGACTCCTTATAATTGGCTGTGCGGCATCTGAAAAAAACTGCGGTTGTGCGTTAAGCGAGTTAAAACCTCTCAAAGTCACAGAGTGCCGTTTGTTTGGGTGTGACGCCGCATGGAGAACGGACCAAAACAGCAGCAGCGGTCAGTGATCAGCGAGATGGATCCTCGATGTTAAAGCCAATATTTTGTCTAAACAATCAATACTCTCATATCTCATATATGCCAGTGAAAGAAGCATCTAATATGACGGCCAGAAGGTGTGTTACTTTACCTGAATTTAACCAGGATTATTAGCAGCAAATATTACACTCAGTGCGTTGTGTTTTAAAAGTTTGTTCCACTCAGCTGTCCCGTGTGTCAGCAGCACCTTTTCCCCTCCAGGGGACAGCAGGACGGGGGCTAACAGATTGGACCCCCCATATGGCAGGCAGTCCGATCCTGCGATAAATGAACTGCCGGCTACTCTGACCTCTGCCTGCACCAGGCTCGCACTGAACATGTGCTGCTGCTGGATGGGAAGAGCTCAGCGGGGGGGTTCCTCCTTCCCCTCTCTCTGTTCCCTCCATTCCTCCCGCTCCCTACTTTTTTTTTTTTTTTTCAGCCCTCCTGGAGTCAGCGGTCCATCTCACGCCGCAGATTGCCTATGACAGCCGCGCTATTTCAAGTCCGGGGTTTGAGCTAAATTGGAGTGAGCAATACCACCTGTGCCTGCTGAAGGGCCGCTCTGGTTCGCGCCGTTGCTCCGCAGAGAGAAACCAGGAGTAGAGGGAGGGGTGGTGGATGGTGGATGGTGGGATGGGGAGAGCATGGGGGGCAAAAAAGCTGCTACCTGCAACCATCAAAGCCTCTGTTTCACATGCAATCTGCCCAGCTGGCTCCCCTGTGAGGAGGGCTGAGCTCAGAGCAGAGCTGGATGTTTGCTGCTCTCTCTCTCTCCTCTTTATTCCTCACCTTGCTCTCTCTACAGGTGAGCTTCTTCCTCTTTATCTTCCAGGATCTTGCCACCTCTTCTTCCCACCTTCCTCTCTTTTTAGACATCCATCTCTTTCACATTTTCTCCTCCTCTCACTTTTCCAACGAGCGGTCCCAGAGGACAGTCGTGAAATGAACGTGGTATATCTTGAATAAAATGTGAGCGATGCTACAAACCAACCAGTGATTGTTGGGGAATGGAGTCTGTTTGACTTTAGAGATCAGATGCTCAGGGATCCCCAGCTTGTGCACACCAAGTATTAGAGTCATAAACATGATTGTAAATGTGCAAAGAGACGTTGACATATTGGCAACAACGTACAAAAAAATGATTCTTTAACATTTTTGTTTCATAGGAGAAATGGATTTTCTCCTTCTGGCCTTTCATGCACATATATTCACCCTCAATTATGTTTTAACTTCAGTTTGTTGGATTTCATGCTGCCAAAAACTGTCCAATTCATCTCAAGTTTATGTAACACTAAACCTTTTTGCATAACCTAAAACGCGTGGTAGCCGAGCTGAGAGAACTCTGTAGTTTTATTTATTTCTCGATCTATTTAACTGAAATTCCCAAGAAGCAGAAATACAGCTGACCAGCCTTGTGTCTTCTAAAAGTAGTTTTGATCTCATTACTTCTATATCAACACATCAGTACATGTGCTCCATGTATCACCTCATTAGACTTCTATTACAAATACAGCAGACCCTCCAGGTGATCTGAGATCTGCTTGTGATCTAATGTAATGTACCATGATGTGTCTTAGCTCATGACTGCAGACGTCTGTGCTGCTGTGCTTTTTTTTATGAAGCTTGTAAATGTTTCATTTCAAAAAGAAAAACAGAATCCATTGTAATGATTTACTGTTTTCACAAAAGTTAAGTGCATTTTTGTGGATTGTTGAGGTGCTGGCCTTCAAATAAGAGATTTGCAACAGCAAGAAGTGAGTTACAGTGAGCTAAGAATGTTTTCAATTGGATCGGGTAGAAATATATTTTGGTATATTTTTATTGACATTTTGATTTGTCAGCGTTCCAAAAGCCCAGCAGCCATTTTCTAAAGTGCTGTACAGTTTTAGAGGCAGATCATTAATCATTACAAACTCATACATGAACACATTATTCAAACCCACACGACTTTATTTTTAAATGCAACATCCCAAAGTTTTCAAAAGTACAAAACACTGTATGGACTGAATTTTATATATATATATATATATATATATATATATATATATATATAGAACACCATGACATTTAAGTTTTATTTAAAAATATAAATATATCAAAATAATCTGAGCTCAGAGATTTACTTACTTACTTACACTTTCTTTGGACCTTGAACTGGCCCAGGTATCATCACATGACCTACTGGAAGTATAAACATTGGTCACAGCAGGTTGTCTGGAAATCAGGTCACGTGAAGAAGACCATGAGATACAGATGAAAGATCTGAAAAACCTCTGCTGAGCCCATTGGGGCCTGCTAAACCTCCTCTGTAAACCTTCTTCTTCTTCCCGGTGGTCCAAACCTCCTGTGGTACAAACACTAACACTCCCCCGGTGCTCTGAGCTCACAGTCCAGACAGCCTGGCTAACAAACTGAGCTAACACTAGCTAACAGCAGCTACAGCTGGCAGCAGTTTACTTCACTGTCCATCAGGAAACTCTGTAAATCACAGAGTTGTATGGAAGTATGGTAAATTTACACAATGGTTGAAACCTTTTCAACACAAAGTCAAAATGTCCCTTGCAGATAAAATTAGCACACGTCTTTGCTCCTTCACTCCTCCATACTGGCTGATGGGAGCCAACTGGGAGAGGGCGAGGCTGGGGGAGTTTAGGCTCCATCCTCCCCCTCCTCCTTCTCCTCCTCCTTCCCCTCCCGGGCAGGATACAGTAGGCATCATTTAGTGGGGAGAGCGGTGGAAACAGTGTGGGGTTAGCCACGAGGTCGCCACACTTACTGCACGGCCGAGCTCATTTCCACTGCTGTCCACAGCTCGGGCTTCCCCTCCGAGAGAGAGACACACAAAGAGAGAGAGAGAGAGAGAGGAGAGCTGCAGCCAGTGAAATGGCTCATTCACTTTCTGATCACAGCCCAGCACACTCTCCGTCACACACACACTCAAACTGACTTTAGTCACACACACACACACAGATATTCAGGGCTGCCTTCATCGCGTGGTTATTTGCTATTTTCATCCCTCACTTCCCAGATGTCATGAAAGATCTCCTCAGCTTTGACACTTTATCCTCACTACTTAAATACTTGTCTTTAAATCTATCAGTGCATCCATGTAAGGTCGAAGCGTGTTGGAAAAGTAGCATTTCTTTCATATTTGAGCAGCTGAATAAACCAGTATACAGTCAGCCAGTATCACAATCATGGTAATCCCTTTCTCAAACTAATCTGATAAGTACAACTAATGATATTTCAAAGAGTAGCTCGAGCCAAAACAGGCTGTGGCTGTCACACACAAGCTTGCATCTTTTTTCCCCTCCCTCCACACACACACACACACACACACACACACACACAGATTTATGTGCAGGCACCCCAGAAGGCACGGCAGTGCTGAACCAATCCGATTTTGTTGACTTGAACCTGTGCCAAGGCTCACTATGAAGACGTCTGATGAGCCAAATGGTCAAATACCTTACTTTTACTTGGAGGATGACAGCAGAAGTAAGAGCACAGACGGGCAGAAAGTGGCCAGTGGTGTCAAGCCAGACTAGATTATCACAATATGACATCATGGGATCCAGAGAAATATGAGACAAAGACAGATTTTAGATATTTACAACCACAATTCCAAAAACAAAGTTGGGACACTGTAAAACAAATTATGTTGACCTCTATTCAGAGGAAAACATGAAATATGAAGAAATGTAATTATTTAGTTGATCAGCTTCATTTCGAGGATCATCAGTTTTCTTAAATCTCTCCAGTTGTTGGTCATAATCTATTTGCACGAGAAAAATTTGGCCCGGACAAATTTCATCAACATTCGTTCCATTTGGTTGCAAATAGCACAACAGTTGCTGCAGCATATTTTGTGCAAGTGTTTTATTTCTTTAAATCTTTGCAGACTCCAAACAAATGGAGCCAGATTATCGGGGTGGTGTGAAATATAAATACACACAAAACAAGCTTGTGATGCGACCAAACAGTTCAAGATGTGTGTGTTTAGATGTGTATGCTGCTCTGCGTTTGTTTTTAAGAGAGCAGCTAAAAATCGCTCTCGGTCTGATTGGAAACTCCGATGCAGTTTCTCTCCGTGGCTCCAGTGTGTCTCATCCAAGGATCAATATCAGCACACACCACAGCCCTTTACTCACACTCCAGCCTGGCAGTAAGGGATTGCAGGGAGCTGGTGGGTCAATGGCCGGGTCCCGGTCAGTTGATGGCCGTTCGTTAAAGAGCGGTCGACACGGCGCCGCTCGGTGTTAACGGTGTCAGCCCTGATACTCCCATCGGGCCGCTCTCTCCTAATGACCGGCCAATCAATATCCGTCTGCCCTCAGCACTGACCAATCAAATTGACATCTCTTGTTGACACATCGAACCGGAGGGGAAGAGGAAGCTGTGCTACGAGTCCATTTCATTTATGAAAAGTGGAAGTACATGATCGCGTCGGTTTTATGATGCATTTATAGACGCCAGTAAAATATTATTGATTGATTGGTAGAACAGTTGCAGCTTCTTTGCAGAGTTAAAGATGATAAAAATGGAAATGGCGGCATGTATTCAGATGTTTTTGTGGTGTCCAATCTGAAGAGAAGGTGTTTTTTCTGTGCAGAACAGCTCCACGCTGCCGCTCTGTATCAGTTTTTGGCACTATTTTATTTCTGTGACAAATTCACCTGTGTCTTTGCTGCTGAACTCGTGTTTTTTTTCCCTCTTTTCTCTTTTGGGGTGAGATATTTTTATCCGCTCGGTGGGGTTTCTTTTTCTCAGCCGCACAGTTTGTATCTCTGCCTCTCTGTCTCTGTGCTCTTGTCAGCTTTTGGCATTTGTATTTGCAAATAAACCAAACCAAAAAACATTTGTGTATAAATGAGGCCAGGAGCTGTTTGAAAGTGGTTATCTTTGGGAAACGGCCCAATCTTACAACACCTCACAAAAATCCATCCATTTTATCCATCGCTGTGTGCTGCATCATGGTTTGGTGTGTTTGTGTGAGCGGATGGACAGGAAGTGGATGAGTTGTGGAGATGAAAGAGGATTCAGGCCACGTGGCGGAGCCTACACTGGAGCCTCAGTCCTCTGTGTCTGTCGCTGAGTCGCCCCGTCCGTCCATCTGTCCGTGCGCCCTCAAAGGGGCGTTTGTCCCCCACAAGGGTCATTCAGAACGCACACACACACATACAGATGAAGAAACACACCCTCTTCTGACTGGACAAATGGACGCTCTGAGTGAGGCACTTCAGGACCACTTTAATCGCCTCGTACAATGAAAGTAAAGGACTTTGTTTTTAAGACCCACTTAAAGGACAAAACAGACATAGAGCAAAGCTTCTGTTGTTCTGTTTTTATTAAACATCCATGAACATACAGTATCTGCTGTTCACAACAGTTGATGAGACACTTTATCCTTCAAGTTATCTGAATTCAAAATGACCAAATTTGAAGATTTGTCGTGCAGCATCTGCAGACCACTGTTACTTTGTTCAGAGTTTGGCTTTACAGACGTAAAAAAGGCAGAAAAAACCCTGCATGTGAAGTACAAGTGTGTTATCCGACATCATGACGCAGGTGCAAGACCTGACATTTACCTTGACACTGATGTACTCACACCCTATACAACTATTCTACTTGACTCCATTCATAAAAACACATGATGAGCACCGATTTCACATCATGAGGTTAAAAGTAATGGTTAACGTTTCCAGTTACAGAAACGCACAAGTTCAACCTCAGCTCTGCCAAAATACCTTATGAAATGATATCAGAGAGGAGCTGGCGATAGAGTATTGTCAGTGGGAGACGTGACAATGTGACGACATGCTGGGGGGAAATGAGCACGAGCAGAGATATATTTTTTAAAAAAAGAAATTCTACCGGCTCTATCCCTGAGCTTCACTGACAAAAATGTCTTTAGGTGGTGAGGATTATGGATTAATCTATAATAACTAGTGAAGGAAAAGAGAAAGGAAGAAAAAAAAAAAACAGTCTCCCGAGCCCTGAGTCTACCAAACCACCACGAGAAATACTGCCTCATCATCTAATGTTCCCGCTAATTTTCCTAAATGATATCGTTTAGACCTGTATCAGTGCTGGAGAATTAATCATCGTTTCTCTGACACTGCCCCGTCCCCAGAGTTCGTTAAATAAACTATATCTCCCTCTTTAATTTCTACAACTTGTGGAAATTTTTTTTTTTGGTCCCTTCACCCAACCCCACCCCTCCATTCCTTGATAATCTGTTTATCCGTAAGTGTCACATTACATTTGCAAAGCAGCTGGGGGGACCACTGCCATCTTGTATGTAAGGGGCTTGAGTGTGATTACCCGGCCTCATATTTGGCGCACACTCAGACTTGTCAAATCCTTTGATCTGAACTGTCTTCATAATCACTTCAAAAAGTCTTCCTGAGAGCGTGAGGGCTTTACAAATGGGCTTCCCACCACCACAGGGATACACTCGTGTGTGTGTGTGTGTGTGTGTCTGTCTCCATGTCTGTTTTAGTTTCTACTTTTCTACGTGTGTCTTTTTCTCTTTAATTTAAAATCTCACGTATCCTCTCATCCTTTGTATGTTTAGAAGCTGTAAAAGTTACATTCAGTTCTTAGAGATTTCATTCAGGGGTCATTTTTATGGAAGTTAACAGGATCGCTCAGATATTCTGGACAACACGTGAATTTAATGATTTATATTAATGACCATGTTTAAGACTTCTGCAGCGTGAAAATATTTATTATTATACGATATTTATACTGCAGTACATGTCACCTGTCCTAAACCACTATTTATAGATTTTCTATAATATTTACTCTCGGCTGTTTGATTCAGGAGTTACATTTATACTTTATACTGTAGAGCCCCCAAAACTTTTCACTTTTCACACTGACATTTTTCCAGTATGTTATAAGTTACATTTCCATTGTGAACACGGTTGATTTAAATTAATTTAGTTGATTACTCTGTGCTACAGTTTGGGTATATTTGTATTTCCTGCTACTTTTTACTCCACCACATTTACAGCTGTAGTTACTCTGCAGGTAAAGGTCGACTTATAAAATCGTCACAATTAACCAATAATCCGAATAAGACTTTTCATACTTTAAATATACTGTGTTGATAATATTCTTGGACTTTTAAGTAAAACTTTGCAGACTGCAGATTTTTATATTCTAGTATTTTGACTTTTTCTTCAGTAAATCTTAAAAAAAAATTAATTGTATTATTTTTTGTGCTTTTTCGTGTCAAAATGTCAAACTTTCACAGACTGTGATTGATTGACAGCTCTCTGTCCTCTGTTCATGTTGTCTCACCTGTAAGGGGCGGAGCCAATTACACCTGTTTTATCAACCTGAGCAGAGTCAAATCAGACAGGAGTGAGAACGGCTGCGTCATGGTCCTTTTAAACACAGCTTGTTGGGACACAGAGAGACGTACATTCTGTACATCACTTACAGCCTCTGCCTCTCTGAGGGACGTGCTGGTCTGTCCTTGTGGTCTGTGTGATGGCTTTCATTATTTCAAAAGCTTTGAGTCCAGAAAAAAGGCCTCAGCTTTACACAGACAATAGTGGCCTTTCAGCTTATTTTCATATCCTGCCCCTGTTGTCTCTCCCTCTCTCTCCATGTAGTGGATAGATGGATGGATGGAGGTGGAAGCAGCAAGGGTAGCAGCAGAGGCAGGGAGGTGAGGGGGGGTGTAAAAGCAGCACCCTCCCTCCTCCTCCTCCTCCTCCCCCTCCTCCTCCTCCTTTCGTTCTGCGCTTCAACAATAGCATTTGCATATTTTTATACTCCGTCTCTCTCCCTCTCTCAAAGAAAACAGCCTGAAGCGTGAATACTCCAGCAGCAGGCGTGCAGAGGAAAACGGAAGCTGGGGAGACGGCGTGTCCGCTTTTGCTGGGGGAGAGATACCGTACAAACACACACACACACACACACACACACACACACAGCTAAGGCCCTTACCTCCAGAGGTTGTGCATCAGGGGGAGGATGGGGGACAAGGAGGGGTATCATAGGAGGACCTAAGTTTGGTTTGTGTGTGTGTGTGTTTGTGTGTGTTGCCAGGGTTTTGTGTGGCTCTCCTGAAAGAGGAAGAGATAAAGAAAAAAACATTAGAATCAGATGGTGCTTCAAAACTATGTTCAAATATTACACACACGAAACCAGCACACTGCTGGCTTTACTTCACCAGCTCACGTCAGACACAAATACCTTTTACTCCACGTTTATTGAGACAAATCAAATCAAATATGAAAGCAGTGTTCACATGGATGCTTCAGTAATAATCACGTGATAAAATATGAAATATAATAACTCTGGGTACTTGTTTATGATTATTTATGTGACTCAGCATATATACTTTGGTGATGTAGTACATCCAACGTGCTTTACAGCCCTTTATGGAGAAGTTCTGACCTGAAGACAACAGCTGAGTGTGTGTATGTGTGTGTGCTCTGTGGTTCTCACGTGTCTGATAAAGACTAATACTTAAATGTTAGCCTATCCAATTTACTTTTAATACTTTCTGTTTTCTTGATAATTCTTCTCTGTTTTTATCAACATTTTCACTGCAGTACTTTTACTTGTAAGTATTGCTTACAAGTCTTGGAGCTACTTTTGCTTAGTGAAAGCATCTCGATAAAACTCGATAAAAACTACCAAACATTTGCCAACAGATGGTCTTCTACGTCACTTTTGAGGCTTGAAATCATAACCCGTAACATTTCCACACGCTTTGCATGAAGTTCAATTTGTCCCAAAACAGATTTGTGCAAATATTTGTTGACGTCCACCGCCTGTAGTTCGGCTATAGCAAGTTCATGAAAGCTTCTCCAAACACTCTGTGTCTGGCAAGTCTTTACTGGGAACATGATGTGTTTTCAGTTTGTTTGGAGTAAGCAGCAGAGGTAGACCGGGGTACTTAGCATAAGCAGTGATGGCCTTTGCTAGCTGAGAAAAGATGCAGCGAAGAAACTCAAATGCCAACAACAGAAAATGTATGTAGAAGGACAAAACCGTGCCGCCTACACTGTTTGATTGACAGGCGATTTCTGGAAAGTGCAGTGCAGGAATACAAGTAACGCAGCAGTGAGCCACGAGAGATGGTGACACATGTTTAGTTTTCACCAAAGCGGCTCAGTTTGCAGTGTTTGTGAATTTCCACATTCCTGAGTTTCTATAAACGTCCCGAAAAGACGTGACACTAATTGTCAAGAGGAACTATTTTCTGTTGTTTTAAGAAAATAATTGACTTAAGTGCACGGATATAAGAGGGTAAATCTGCTTCTGTGTAGAGATAAAGTTATGAGTGGGGCTGAGAATAAATGTTTCCTCAACATGGATCACTCATCGTAGACTCCTGTGGATGCAGTTTTTGCTAAAAGAAGACTCAAAGACAGACAGATTACTGAACAGAGCGGCGTTACGTAACAGTGTCATTCAGAGTTTTAGCTGGAGAACACACAGGTTGAGTAAATGTAGAGTTTCTGTGGCAGTTACTGGCGACGTATCGAGGCGTGTGTTAGTCATTGCTGGGAGGATTTGTGTTTGTGGACCTGATAATCCAAAAAGGTCTACGACAAACACAGCCGCGCACACCGGGGAGGGCTGAATTTAAAACACCCCTCACTCGCACAGTCACCAACCACAGGCGTAACCGCTGAGAATTGGCCATGCTTTGCTAAGCTTTCGTCTCACACCTACAATATGAAGGTTAGAGTGTGAGAAGAAGACGCACAGCGCTGTGCAGAGGAGAGAACGGCGAGCGGCATGTAATTTCATTTTACATGACACCCTGCATTATCTCAAGTTCAGTCATACAAAGGAGGCGTCCCTGAGGAAGACCTTGATTTGGAGGTTGTAGGAACATAATACAAGCTTTCAGTCTTTTTTCTTATTTTGACAATGAAGACATCCACATGAGCCGTGATACTGTTTGATGCAATATATATTAATACCAGCATGTGTGGCGCCATATGCCGCTTTGAAGAGTAGCAAAAATGTGCTCTGTCCCAAACTGACGACACGTGACATGTTGAATGTGACACTACCTTTCAGGCAGTGTGAAAACTCTTTTTTTTTTTTTTTTTTGGAAAATGTGAAAACTATTTATATCAAAACCTGTTCACATCCTCAGAAGGACAGAGTTAATGTGATCCTGCTCGGCTGAAAACAAATCCTGGTGTTCGTTTTTTTTTTTTTTTTTAAGGCAACAAACAGAGGAGCGCACACACTTACACAGTGCACACGTTCACACTCGGTCAACATCACTTCCTGGAATGACGAACTGACAGTGCACGACCAAAAGCCAAAAGCTGAGAGGGATATTTGACTTGACAGTCCATGCTGAGGCAATTTTCCAACATGGCTGAACAACAAAGTTCTATTGTGCTCTATTGTGTGCTGCATTGTTTAACTCCCCTTTAACTACTCATCAAGCTAAAGAGTCAAAGTAAAACAAAAAAACCAACTCTGAAGCAAAAACAGAGGAAAGGGCTTAGTACTAGAAGAGTCCCCCCTCCAGTCCTATGACATACACTGTTTCCCAGCCTGGTTTGCAGTCTGCACTTAGGCCTGCTGGTGAGTAATGTGTGGTGGGTGTGAGCTCAGAGGGGTCGGCGGCCAGCGTGCAATCCCCTCAAAGCCGCTTTTGTGATACTGCTGGCTGGCTCGAACGCTCAGGCAAGGCCTGGACGAAGAGGGAGGGAGGAGATGTTGTGGGATGGTGGGGTGGAGGGGCGGAGGAGGAGGAGGAGGAGGAGGAGAGCAGCAGCTCTGTGAAGCAGGGAAGAGAGAGTGTGCCTGTAAGTGTGGCCAATCATACAGCTATAGAGGCTTTGCAGCTGTCACACATCCAGAAATCACGTCTGGTGTCTCTGCTCAAGACTGTAAAGTTCAAAGGTCATGAAGACTTTTTTTATCGACTTCTGTGGGTGCAAAGAATTGCAACAGCATATTTTACAGTTTAAAAATGTAATTAATTCACTAACTAATGAGAAAGTTGAACTTGAGATAACACGTTAGAAACACTTAGCTAACCGGGCTAATTTAGCAAAGCATCATTTCTCCCATAATTTCCATCACAATAACTCGTGTTTGTGTTTGTGCTGCATTTTCCAACTGAATTTTGCAACTAGCAGACAAAAACACTAGACACAACAAAACAAGTGGGCCAAATAACGGAGCTAAAACAGACAACATAATGCAGGATGGAAGTTAACAAGAAAATGTTTTTAACAGTTATTAAAAACTCACTGTGGCAGACTCATTTCCAGCAGAGTTAATATATATAGTCTAATATCAGCAAATGTTTCTGAGAAATATAGTTTCAAAAACATGTCTTTTCTAAAACAACCATTAAAGTTATTAGTAATAATTTAACATGCAGGAACTGCTTCATCAGTTTGGTTCACGTCACGACACACAAACAGAAGTCGGCAGATTTTTGTTCGGTAAAATGGTGCATGTGACGTCACCTTTTTTCCAATCGAGCCCCGCCCACTTCAAACCAATGAGAAGAACACCGGAAAAAAACATAAATACAAATACTAATTTTTAAATAACCAAAAGTGTTTGATGATTAGTCGATAAGTGAGTGTTCATGTCAGATCAAATCGTTAACAGTAAGAAGCTGATTGAGAAAATAGGTTTCAGGGTGTTTAAATGTGGAGCAGGGGACCGCTAAAAACCCTGAGGTTGAATTCTGTATGCTCGCGTGAGGTGCTTTAAATGGCTGGAACCATAAAAATCAACTGGAACTCATACAAAGGGGCCACTGACTGGGTTAGAAAAGTAAATTCAAGATGAAAATTCACCCAAGACCATTGAATGAGCTAAAGTTCAACATGTAGAAGAATAATTGGCTGTTCACAACCACAGCTGCCCATGCTAAATACCCCCAACATGGCCGACAGAGGGTGAATTGCATCACCTAAATGCCCCCTGCTGCAGTTGATAAAGCTGCGTGTTTGTAGCTTCCAGTTTACCAAATCTGTGTGTGTGTGTGTGTGTGTGTGTGTGTGTGTGAGAGAGAGAGAGAGAGAGCTGTAAGCCCAGGGAGGGGAAGAGGGAGAGTCATTTGGAACAAGATGTATGTAAACCCATTTCCAAACAAATGGGCCTGACTGCACGGCAACAGGGAGAGGTGCCATAAGCGTCCGGCGTGCATAATGCCCACATGAATCAAGACTTCCCGGCTGCTGAACGTGACCACACAAGCTTGTGTATGAATAGCACATGTCACCCGCGGCCGCATATCATCAACAACAGTCGGCGACCCCAACAGCAAAAGCCCCCATTCTGAAGTTGAGAGTCACTGATCATTATTATAGACGCCTCGAAGCTGCCGCTAGCTAACCACGCTCACCTAAGTCATACATGTTTACTGTGTGTGTGTGTGTGTGTGTGTGTGTGTGTGTGTGTGATGGTGACGCAGTACGATCATAATACATGCAAAACCTACACTGTCTAATACAGGCGTCTTAAAGTGTGGTCCGAGGAGAAATGTGTCGGCAAGTTTTAGCTCCTTCACAAATTCACTTTTTTTTTAAAACTTTTGGATTGATTTTTCTTAACTCCCGCCATTGACTTCCATTCATTTCTATGCAACATGGAAGCCAATCAGCACACTTTTTTTCTGAAACAATGTTACAAATCACGTTATTGTTTTAGCATTCTGAATGCATTTCCCCCTCCTTCACTGCAGGCAGCCATTGGCTTCCATTCATTTCTGTGTGCTATGAATTTCAGTTCAGCAGATCCGTCACGGTGAACATTAAGTCTGCATTCATTTTTCGTCAATGCTGCATTATCATCTCACAGTAATCAAGCAGAAAAAAATGAATGCAGACAGATTTTAAGAGTCTGCGAATAGGTTTGAAAATTACTTAAAATCAATGGCTGCCTTTCACAGTTTTGGTATTTCACAAGAAATATATTCAGATTGTACAAAACTGCAGAATACTTTGTAAAATAGATAACAAATCAAAAGTTTACATGATTTGCAGCATTAATATCTAAAGAAAGTAGCACTTCTTGTTTTACAAAAATGACTGGAGGTCAATGGATGCCTGGAGTTGGTAGAAGAAATACATTAAAAACACAGCAACATAATTTGCAGTACACTGGCAAAACCCAGCAAAATGATCCTGAGGAGTTGCCTAAAAAATAAAGTTTACTATCATAATTCCTTATGAACATCACGGTTGTTTTAAGGGTGTAACAACGACGTAAACACAAGCAGTTAGCCTACATTTGCTGAAGTGCTGAGTTTGGAGTTTGCAGCACTTCACGTTCCTTTACTTCCCCCTCCATCCAACCTGCTCTGGTCCCATTAGAGCTGTAGATTTTCTGCTCATTTGCTAAGCATCATGCATCATCAGACGGACGTCGGTACGTGAACAGTTTGTCTCACATCACACCTGCATCTCGACACATGTATACACTGTACACACACACAGGCTGGAGAAACCTGGCAGCTTTAGATACTGAAGTAGGGATAATGTGTACACAGTCACTCATACACTAGATGCTATAGAAGTGCAGCTTTCTGTGGAAAGTGCACACATACACACAGTCTATGTATCGTACACCATGCAGGCAGGCTGCCTTTGCCCCGAGAGGCCTTGCTGGCCACTCTAGCTGCCCTTCGTGCCCCCTAGCATACATGGCAGCATGAGTATACGTGTGCAAGCATGTGTCTACAAACTAGAACTGTGTTTGCATGCATTTGAGAGCCCGTGTGAGTGTGTGTTAAGGCAGGGTTGCCTCCAAACGCCACGGAACGAGGCCATCATTTATCCCTGATTGGGACGAAGGCAGCAGCGTTGAATTTGCGCTACAATGCGGCGCCCATAAAGACCGAGGGACGACATTTCCTCCCCATTTCCCTCATGAATATCAAAGACGGAGGCAGCGCCACCGCCACTGCCACCACCACCACAACACATAAGGAAAAATTACAGCCCTATTATTTTATTTGCATTACCTGTAATAGGCAGCATATTGGGTGGAGTTTTTATTGCCTTATCAGCACTGGCTCGGCTGTAAACATTTGCTGATTTATTAGCCATGCAGGCTTTGCCCAAACATCACACGTAATTACTTAGCAAATAGTGCAAAGACGGTATCAGGCATTTTTTGTTGTTGTTGTTTTTAGTACTTTGTGGGGTTTGCGATGGATTGACCAGACTTAGCAGAGAGAAAGCAGGCAGCTCTGGTGTCAGCTGACGCGTCTATTACAGATGGGGGATCTTAGAGGCTAGTTTTTCCTGCTGCTGGCTCGGACCCAGACATGCCTATAGCCTCGGCAGGGAATCAGAGAACGGCTGTTATTTGTACAGCTCTATATCCAGAGTCACTCCTATCGGGGATGTGGTTAGTGTTGTTTTTTCTCTACCTGAGCGCTCGCTTCCATCCAATTATGTTGTTTGTCTTCTCAAAGGCCTCAATACCTCTTTGCCCCCTTCCTCCTCCTCCTCCTCCTCCTCCTCCTCCCTGCTCCTCTACACACACTGTTCCACAAAGTTAGATAGAACTAGATCCATTAAGTTGGTGAAATGAGCAAAAAAAAAAAAAAAAAGAAGCATGAGAGAGGGTTACCCTAGATGCGCCCGTTCTTCTGTTATCCAATTTTACTGGGATTTGGAGTGATTTGCGCCTGGCTCCCCGAGGGAAATAAATACTTTGATTAATGTAATCCTGGGCAGGGAGGTGCCACAAACACCCCCCATACCTCCCCTGTATCCTCAGGGAACGCCACTGTTTAACAAACAAAAACAAAAAGCAGGGACTATGAAGAGACATGCTCAGTGGCTGCAAAGCAAGCTGCTGCAACCACGAGACTTCTATAGATTTGATTTCCCACGGATTTACTTTATTTATTAATTACTCTGCTTAATAACACAACATCATTCTTGATTAGCATGTGTAATACAGTCTAATAGAATAGAAAAATACCAGCGTGTCCGTTTACTGATTTGCATACACAATAACGCTGCGGTTTGTTTTGATGCTGCTGCTGCTGCTGGAGGTGGAGGTGGAGGTGGAGGTGGGGGGTGTTTAGGCATGTGTGTCCATGCTGATGTGTTTCACATCTGTATGTATGTAAGAGAGGGAGGGATGTGGCCAGGCTCCGGTGGGGGTGGGGTAAAGCTGAAGACTGACAGACAAAGCACCCAAACACACACACACACACACCTCTCTCCTCCACCTCTCTGACTCAGAAAGCTGCACTTCATCTTATCTCAGCCGTCCTCCGTCACTCACCTCCTCACCAGCTGCTTTTTTTTTTCTGCTTCTATCCAGATCAGGACACACGAGCACAAAAAACTAACCTCACTGCAACTTTTGACCTTTACTCAAATTAATTCAGCCTCAAATTTATTTCAAACCAAATTTGAATCTGTAGCTCGTCCTCTCTGCCCAAATACAGACTTCATTAATTTTATCTAATTAAACACTTTTCCTGCGCTGAAATGTTTTATTGTTCAAATGTAATCATTTCATTCAAAACACACACATAAAAAGCACATCCTCCTAAACTGCACACACACACACACACACACTTATTTTAGACCATCTCATTGATTTCCAATCCAGAATCAATACCAAACTGTACTGATACACGTCTGAGCTGTGACTCATGGTGAAATGAGCACCACTGGAGAGTCCTGTGATAACACTAAACATATAATCTTTACCTGCATGTCAGCCCATTTGCAAGCTGTAGGCCCACAGCGCTGCACGGCTTAATACAGGGCAATTACTAACCCCACGTAGAGGAATAAGAGGTGTATATGACTCTATACTGGCCTTTATTAATAGAATATTAATAAAGAGCCTCTGTCTCGTTTGAATGGGCTAAGAAGGGGAAAAAATCCCATTCATGTCTGAAATTGAAGGCATGTTTAATGCTTACACTGATATTCAGTGTAGCCCATTTAATTAACGGTATAGTAGCTACATTATCATTAAGTGCTCCAAGTTGGATTCGGCTTTAAATCAACGTTTGGCCCTGACGTGAGACACACTCAACGTATGTCGTTTCGGATTAGTGACTGGACCAAAGGAGGGGAAGGGTGGGAGTGCTGAGGGGGGGAGAAAATAAATTATGTAGCCCATAGGCAACTTAAGTAGGCCATAATTAAAACGGCAGGAATTGCATCAATTTAATCTGAATATTGTAACCAGGGGTGCAGTGGATGCTACAGGCACCTGCACTTGGGTTTACCCACCTTTCTGAGGCGCAACATAAATCTGTTTGTCAGGTGTCATAAATTCATGGCAGGCTGCAGAAAGTGCAGTCAAAGTGATGAGACTGCGAGGATGTTTTATGAGGGAGAAAGAGCAGATTAATGTTGTGGCTAAATTGATTTTTGTTCCTATATTGGACGTTTTTATCCCCCCTGTTGAATGTGATTATGTTCATATTTCAGCATATTTTTTGTAATTGAATCACCTTTTTAAAGGGAAGAAAGGAGCCACTCCCTCATTACCTCATGTGGTTTTTTTTTCTGATGTATTTTGATTTGTTGTTGAAGTTGATGAAAGCCTCTTGGTGAATTAGACAATCTGCTCCTGCAGGAGTAAATAAACCTGTGTGACAGAATGGGTGCATAATGCAGAGTAATAACGCCCAGTGCTGCCTTTTGATGCTTTGTTGCTGGTCTTACTGGTGTACTGGTGGTGGTGGTGCGCAAAGATTGCAATGCACTAATTCCCGGGATGATTCATGACTCCTGCCCAGCCCTCATTTGTTCATAATTCTTAAAGTCGCCGGTTAGTCATACGTTTCCACAAAGACCTGCTGGCTCAGACTTATGGCTTATAGGCGACTGCAGATGGCGACTGGCTTTAAACGGCGTGCGGGGCCTGTCTAATCAGACGATTTGCATACCAACTAGAGCTGTCATTGATAGGCCTGCGCTGATCGATACAAGCAGGTTTTTCTTCACGCGGCTCCTGATGCTGATGTGGAAAAATCTTCATAAAAAATCTTTTTTAAAAATTGGATAATTAAATTAAGGTGCTTTAATTGCCTCTGGGATTGAGGGATGATCCAGAATATAGTCGGTGTTTTGCAAGAGCAGGAATTAGTGTGTTATTTATGAAACGGCTTCTGTGCTGCATGTGTGTGCGTGAATGTGTGTGTGTTTTCCTACAGTGACCCTCGGATATCTGTCCCCGTCCACTCATTTCCCTCCTCGCGCTCGCTGATATCTTAATTGCCAACCCAGGTCTGCTCCGGAAGCGGCCATAAAATTACAAGAACGCACCTTTACACTGCAAAAAAATCTATACGTGTGTGTGTGTGTGTGTGTGTGTAGCTATATGAAGGAGGTTCAGCCAGATCAGAATGTGTCAAAATATTTTAATAAACTCATCAATAATTCATGGAAATTATTCAAAAATCTGACATAAGATGTGCAGTTTTTTTTTGTTTTTTTTGCAGTGTAAGATGAACATAATTGCATCATGAGTGAGCGCGACACCTGGCGGCAGTTATGTTTTTTTCTTTGTATTTGATTTATGAATAAAAACAACAACGAGTCTCTAAAAATCACCTTTTCCAGAAGACGAATTTCAAAAATTTCATTTCAAATAAATAATCAGCGCGTCTGCGCAAAGTTGCGTGATCTTATTTTAAACATCGCGATATCTTGCCAAGTCATGATTTGGCGCAAAAGAAGCAGATTTCTTTATTTCATTTATTTCATGTGTGAGTTTCAAACAAGTCAGGACCACATGATCAGAATGTGTTGATAATTTTACCCAAAATAAACAAATAAATAAAATAAAATAAAAAAACGCCAGACGTCTTGTTTTTTTGTTTTTTTAGTAATGTCGTTACTGTAACGCGTTACCGCACAGAGCACCGGTGCTGCTGGCCCCGGGACACCGAGCCTCTTTTCATCTCGACTCCAGTGCACAAACATACAGCTTAATGCGACTAGTGTTCCCCCCTTTTATGGGGCTCACCATGGCTACCAAGTGCTGGGCTCAGAAATGCGCTCCCCATCAATGAGGGGAAAAGAGTTAACCCGTGAGAAAGAGAAAAAAAAGTAAAAGCAAAAAAACACCAAAACGACTTCTCCACACTCGCGGGTTAATGTGTGATAAAACGTAACAGACGGTTGTGGATCACTGAAGTGATCTCCAGACCAGATCCCGTTTAAAAATCTGTCGTTTTAGTCGTTTTAGTGTTCTTGAACGTCTCCAAAACCAAACCTGAAAAATAAACGCCAGAATCACACGTGATGTATGAGCTCGGTCTGTCTGTGGTCGACATGCTGCTGTGTGTAAACTTTAAACAAACTTTGCAGCTGCGAGATCGATTTATATTAAACGATTTCATATTGCACTTGCCTACGCGACGCCTCAGGAGGATTCAACCGAGGGGTCTCTCTCTCTCACTCCCCCTCTCTCTCTCCTCTCTCTCTGCTTAAATCGTGATTGATTGCACTTTTCTCCGGTGGACATTCACTACAAAACACCACAGCTTATCCATCTGGCCGCTATTTATATAAAAAAAGCACCAAAAAAAGAGAGGAAAGGCTGGGACTCAACGGCAAACAGCGAGCCTATTGATTTTTACGCATTTTTACGCATTCAGGGGTAAACGGAAAATGACACGCATTTGCTATTTTAAATATAAGTTATAGAGAATATAAGAACACATTCGGCTCATGTGTAGGCTGAAATGTGAGTTAAAGCAGCGGACAGTCTGTGAGGACAGACACAGTGGAGCAACGCGCGAGAGAAGACGATAAACTCCAACATTCCTCATGCGTAAAAACCAAATCCGCATAGATGATTGTTGACTTACCTTGTGTCCAAGAAAAAAAGGGGAATAGCTTCACATTGTTCACACGGAGTCTGTGTATGGTTATCTCCCTTTCCTACGACTCGGTGCTCCCTAAGATTTTCTTTCCTCTGCCTCAACTGAGCAGGAGCACTCCTCGGCTCCCGCTATTATTTTCACTAAAATATATGAAAATTTATGCAAATGAAAATCAGCACTAACTGTTCGTCTCTTGTTATACTTGGGGATGATTTTTTTTCCTCTCCCCCCTTTCTTTCTTTTTTTTTTTTTTTTTTTTTTTTTTTGCATACAAAATAAATGAACTCCCCCAGCAGGGAACTTGGGGACCTTTTTATAATAAGCAAATAAATAATAAACACATCATATATCAGAGAGGAGGTTTTTTTTATCGGCGCACGGTGATTTCAGGGAGCGTTTCTGAAACAGCTTTTATATACACATTATATATATTTATTTATTTTTCTCATTTTGAGGGGTTATCATGTGGAAGGAGCTCTCGTCTCGCCGTGCGTACCCTCCTTGGTGTCACGTTTCTGCTGGTCGCCTGAGACGCCCTTTCAAAGCGCGCAGTGTGGATTGAACAGCAGTAATTTAGAGCGAAATCCTCACTGTATATTAATGAATAGAGGGCCCCATGGTTCTGGCCCCTAGCCTGCCTATTCAATGTAAACAAATCCACGAGGCTCCCTCGGTTTTGAGCTCAGTCCAAATTAAATCTACTGGCAGAAGAAGAAGAAGAAGGCTGGCACTGTCTTATATTTGCCTTTAAATCCTTTTTGTAATAAAATCTTTCGCCATCTTTGATTTGGGAGCTTCTGAAGTCTTTAACCTCAACACAAAACACAGTTCAGGAGATCACCTGCAGGACTTGTTGTGGCCAGGTGGACTCAACAGGCTGCCTCCACTCAACCAATGAGTGCAGAGCTTCATATGTGGCACCCATGGGTGCGTCCAAAGGCCTCATCCGTCTCCTGTGGTCATCCAGAGGGATGCCCTTGTTTCTCACTCTGCTTCACTGAGGTTGCCTGTGCGTGGAGTTTCCGCATGGAAGCATCTCCGCAACCCCTTTTTTGGCGCACTGTCATGTGCGCTTCCTCCCTCTGTGTTTGAGATTTAGGGCGCAGTGTGGTGCTTTTTCTGTGAACATTTTCTCACTTTTAGAAGCTCTGGAACAATTAACGCGCGTCAAGTAGCCATGTAGGTTAAATCTAACAAGATAAAGCGAGCAGCATTTAGTGAAGCTTTTTATTATTTCTTTAGTCATTAAGTCCTTCCTGTATTTTTCATGGGTGGCCCAGAGGGAATTAAACCCCTAACCAGTGGCAGTATGGATGCCTTATTCTATTACACAATCAGGTCAGGCCAGCAGATCATTCTAATTGTTGCCAATAGATCTTATGATGTCAGACAGGCGCGCAGGTTTGGAGTAAACTCCTGATGTGTGCTTGTAACACAAGATAAAACTACTTCAACACAGTTTGCGCGCCTAAATCGAGTTGATCCATCATTCAGAGCAGACTGGATCTTCACACGCGTATTTATGCCTTTAAACACGTGTTTGTGCGTAAGGGGAAAAGAAAAGTGGACCATGATGGTGGTCACAGTATATCAACCTTTTATTTACCCCTTCGCCCCCTGTTTGTGCACCAATACCTCAGTACTATTTACTACCAGGTTGTGTTCCCCGTTTTGTTTGGACTGCAATTAAAAATCAGCCAATTGGAACAGCCGGAAGGAGGGCTCGTGCGCCCGGAGCAAGGCTGGCGAGACCTGCCAATCACACCCCGGGTAACCAATCAACGTGGACGCACGGGGTAAACATCCGTGCGTCGTCGGGGTTGGAGAGGAGGAGGAGGTGGTGGAGGGGTGGGAGTGGGGGAGGCGGGACTACGCGGCCTGTCAGGGAGAGAGAGATATAGAGAGAGAGGTGGAGAGAGAGAACAAGCGAATGAGAGAAGAGGCTTGCGAGCAGCGCCGTGCACTGTTCTGCTGGATTGTACTTCAACGGGAGTTTGCGGTTTGGCAGGTTTATATACATCAAAACAGAACAAAGAGATAGACTCTACAGTGCTATAAAAGAAGAGAGAGAAAAGAATAAAGCGAGGGAGAAATCTCTGCGACTGAATTACAAAAGAAGCGAGGACACTCCGCTAATGTTTTTCACATCCAAAGGGGACATAAACTGGGACTTTGGACATTGTGGAGAATTTGCTGCTTTTTTTGTTTGTTTTCTGCGACCACCAAAAGTTTGTTTGGGACGACGCTTGTTGTTGTTTTTTTCTTGTATATTTTAATTTTAATGTCCACAATTTCATCCCAGTGCAAAACTTTGTGAACGGGACCGCACATGGTTTCAAAGGGCTTTTTGAAAAACCTGGATTTTCATCGCCGGTATTCATGCACAACAGTTTGAAGTAGAATGTTGTAAATACATGCGGATTTTATTCGGTTTTCTGACACCGGTTTTGAAGCTTTTTTTTTTTTTTTTTTTTTGCGTTTTTACGCACGTCGATGGTATTTGCCAAAAACCTACCCATACTTTTAAAGTTTGAATAATTCATGAGATACAATTTGCCTGCTCGAAAGAAGTGACTGTAAAAAGGGAGGGGGGTTATCCACAAACATATTCATAAGGGCTGACGGAATGGCCACCGCGGCTTCCAATCCTTATCTGCCCAGCAATAGCATCTTATCGTCCGGCTCCATCGTGCACTCTGACTCCGGAGGTGGTGGCATGCAGCCGGGCAGTGCTGCGGTTACCTCGGGGTCTGGGGGCTACAGGGGAGACCCCTCAGTCAAGATGGTACAGAGTGACTTTATGCAAGGCGCAATGGCAGCGAGCAACGGGGGACACATGCTGAGCCATGCCCATCAGTGGGTGACATCCCTCCCGCACGCCGCAGCGGCCGCAGCAGCAGCCGCGGTTGCTGCAGCTGAAGCCGGATCACCCTGGTCGTCGAGTCCCGTCGGGATGACGGGCAGCCCGCAGCAGCAGGACGTGAAAAACTCCGGCAGAGACGATCTGCACACGGGCACCGCTCTGCACCACAGGCCCCCTCATTTAGCTCCCCACCAGACTCACGCCGGGGCTTGGGGGAGCACGACTGCCGCTCACATTAACTCCATATCCGGGGGACAGCAGCAGCAGCAGTCGCTGATCTACTCCCAACCCGGTGGGTTCACTGTGAACGGGATGCTGAGTCCGGGGAGCCAGAGCCTGGTGCACCCGGGCTTAGTGAGAGGGGACACCCCGGATCTGGACCACGGCAGCCACCATCACCACCATCACCACCAGCATCCGCATCACCAGCACCACGGCGGCGTCAACAGCCACGACCCGCACTCGGACGACGACACGCCGACCTCGGACGACCTGGAACAGTTCGCCAAGCAGTTCAAGCAGCGGAGGATCAAACTGGGCTTTACGCAGGCGGACGTCGGCTTGGCTTTGGGCACCCTGTACGGGAACGTTTTCTCTCAGACAACCATTTGCAGATTCGAGGCTCTGCAGCTCAGCTTCAAAAACATGTGCAAGCTCAAGCCTTTGTTAAACAAGTGGCTTGAGGAGGCCGACTCGTCCACCGGCAGCCCCACCAGCATCGACAAGATCGCGGCGCAGGGAAGGAAACGAAAGAAGCGCACATCCATCGAAGTGAGCGTTAAGGGGGCTTTGGAGAGCCACTTCCTAAAATGCCCCAAACCTTCGGCCCAGGAGATCACCAGCCTGGCGGACAACTTGCAGCTGGAGAAAGAGGTGGTTAGAGTGTGGTTTTGCAATAGGAGACAGAAGGAAAAACGGATGACGCCCCCAGGAGTGGCACAGACGCCGGAGGATGTGTACTCTCAGGTCGGCAATGTGAGTGCAGAAACACCGCCCCCCTCCATGGACTGCAAAAGAATGTTCAGTGAAACATAGAACAGCACACCAGAATATTTTATATGAAATTAAACTGATTTAAAAAAAAACAAACAAAAACATACAGACTATCGCCATGATAGCCAAAACCATTTTTTTGATACTGTGATTGTGAGGGAATATGAATGAGACTGCAAATGTGTTATCTATTTTTCACCAGAAAACAAAAAGAGAAAGAGAGAGAGAGAAAAAACCTTTTCCCCCCTTTTTCCTCCCAAATCCCCCCTTCAGAAAAACAAACGCACCGTTAACCTTCTTCCAGGCCCTGAAATGTCTTAACCTAAAAGGTTCCTTCTGCTTTTTTCTTTCAGGGGCATTTTTTAGTAGATTACTTAAAAGATGCAAGTGAAGCGAGCGACCAGAGGGTGACAACCACAAGTTCATTCCACCAGGTAATTTTGGCGCATTAAAACACACCAAGAGGAAACCAACTGTTTTTTTATATATATTTTTCTCTTCCCCTCCCCTCCAAAAAAACAACAAAATATTCTCCCCTTCTTTATCCTGTGTCTGATTGAAGAAACAAAGGAGGAGCAGGAGGCATTTTGTATATTTAGAAATGGGACTGAACCGCCTCCCCCCCACCACCGCCTCCCTCTCCAAGCCTAACAATAACAGAGAGGAAAAACTGCAACAATATGAATAAGAGTGACATCCACGAAGCTTCCATCGTGATTTTTTTCCTGAGGTGGACTGCATGGTTTCATTCACACACACACACACACACACACGCACACACACACACACGCCGAGGATTAGAGGTTTTTTCGTTTTTGTCACGTTGAGGCCCAGAAAGAAAACCAGGACCAGGACTTGTCCCTCCTTCCCTTCCCTTCTTCTTCTTGATCTCAAAGATCTTTTTTGGCCTTTTTTTAAAAATCCTTTATTATTTAATGGACTTTGGCACCGTGAGTGGATTTTTCTCCCTTTTTTTCAACAAATAGAGCAAAAGACATTTGAAAAAAGACTTCAACTGCACTTATTTGAGAAAAAAAATCTGTTGCCAAGTGTGACTGAGTGGGTGCTGTGGATATATTAATGCTGCCCTTTCTAAGCAGTGTTCTTTGGTAGGTTTTAATAAACAAAACTCTGTAAAGCCGGCAATATAGATCACTAGATCAGAAACTGATCTGACTTATTTACTTTATATTTTTCATCAGAATTACTTGTTTTAATATTTTATTCGGAATACATATGAATTATTCCAAACGGTAATTTATTTTTCCCCTCCTCCAGGAACTTGTGTAAGATGCTTTCCCCCTTTTTCTTGTTTTTATTTCAATATTTTTCTTCTATATTTTGTTTGTTGTTGTTGCCCTTATTTGTTTCATTTTGTATTCTCGTTTCTAAGAAAAAAAACAGGAGCACAAATCATCATAAGCTGACCGTTGTTAGGTAATAAGGGTATATTTTGATGTGATCATTTGATTGTAATTTAATTTCAGTAGTGGTTCCGTACGAGCTGATTGAGACACAATAAATTTGTTAGAATGAAATGCACTCATGTTGTGTTCTGAAATTTATATTCTGATCGCACATATTTCTATTTATTGGTGTGTGTGTGTGTGTGCATGCACAGCAGCAGCTAATGAAGAAAATGGTGGACTGTTTTGTCCCAGATGAAGAAGCTGCGAGCTAAAAATAACCTCCATTAGAATCAGGCAGAACAAAGGCTGTTTGAAACAGGAAAATCCTAAAAACTAAAATAAAAGCTGATTTTTTTTTTTAGTCACTAAAATATTTAAAAATATCTTTTAGGGCTCCTGAGTCTTTGCGTTCTCCTCTTATCATAACTGAAGCATCGCGGTCACTTGCAGGCCGTCTGTTTGTTTACATCTGCTGCCTCGCGAGGCCTTTAACCTTCAGCCAGCAGCCTGGAAAAAAATCACACACTGTCCAGAAATTAGAGGAAGAAAATCAGAGCATGCTTTGCATGTTATGTAATATTTACGTTGCACTTATGAATATCAGGCTGCTTCACGAGCGTTGCGTTGCGTGTTTCACGTCTCCAAACAGGCTCCTCCAGGTGTGTTCTCCAGGTAGAGAGGCTGACATGTTGTTTTAGGATGCGGGGCACTGGGTCAGAGAGCTTATTGATCGTGTCTGTCCAGAGCTGAGCAGCCCCCGCAGGCTCAGTCAAACGCTGAAGTGCTGTTTGACGTGTCGGAGGGCTGCGGATTAATATTGTTGTTGTTGTTTCAGGAGTTTTTTTGCGGTGCAGGTGCGGGAAGAAGCAGCCTTCCTAAAGGGAAGTGCTTGTTTTATTCTCTGTCACAAACGCTTCAGCTGTGTGTTTTTTTCTTCCTGAGCTTCAAACTTTTTTTCTGGAGTTGTCTCTCTCTCGCCTATTCAGCAAAACTCAACAAAACGTGTCCTCTCGCTGCAGGATTTGAATTTCGCGGATGATTTCCCATACTAGTTGCTTAGCAACTGAATTCAATGATATAGAGAAGTAGGCATCTTTTTTCTTCTTCTTTGTCTCCGTGAGTTAAAGTGTCAGCAGAGGGACGCAGCACGTGCAGCAAAACTTTGGATTTTGTGTCGTATTTTACGCGCGTCGTTGGAGACGTTTGTTGTCTCATTATGAGGTCACAACATAAACTCATACTGCTCATCTCACTGCGTTTAAACTCCACGTGGCGCGTGCTGACAGAACAAAAAAAATAATTCATTAATTAAAAAAAACAAAACAATTAAAGGCCTCATATTGCCTACCTGTACACGTGCTCGTTACGCACGCGCTTCCTGAGCTCCTCTGCTATAAAAAGTCACATGACGCGCTAAGATAAGCCTCCACCACAGAGAGGAAACATCCCGCACGTCAGATCTGTGCGTTTAGTGCGGTTTGTGCAGAAAGAACCAAAAGAAAATCCAAAGCAAGAATACGCGCATAAAAACAGTGCTGGCAGCAGCATGGCTGTGTGTATGTGTATGTGCGTGTGTGAGTGTGCGTGTGTGAGTGTGGTGTGTGTGTTCACCGATACGTTCAGGCCTTAGGAGCACTCTGCTCTCCCTGCTATTGATTTAGGACGCCGGTGGCCCAACAGGCTCGTCGCGCCCATTCGCGCTAATTAAAGCTGCTCGTTGTCACAGCACTGTGCTCTTTAAAAACCGGAGCGGAGCAGTGGAGGGAATTTATCCTGCAAAATAAAATAAAAAAAACAAACTTTTAACGGCTGAATTTTGTTCATATTTCACCTGAACGTGAACAAGCAGCGTCCTGCAGTCAGTGTGTGACATGCTGACTCTGTAAGTCTAAGAAAAAAACTCACCTGAGCAAACTCTAATAAAAATATTTACTTTAAAAAGCTTCGAGCCGCAGCTGCTGTTTTATTGTAAATATGCTTCATTCTAAAGCTACACCTCCACAGTTCCATTTTCGGACACACTCTTCAGCTCACCTTTTAATTATATATACACACTGAGAGGCTTTTAATGACACTTATTATCAGCGTGTATGTTTGAGGTAAACACAGGCAGTTTAAACTCTTGATGAGATGTGATGATGTGAAGTGAAACCGACGCTTCTGTTCCACTTTTTTAGTTTTGTGTCACTGTGAAACGTTAAAGCTGGAGCTGTGTGGTGTCAGGCTCACTGTAACCTGGTGAAACTGCGCATATACACAATAGTCCCCATTCCTCTCCCTCTCATCCACCACCTCCCCACCTCATACTGTATTTACTCCACGTGTCGAGCGCATGAATATGGATTATTCTGAGCTGTTCTCCGCAGGGAGCCTTCCTCTTCCACGTCCACATGGATTTATCTCTGCTGCAGGAAAAAAGACGCTCAGAAAATCTCCCTCTGTCTGACTGCTGACTTCAGATCCTGATTATTATGACTGTTATTTTACAGTAAGCATGGCGGCGTGTTTTCTTTCATTTGTGTTGTTATCATCTGTGGCAACTCCAGGAGAAAAAAAAAAAAAAAGGCATTCAGGCTCTATTTTTATTTAATTTAACTTCAAACAGCGGAGAAATATTTAGTTTAATTAAATGATATTAAAATCTAAATGTTTTTACACGTGTTATTTCTGTTGCCACGTGTTGAAGTGCATACATAAATGCATAAACTGTCCAGTCATGAGTCTTTATATTATTATTATTATTATTATTTGATGATTATTATGCAGCTTTAAATATATTTGTGCGCCACATTTAAATATAAAATAATAAAAACAAAATTCAGGACAGCGAATAAACAAAAGATCATAATAGTCCTCCGTGTGAATCTGGCTTATCAAGTCGTTTTAGTGGCAGCAGAAGAAGAAGAGCTGCTTTTAAAATGTGACGTGACTCTCGGGGGTTTCCTCTATAAATCGTGAAGGTCATGGTTTTGTGAGCAGGCAGGATGGATAGGTAGAGGAGGGGTGGATGGAGTCTGAAGGCAGCTCAGCCACACAGAGGTAATGTACTTCAGCATCTCATCTGCTGCATCTGTGTGCATGCTGGAGTCTAATGTGTCTGTTTCCAAATGCGAATTTAACGCCTTTAATTCAGCAGCACGAGCTGCCTTTGTTCCGTTTAGTTTCCACATTTCGAAGTGACAAACACTCTGTAAATATCTGTGAATGATTCTCTAGAAGAAAAATGCAAAAATCACATTTTAACCGTTAAACCTTAAAAATCCTCCAACAATCTGATGTTTGTTAAAATCTTTATTACTCTTATAATATTCTGCTTTTATGTGCATTTTAGTTTCACCGTTATAATATTCACAATATTCCCATTTTATATTACAAAAGGCGCCTCGTCCTTTACAAACTTAGAATATATGTGTATATATTTTTGGAGTTGAAATACTTTCATTTATTTTGATATCGGCGTGTTTTTATATTTTCCGTCTCATGCACAAAAAAAAAAAAAAAACCACAAACCTGTTTGAAGTTTTCTGTCCGGTGAAATCTTCCCGGTTGTTTCTGTGCTGTGGGTCATCCTGCACAGATAGATAAATAATAATAATAATGAAATAAATGAGATGTTTAATAATTTGTGTTTGGACATTTTGTCTGCAGCTTGTGCGTGTTTCATTGGTCTCAGTCTTTTTTAAAATCATATCTGAGATCAGATTTAGTGCTCTTTTTATTTGTAAGAAAAGTTGCACTGATGCTGCATAAATGTCATACATGGATATGTTTGCGTTTTTTGCTCCTCATAAATAACTTCCTCAAAAAATATTTTTGCCTATAATTCGTTTGTTGCAGGAAAGAAACAGCTTTCAGTGATAGTCAGGCGAATAAAAACTGTTTTCTCTCCTCATATTTACTCACATTAAAATGATTCAATCAACAATTCCTCTAAATATTATTTTCCCACAATAAAATTCTCCATTCTGCTGCTGATATCATCCAGACACACTCTCAGTCCTTCATGAAGACACGCACAGGAGGGACGCGCTCCTCTGCAGCTTCCCTGACCTTACAGCGCCACCCAGTGGCCGTTTGAGCTGACTCCACAATCCAAACGCTGCCATCATTATCTCCACCTGAATCAGCTGCCTTAATCAAAGGTAATTAATGAAGATGACATTTGGATTATGAAGGTGTAGAGGTTGTAGTCAGTTGCATGTTTTTTAAAGGCTGTTTGTCAGTTTAAGGCCTGCATGAGGAAATTTACAGGAAGTTTTAAATGGAAATATCCAAGAAGAAATGTTTCTATTCTAATTTTTGCATATTTGTTTAGCATTGTGTTTCAAATGAGGGAATATTAAATACTGCATGTTATTATTCTCATCCTGCTTTGTTGTTATCGTTTTTATTTCAGTTGTCCAAAATGCTTGTCAGGATAAGAAAATCTGTCTAGTTTCAACTCATTTAATCCATCACTTCATGTTGCAATCGTCATTTCCAGTGAGCCCAACTGAGACAACATTACTGTGCCGAAATTAGTGCACAAATTGAGACACGGCACTGGCTGACCTTGTGGGGACCTGGTTTTTGTGGTCACAGTGTTAGTGAGCGGACAGATTTTTATCCAAACTGTGTGATTAATAGAGGCACACCTGAAAACACACATTGGCATTCATATGAACATTCCCAGAGGTGTACTGTGTGTGCATGCACAGTTGCACCTACAAAACACGATACAAGAGAATATTGTGTTGTGGTTTTATTTGTTTGAGTAAAAGAAAAGAGACATGAACTGCATGAACACACACTTCATACACTCCTGACAGACTGATTTAATTATTCAATCCATCAATTCATGTGAAAAATAAATCACAACTTTTGTAAACACGTTTTTTTTCTACCGGACAGTGATGATATGTTCACACATGCTCTGATATCTTTGATTTCATAACTAAAGCTGGACTTTTCAGGATTTCTCTGATGGCTGGTGAAGATGCATTTTTTTGTTTTCTGCTCTGTTGTACAGAAGATGAATTCTGATTTCTGACTGTTTCTCACAGGTGTGAAGAGGAGCAGGTGTTTATGCAGATTCTGCTGTAAGTTATATGTGTTTCAGAAAGTCGCTGGTTATTCTGCACCTCACTGAAAATCATGTATGTCCAAATTTGTTGAATATTTCAGATTAGACTAATTGTTCATTTATGGATTGAAAACAAAGCTGTTCTTCTTCGGCCATGTTGTTACCACCTTAACTGCTTTCATCCAGAACTTTTTTTCTGCAGTTTTTGTCCAAATTTCACCCCAAACATGTTTCATTTAGTCTCACACGCTCACAGTCTCTTCCCTCAGCCTGTCAATCCGCCGGGTTAAACACGTGCTCCGCCCCCGCTGATGATCCCCATAAAAGACGGCCGGCCCTGCTTTATTGGTTGCTGTGGAAACCAGGAAGCTAGTTAGTGATCTTTCACATCTTCCCCTGTTGTTTATTCCTGCGACATGAGAGACAGCCTTTCAGTCGGCGCACATGTGTTTGGAAAGCATTGTGCAAAAAAGCCATAATACCATTTGAGGATTATTGCGAGTGAGGCTACTTTGTTGATGCTGATGGTATCCATAATCACTCCCAGGGGTGTTATGGCTCCAAGGCAGCATCTTGTAAGTCTCACATGCTATATTTCAGTTGTAGAAAGAGAAATTATCATTTAGTTCCGTAAAAGTAAATAAAATAGGACATACATAGATGAAAGTATTGCAGTCAGACATGAAGTAAACATTAAGCTCCATTAAACAGAAACACTTCCTGAGGACCTAGTGGCATGAGTGGCATGTGTCCATAAAGTTATCTTTGAACAAATTGCCTTGTGAGGGCAAGTGCAGCCTGTGATGTAAAACTTCTTGGTCCATACCCATAATCCCTCTCAACCGAGAACTGAACCCAGCTCCACCCCGACATCCAGCCGGGGCCCACATCTCGCAGCGTGAGCTCGGCTGCTTCCAAAGCCTCGTGTCAAAAAGCTGGTCAGCATTTCAAAGGACTCTGAATGTTCGTGGAGACTGACGCCCACAGCCGCCGACAGGCCCGTGCCAACAATCGCTGTTTATGTTGGCTCTGGGAACCATCGTACAGAGAGAGGGGGGATTCAGAAGTTGCCAAGTAATGACTTGGTAACCTCGAAAAGTAGAAAAGAAGAAGCCATTTTCCGAAGACGTGCCAGGACTTTCTGCTTATGAGCACAAACATCACATGGAGGATGACTTCTTTCTTAAACAGAGAGATTCGGAGGCAGACGTTTTTAGGCTTTGAGGTGAAGCTTTTTTGGCATTTAGCACTTTGCTGTTGGGTTTCATTTCATGACAGTCAGACTTTTGAGTCAACAATAAGATCAGAATCTGTTTTGGCCTCTGGGATAGTTGACCAATCCTTCCTAAGTCACGTTAAAGTGTGTGTTTTCTATGTGTGTGCAAGAGTCCCGGGTGATGACAGATCTCAGCAGCAGACGGATCGATGGTCGGGGACAGAGGCAGGGGTCGGTCGGTCCTCAGGGGTCCGCCGGTGACATCTCCTGCTGCAGCTCGCCGGCCGGCCGCCAGCTCGGGTCAGCTATCCCAGCAGGCCGTTCTCTCTGGCAGCAGTTACCAAGGTGACAGCATGTCAGCACAGCCCCGCTGCGCCGCTGAGGGCGGGAGGGTGAGGCGGAGGGGAGCGAGCAGGGAGCCCGATGCATCACCAGCTCTGATGGGTTTGTCAATACTGTTTAGACCCAGGGGGAGCCAAGCCCGTTGTGACACACACTGGGCCCCTCCAGAGGGCTAGCACACACACAAAGAAGCCTGCACAAAAATAAGCATCCACATGTGAAACATTTTGGCTTAGAAACATTTCCACACGCATACCAGGATACACCCACTAATTCTGAATTGTGGTCTTGGTCAGCACACTTAGGCACAAACATACAAGAACGATAGGAAAAAGATCACATGCACACACTGGTTTGGTCTTTTAGGAAGACACTGTAGTGACTTAAATTCATTTAATTGAGATGTAACCATCACCACAACATGCCCAATCCTAAATCTAACCAAAAAAACATCTTAGCACCGTGATTGAATGGTTTACCTCGTGACCTGCTTTGTGTCTCTAAATGGGCATTCTGCAAGTGCAACAAGTGCATATTGGCTAAGAAACACACAAATGTTGTGTTATTTAGAATCAGCAGGTTCAGATTTTAGCACAGTTACACATGGACACACTCTTATTTGTGTCATTCTGTAGCCTTAAATGCTTTAACCCTAAACTCAGCTGAAACCAAGCCTTGACACACAAAAATGATCATGATTATCATAACAGAGCACACCTGTAATTAAAGCATACAGATACACCCAAGTATCATATGTATTTTAGCTTAGAAACACACATCATACATGTGCACATACACACATGTTAACAGGATACATGTTGCGGTCTCATTTATTATGAAGTGATTCATATTCACAGAAAATACGTGAAACAGATCACACACATTCACTCACATGAATGAACCAATACAAGCACATTGCGTTCACTTACATTCATTCCCTGAAACTTACCATAACCTTAACCAAAACCACGACATGCCTAACCCCACCCTAACTCTAAAATCAATCTTACCCAAACTGTAACCAAAAACCAAAGATGTGTCCCCAGCTCCATAATACATAGTAATTCCAAGCAGGTTTCGAGTTTGCAGTATGTTCACACAGGAAAACTGACAAAATTACAGATACCTAGTCTAAAAAAGAAAGTGTGCTGTTGATGTAAACTGTCCCTCAAAGCGACGCACAAAAAGGAAATAGAGGTTTTTACTCACAGCTGCAAAAGATTTAAATAAATTGCAAATGCTGGAGAGACAGAAAGATCTCAGAAAACTAAACATAACATATTAAATATTTGTAAAACAAAAACATTGCGCTTTTATTTGTGAAGTTTCATGGGCAGCGATGTCACTCTAAAGTCACTTTGTTATTGCAGCCAGATGGTGAAACACACTGCAACGTTTCCTGTTAGTATTAAACAGGAAAGCACGTGGACTTCTTGAACTAACTGCAACACAGTAAACTTTAGAGATTAGTCTGCATGCTATAGTTTGGAGCGTTGAACTGGAACACCTGTGCTGTGTCTGTTTGTGTGCTTTTATTCTTGCACTTGCTGTGTTGAGTCCATCAGGTCGTACACACTTCAGTTCTGTCTGTGAGTATCTGGATGGTTTCACTCATAACGATCAAAAAGTTGAGTGTGGAGCGCTGAACACTTCCCGCCCTCAAGAACAGGGACCACTGGCATTGTGGGAACGGCCGCTAAGGAAGCGAAAGGGCTGAAGCGGTTGTAGTGAATACTGCAATATACAAATGTAAGTAGTACTTGTGTTTTCTGTTTATATTTTAACTGTTAATTGTTGCTGCTAATGCTCCGTTTGCAGTTTGGCGAAGCAGAAGAAGCAGAAGAAGAAGCAGTAGTCCTCACAGTGTCAGTGTGCTGATATCCATGCAGTGTGAATAATAGAGGTACACCTGAAGATGTACGGCGGCATCATATAAACATTCCCAGAGGTGTACTGCATGTTCATGTACAGAATATACGAGAATATTATGTTGTGGTTTTATTTATTTGAGTAAAAAAAAAAAAAGTATTGTCATTAGCATGAACACGCAGAGCCATACACTCCTGACAGACTGATTGTTTGAGGAGACTGCATGCATGGATGCGTGGATTAAGCTGTTGGTGCAGGAGTCGAGAACGAGCTGGCAGATAAAATACGACTGTGCTGTGTGCTGCAGGACCAGGGAGAAAGAGAGTGAGGTGAAGGAAGAGAAAGCACGCTTGGGCCGTCTGACTCTGTATCTCATTAACCAAAGCGAGAGGGGGATTGGAAAAGCGGCATCAGCCACGTTTGGCTCAGAGGGGCTTGCAGTGTAACCATTTCTAGGCCGTGGATTTAATAGATTACTAATGATCGGCCACAGGTATTTCCAAGTTACACATTAGAGGCGGATGCCCAAAATGAGATCATTTGTTAATCCGTACATTTCCACCTCTGTGATTCTTGAACCCGACTTTGATATGTGAATAAGAGCAAAGGTATACATGTTTGGATTCAAAGCAGTTAGCGTTGGGGTGTATAAGGGAGGGAAAGGTTTACAGCTAATCTCGTGCTGCTATCTTGGTGCGGTGAGGTGTTGTAAGTACAGAAGGAGAAGGTGTGTGGATATACGGAGCGCTCATGACTCCTCGTAGGCTCTATATCCAATCTGACCAATCCTCTTAGCAAGAGAGAGTTGAGCTCTGCCCTCCCCAGAGAAGTCTCTTTTTCATTCAACCCATTATGTCAATGTTTAATGCCGAAGGAGGGAGAGGAGAGAGGTAAAAGCATTATGACTGTGGCCTTGGCAGAGCTTGTTTGCAACTAACACCAGAGTGTCGAACTGCTGCTGTCAGTTTTTCTACAGCGACGTCTGCATCTGCTGCAATTTCCCGTCCTCCACCGTAAATGCGAGCTTTATAGCAAAAGCTAAATGCCTGATTCTAACTTAAACAATTTCATGTGCGGCGCCTAAATGCTCATCTGTGCAGCGACAGAACACGACTTACACATTAGCAAACACAGAGGTTGCTTGCACTCAAACACGGGCGCCATTCGAATGGCTTCCGCTGCCGTTTAAAAGCTTTGCTCGCTGAAATAAAAGTAATTAATTGGTGTTATACACCAAGGACATAATTATCTTTTCCAGTAACTGGCACATATTTAATTACCAGTAATTGTTCCCCGAGCCTTGTTCAAAAGTG
Source organism: Miichthys miiuy (assembly GCA_036365135.1). NCBI lineage: Eukaryota > Metazoa > Chordata > Actinopteri > Sciaenidae > Miichthys > Miichthys miiuy. The sequence continues at coordinate 16,892,187 of CM071623.1, forward strand.
TTGCGCGCCAGACAGTTCTGATATATTATACACTAATCCTGCACTTGATACTCAGTCAATTAGGAAATGTGTGTCAAAGAGCAATCATGTAAACAGCATTGTGGAACACACACATCCTTCTGAGACATGACGCCTATGTGGGCCTTCGTCAGTGTCCTCACACACACATCTGTCTCACTGCTCTGCACTTTGTTTTCCTCCGCAGGGTACAAATCCCTACCTATCCCCTTCCTTCCCAAGGTGTTAATGCCTGCCAGATTGGAGGAAAGTAATTTGAGATCATTTCGCAACAAAGGCCGCAGATACTGATTAACACGGGGGCTACTTTCTAGCCAAGTGCCGTGGTCCCATTTAAAAAGCGTCAGGAGCTAAATTTACTCCCCTGTGCCTTGGGGTGTGTGGGGCCAGAGGCTGCAGTGGGGCCCTTGAACATGAGAACATGGTTTAATAAGTAAACAGGAGAGGCAGAGAACAGTGCTTCTGATCAGGGCTTATTTGCCCAGCCGAGCCCCTGGTACGCGCTACTAGCTGATTAGCCCTGCCGATTGTACCTTGTAATTGCAGTGCCTTGACCCCCTCTAGGCAAATATTAGATTTTAGTGGTTTAACCTTTCCAGTCGTCAGAGCGGGGTAAATTGCCCAACCAGATGTTAAGGAGCCCAGCGGTAGTCCGCAGCCCTTGTGATCAGCAGGGAAAAAAGCTCGCAGATTGAACCTTTTCTTTTTAATATTGTCTCAATTTCCTCTGGCCTTTCAAGCTGATTTTTCTCAGCGGTTTCCTTCCCAGAGAAGTGGTCATACTCCGATCCTTATCCCGTCTTCTGATGTCAGGTTACAAGTGAGACATATTATTTAAAATCAGTCCAGTCACAGTCATTAGCGGGGGACAAATGATCAATGAAAAGATCAATGGTAGATATTAACCTAGCAAGTAGTCCCTCAGTTCAATCAGTCCAGCAATTTGTCACCTGGTGAGGTGCAACACGTCCACTCGAACAGGTCTTTCCCCCACGAGAGGAAAAAATACAGCATATAGAGAAAGTTACTCCCAACACTGTGCAAAAAGTTTACATTCTGAACTGTTAGTTATTATTAGATTCTTATCTTCATCTAAAAATATTACATTTCAACCAAAATACTTTGCAACCGACCGCCAAGATGTCTGTGGTTAGAATTTGATTGCAACCACCTTCTTCAAAAACCGCCGAAAGTCATTTTTTCCTTCAGTCGTCCAACAGAGGGAAGATTCCCCTGTAAGTGTGCTACACTGCAGCGGATTCGAGAGCAACAAATTGCAGACAAAACAACAGAGTGTAGATGTCGTCAAGCTGCCTCACATTCCAGCTCCGAGCACAACGCAAGGTCAAACGAGCAGCAATTATACAATCCCATTCCTCAGATAAAAAGCATTATTTTCCGCCAAATCCCTCTCTGTAATAAGGCAGTGATTGATGTGCGACTGCATGCGAGAGCTTGCTGGAAGCGTCTGTCCAGTTGAAATGGAAACAATATGAAAACATTCTGTGAAGGATGGAATTTACCCCAACTTTTCAGATCCAGACCGGCATTTAAAAAATTCACCCAGATATGTAAATCTCCCTCCACCGCAAGCCGAACAGCTGTGCCTGGTTTCCATCATTTTTTGAGAACCTGTAGGTGTCGGCGCAGCCAAAACAGAAATTTGAGGAGGTCACAGACACTGAACAAATTAACATAAACTTCTATGCTTTACAATATAACCTTCTAATTTAAGAACTTTACTACAGCGGGGAAAGTGTATATGTATGTTTTTGTGCCTGTTCCCTCGGGAGGTTTCTGTGTATTCATACTTTCACACATGCCTGTCTGAGTCTGTGGGCCTTTAGGGACCCCCGCCGCCTGGGGAGTGCACTATTTTGCAGGCTGAGACCATTATGGGAAACACTTTTGGACAGGACAGGACGAGACGATGATGGTGGAGGGGCGGCGGAAGTTTTTCTTGGGTCATTCCCAGTCGTTTCCAGAGATCTCGGGTTTCTCCCCATCCAGTTTCGGATCCAGATCCTCTTCCTCCCCGACAGGCCGGGCAAGGCTGGCAGTTGCGTCTCCGGGCCCCCTTTCACCCCGCGTGTAATAGTTTCCTTCCTCCCCGAACCTCTCACCTGAAAAAAGAGTCGGATGGAAGACGGGGAGGAAAATAGTCATCTTTTCATCCCAGAGATGGACTGAAGTAACCCTTCAGCTGGAGAGGAAACCCAATACTGCCTCCAGCTCGCTGTCTGAGAGGACAGAAAGGAGAGGGCAACGGGAAAGGGGGGGGGGCCAAAGTGGTTCCATGTGAGAGATGGAAGTGAAGTCTGGGAAAGACAGGGATCGACACCCTGAACACCCCTCCCTTTCAGTCCCCCTGCTTCCCAACTCAAACCACCTTACAGAGTCCCATCAAGAGACACAAGTCTGCTCTCTTTTATCCTGATTAGTGCTGTTCTGTTCATATGCTGTATATGTTTAAGGATCACATCCCTCAGACCTTTAGGAGGTAGTCAGATAATGCTGTCGCGAATCAAAACCAAGTCAGACGAACAAGGACAAGAGTTCCTTCAAGTACTGGATTGGAACATCGATGATTCAGCGACAAATCTGCTGAAGAAGAGTGTGTGATGTGGTCAAAAGCTCCAGAAAAACTCCTGAACCTTTGTTTTGTCATTTGCAAGATCAAGAATTCATTTTTCATTCTCAACTTTTAAAAGCCGACATGGTCAAGACGTTGTTTGAATGCTCAAATTTCTACCTGCTGAGGAAAATCTTTGGATGCAGTCTGAAGCTCCAGAACAGCTGCTTATATTTAATTCAAATTGAATTGAAATTGCCTTTGTGTTTGTGTATTCTGTGCTTTGTCTTCTTGTGTCCTTCTGTTTGATTTGATTCTGTTCTATTCATTCACGTTTTCGATGTTCTTTACGTTTATTTTCCTTCTCCAGTACGATTAAATCTCTACTTTTTCTTGTCTGTGCTGCGCTGGTGTATTTCTTTCCAGTCGTTGCTTTTGTTTTATTCCTGTGTCTACTCTCTTATGTGATCTTTCTTTTGTTTCATCTTTGTAGTCTATTTATGTCTCATTCACTTCTGTTCGGTGCTCTTTGCTCTCTGCATTATATTCCATTTATTTGCATTGAGTGCTATCTAATTCTCTGCTCATTTTTATTATATTCAAGACTGTGCAATTCTATTAGATCCAGTCACAGTCAGCTCTGTTTTATACAGCCTGACTGGTTTATGAACCCCTCTCAGGCTGTTTTACGAACCTGCTGGTGCAACAGAAGCTGCAGCAGCTCCAGTCTGTTCAGGTAGCTTCCTCCCCTGTGGAGTCGCTCTGAGGAGGAGGCCTAATATCTGCAGACATCTATGGCCACCGCCCAATCTGTTGCACGCTCCATTCATTTCACGCACTGCCAGAAGTGCTTTGTAATTATCCTGATATTGATGAAGGCTGATTCCAGCAGGTAATCGCTGGCAGTTCAGCTGTTTTTACGCATCTCAGCAAAATGTCTCTATCCATTACCAGTGGCAAATTAATTTCCACTCAATGACCATACTTGTTGATAATCTACAAAGTGTGTGTGTGTGTGTGTGTGTGTGTGTGTGTGTGTGTGTGAGAGAGTGTGAAGGGGGATGAGAAATCCCTGACAGAGCTCTGAACCATAGCATATAACTTGGTTTACCTCACACAAAGATAACTGTGGGTGTTGACACAGTGGGACATGGCAGACTGCTGCATGTGCTTCAGTGTAACTGTACTGCATACACTGCTTATTGAAGTACTAGTACTAGTAGCAGTGCTGTAGATCATAGAAATGGCCCAGTAGCCACAGAAGTTGTAGAAATTAAAACTGTAGTATTATTAAGCAGTATATGATGCATAAGAGCTGGATTTGGGGCTATGATTTGGAATAAGAAAATAGGAATTTGAATCAGAATAGACAAACTATGAAGGTGAACAGGGATATAAATGAGAGCAGCAATAGGAAAAAATGGGAATAGAAATTCTAATGTGGAGTAAGAGCAGAAATGGAAATGATAAGAACCAGAAATGTGAATAAAAGCAGGGAAGCAGGGACAATGACCCTCCACATCTCCCAAACCACCCTCACCAATCAGCACTGTCCTGGCTGTATGATGGTAGCAGGTGAGTATTTTCTTTTTTCACACATTTTACGAAATCTGCAGAATTTTAAAAACGTTTCAAATCTCATTTGTGCTTCCTACAATCTCTACTGTGGATCATTTTTGTCATGAAGGCCCCAGTGGTACAGACTATTTAGTGGAAGTTGAACCCCTGTCTGTGTTTGTGTTGACCTGTGGAGGGAATGGATCCCCTAAAAGTGAGCTGAGCCACACAGGAACAACAGAGGAAACTCACACTGACTACAGATTTTACAAACACACGAGAAGCCAGTTGCTCTTACTGTTATTTACATCTTAAATCACAACTTCCTCCCTGGAGGAGTGACATCTTTTCATTGCTGCACCTGTATATGATGTGTTCAAGATCAACATGTGCAGCTCAGTATATTAAAGACGTGTGACTCATGCTACAAATGACCACTTATACTTCAGTACGCCATCTCTACAACCTGCTGTGATGTATTGGAGATCCCTTCCACTACAGCACTAAGGGTAAATAAATACGCTTTAAAAGAGTAAATGAGCTTGAGCAAAGTGGCCCTTTGAGTCCCCATGTTTGTGGAGCAACCATAATGGATTCTTTAGAGCCGTGAACGGTTTATAGGCATGACAGCCATGTTTCGGCACGATGGGCTTATCCCTACGCAAGACGCTAAGGATATTAGGGAATCAGCGTAAAGCAGCATGGAAATGATGACTGGAGCAAAGCCTCAGCTCGCTGGTATTATAAGCCCTCAATTCTCCAGCACTCCATCCTCGGGAAAGAGGGGGAAGGAGCGGACTTGGCACAGCTCCACGGTGTGATATCCTCTATTATTTCTTGCTCCATCTCTGTTTTAGCCGTACAATTAAAAGGATGTCACCCAATCTGGGGACGGGGCAAACTGAGAGGAGGTCAGTGTAGCCTATTGTGGTGTTTCCTTTTCAAGACAGTGCTGGAATCCCTGTTGTCCATATGGAGATCTGTTGGAACAGTTGGATGCGAGCCAACTCTCTGATGCCTGGCACTGAGCTACAGGCTCATATGAAGCACTGATGGCACATGCCAAGCATGAAAACAAACGCCCATAAGGTTCCCTAAACGAATTCACATCATAGTACTGTTTTCACTGCAAATTCACCATTTTCACAGCAACTGTCACTGTTTGCTTCTCATTAACAAAGAAAAGTGACAATTCTCCAGGTTGCAGTCGGCGCATCAAGTTACTACAGTAAGTTTCAGGGTTTACCTGAGTCCACAGTGAGCTCACCAAACGAATATCTCCACCCAATCCACCCACGGTGGCTCGCCTGTCAGAGACGGGCAACAGCAGAAGGATGATTTATGTCCCACCTCTCACCCCCCACTGTAAATTAGAGACCATGGGTCGAAACTATTTTTCTTGGTGAGCAGGAGCACGCTTGTGGCTAAAAACGGGCAAACACTGTTTATCATCTGCCTGACGACAGCCCTCCTCGGGGCAAATTAACCACGCGGCCGCATCGACTGGCACGAGCCGGGAGTCAGTGCCCCTTCACTTTGATTAATCTCCCCGTGTTCCTGTTCCAACTCTATCAAAGTGATCTAAGTGAAGACACACAGCATTGATCTGTAAACACAGCATACTGCTGTACTGAAAACACACCCTGAGAGGGAAAGAGGTGAGCGTCTCCTCAAGTTATGATTAAGTCGTATTTGAAAGGGTTATAATCCAATATCAGACGTGTTTATTCCTGAATATGTATACCAGAGTTGATAGCAGTCAGTGAAATGTTATGAGTGTTTGTCTTAAAGCAACACTGTGTAGAAATTGGTGCCCCAGTTTCAGAGCATAATACCACTGTGGTAATTATAGACAGCTAATTTAATTCACTGGAATCAAATTAGCAGAGCACATAAATACTTCTTAATAAAACATAGGACAAAAAATATAATGATAATAATGAACATGCATGTTAAGAGCTAAAAATGCTAAGTGCATAATGGGTGCGAATTTCACTCACATCCAACATTTTCCACGTAAAATTCAAACATAAATATTAGACTTGTCTAAGCAGCGTTAACTCAGAGGTTAGAGAAAGCAAAATGTCACCTCATGTATCTCAAACCGGCTGATAAGACAAACGAAACACTAAACATGTACTGCTGAGCGAGGCTCCTGCTGCTCACCAGGAACAGGAAAACCGTGGTTTGTGCTGTACCGTGATGTACTGAAGAGCCTTCACTCATCTCTCCTGCTGGAATGAAGATTACTTTCATCCCGATCTATAAAGTTTTGGCTAAGGTGGCAGCTTGTGCTCATCTATTCAAGAAATCCCCACGAAATGTTGTGTTAATCCATTTCTGCACTGCCCGGCACCGACTGCACCACACATGCAAAACAATCTGTTTTACGTGTAACCGTGCCAACGTGTTTGGCAGACGGTGACTGAACATTTTTTATTGTGTTATTTCTGATAACTCATGTTGATCCGCTGCTTTAAATCCTGTCGTGTGTTACTTACAGCACCCCTCCTATTGTGAGCCATTTTGCACGGAGGGCAGATGGTGCTGACATGCAGTTCGCGTTAAACCGGACAGGGCATCAGAGCCCAAAAAGTGCAACGTGACTGGGTCTCTCAGGTCAAAGTGGTTTCAGATAGTTTTGTGTGTTGGCAGGCATTGCTTGTATGGAAAAATCAAAAACTGGCGCGGACATGGTGATCATGTGGTGTCAGAGTCTGAAACACTGAGAGAAAAAAAGGCCAAAGATGTGCAAATATAGAAACCAAAATTATCACTGAACGTCTAACAAACCCTAAATTTAAAAAATCACCAGTCTGTGAATAAATCAATTTAAGTATTTATTTCTAAGGTAAAGCCGGGAAAGTGCCACATGAATTTTGTCATTTTTAACTTGTAGACAAATAGGTTTCAAGTGGTTTCAGCATTTAAGATTTAGGCAATGGCTGATGTTAATTTACAACCTCAAAAAAGGGACATGAGGAATAGTTTTAGTGTGCTGGATCACTGCACATTTTGCTTTCAGCTGCACCATGTGGCCAGCATGTTTTGATTTCCATGATCTTACTGAACAACACAAGCTTTCAATGAGCTGCGACGCTGTGATGTGATGTGGACTGACGTCCAAGAGATTAAAAAAGCTGTGTAATTGAAGCAGCCAGTGCAAGTCACTAAATTCAATTGTTTTAAAATGTTCTGTCCTTGTTGGGATTTACACATTTTTTATTTGCCTCATTTGTCATTTCAGGCAGATTATGCAATTTTGTGGTGTGTTGTCATGTGGCCCGGATCATCCACTTTATTCTCTTCTTTTTGTGTGTGTTGCCATCTTTGTTTTTTTGGTCTGAGGAGATGTTGTAGAAACCTTTTTTTAATTTCACCTGCTGACATTTTCTACTATCTTCTATTTCCTTTGCATTTCTGATGTTTTTATCTTCATGTTTTACCACATTTTATATCGGTAGCTTACCTGAGTTGTCACTGTCTAAATGCACAATAAATTCAACAAAACAACCTCGTCTACTGCGTCTGTATCTCCAAGAAATCTGACCTGTAAACACACCGCTGATGACAATCATGACAGGAAGTGGCCATTTAAACAGTTGTTTATGACTCTGGGCTTGGTATTGGTCCATTTTCTATGCTTATTAAAATACATACAGCCTCATATATTTAGATAGATTTGAGGAGCACTTGAATGCAACATTTGTGCTGCTTGGACAGGAAATTGGCTCGGGTTTTTCAGAATAAAAGTCGAAAAACTTTCTATTCTATCTCTAGATTTTTTAAATAAAGCCACACAATATCATTTAACCACGTTAACGACCTCTGAAGCTGTGAGAACTTTTTATTTCAGTGTTTTTTATTTACGTTTGTAACGTGAAGGCACGAATAAAAATACATAAATTATAATGAGGTTGGGGCTCATTAATGTTTGTAGATCTGTGTTTGTATTTTCCAGATATTTGTTGTCATTTTTATTGTAAACGTCACGGCACGTGTCTCTGACGTGTAACAACAACTTCCGCCTGTGACGTCTCTGCTGCTGCTGTTAGAGCAAAGATGGCGGCGTCCTGTGCGCGAGCCGTGGGCTCTGTTTTGGGGAAATGCGGCAGCTCGAGCTTGAACACGGTCACGTCGCAGCTGAGCAGACAGGTGAGCTTCGTGTTTGTCTTTGATAAACTGACCAGGTGTGTGTGTGAAACAAACGTGAACTCGCAGAAACACTGACGTCCTTGAGTTAGCCTGTTAGCCCAAACCAGCCTGACGGACATGCGCAATAACGTGAACCCACGCGGCGTTCAGTGAGATGATGCTGTGACAGGCTCTGAAATACCTGACTCTAATCACTGCACACTTCACCTGAGTTCGGCTGTGGTCACGTGGCTGTTTTCATTCAGCATTAGTCGTCTAACCTCACACATGTCGTCCTCAGGTGAGCAGGCAGATCTGCGCGAGCTCTGCCCTCCGCAGGAAGAACCTGGCGGCTGCAGGGCCGGAGAAGTTCACCATGGAGTTCATCCAGAAGCAGGTGGAGGAGTTCAACATCGGGAAGCGGCACCTGGCTAACATGATGGGAGAAGACCCGGAGAGCTTCACCCAGGAGGACATAGATGTAAGAGACACGGTGCTGCATGTCTCACCTGTCCACTGCTGTCTCCATCTCACCTTCACATTATTTAATTAGCATTGCTTTCAGTTAATTGCAGCTTCCTGGCATCACGTAAGAGCAAAGTGTGCTTTGGTTTTCATAATAATGTCATTTTAAAGTAGGAGGCTGGTTTCTGTGCTGAGTGTGGATTAATCCGCCGCTGGAAATAGTCCCGAACACGTGCACTGTTTGAGTAACATTCCAGTGATGAGTTGTTTTAGGAAATGACCGATCATTTAAAAGTGAAACTGCATATTTGTGTCATATTTCTAAAGATTATACGACTGCAGGGACCAAGAGGCTTGAGGCTGACTCACATGAAGTCACGCATTGTTGGATTTGGCATTTTCTTGGAAATCGGATTTATTGCATGTAAAAGTCATTGTATTGCCTGATGAGAGCTGCTGAGCAGTTGTTGTTGACGGGCAGGAGTTTGGATCTGCTCCAGCATGTGACGGTGAGATGGCCCACCTCCAGGTTTGTCAGCATGTATCCCTGATGAGTCCGAGCTTTAAAGCCTTTTAAACATTGGTTAGGTTCCATCTTTCAGGCTTTGTCGTCTCTTCGCATCATCGTCATCATTATTAGCATCGGTACTCCACCAGCAGCGGGCAGGCGGGGGCCACCTCTGGTTAATCCACTGCATCAGAGGTATTAGCAACGCCCTCAGACACACACCCACGTGCTGACTCCAGATTTTGGCACTAAATTAGCCCCCCTCACTGCTCCATTTAGTCTGATTTCCCACTTTCCCCTCGAACGGCCCCCAGTGTCCCTCACAAATAATGAAGAGAGCTGTTGGCGCCCGGCTGTGAAAGCCGAAGCGACGGCTAGCAGCCCCAACTCAGATGTGACAGAGGCAGAGAGGAAAATCTGGGAGGACGGTAGAGGTGTGGAGAGAGGCACCTGATGAGTCCCTCCGCTCTGAGTCCAGACTCTTCAGGTGTGACGGTGACAAAGACTCTGAAGGAAGTTTAGGCAGGGAGAGAAATGAACTCTGGAAAAGACAACAGAAACTAAACACTCAAACTGGGAAATGATATTATAATTGTTCTGATGATGAAAGTAACGCTGATATATTATCAGTTAGATGACTTTGAACACTTCCTTTGTGAAAGCTGTTAACATCACAGCTGGTCATCATCTTTCTTTGCCTCCTTCCCTCCTGCAGGTTATCCACGTCTTTTTGAAATAGAAAAATGTGAAATGAACACTGATCTTATCGATATTATCGGTTGTTGTATCTGGCTTTTTTTGCTGCTTTCTTATCCCGTCTTCATATTTTGAGGAGCCGAAACTAGCAAACATCTGGTGTCAGAGGTCAGTCTGTGTAGGATTTAGTGGCATCTAATGGAGTAGACCCCCTCGCTTCACCGTGGAGAAACTACAGCAGCTGTGAAGGTCCAATCCACTGCCACTTTTAGTTTGTCTGTTCTGCACTAACGTAGAAACATGGCGGTTCAACATGGCGGACTCTGAAGAGGACCCGCGGCGTCTGTAGATATAAAAGTCTCATTCAGAATGTCACCTGATTGATCTCATGATGTCGTTGCCATGATGATCAGCCGTACTGGCGACAGTTCGACTCTTTCTTCCTTCGTGTCTCCGTCTCTGCCCCTTCGGGGATCTCTGCCATATTGTGCTGAGGCTCAGGGGACACACAGGTGTGTCTTCATCTGTTCCCTGCCTGTCTTTCCTTTTTTCTTCTTCTCTTTGTACCCTTTAATTTCTTCCTCTTCCTGTCTCTCACACCTTTACACACACACACACACGCTCTCGACCGGTCTTTTTCTTCCCACTTTCCGTCGTTTTGACAACCTTAAAGGCAGCAACCTGCTCTCTCCCGGCAGCACCTGCTGCCTCACTAATTGAACCGACGGAGAGGAGGAACAAATGAAAGGGGAAGAGGAGAGATGGCGGGATGGAGGAAGAGAGAGATGAACAGACTGTCTTGATGAGTGTGGCGGGGGCCAACACACTTCCTGTCTCCCTCTTCTTCTTCTTCTTTTATCACACACACATTTCCAGTGCCATCTGTAGCCCCGCAAACAACACACACACACACACACACACACACACACACACACACACACACACACACACACACACACACACACACAGCAGAGGATGAACTTGGAGTGAACTGTTGGATGTCCACAGTGTCCTCTGCTCGCTGTCAGCGGACCAAGAAACTTGTGCCTTTTTCTGCTTGTTTTCTCCTCTAACTCTACAATCACACACACACACACACACACACGCTCGCCTTTCCTTGAACCCGCCAGCAGCTTGCGCCTCCTCTTCTGTCACTTTCGCTGTCGTCCGTTGGTGTGACCTCTGTTGTTAGCGTTGTCATAATCTGCCATCAACGCATCTCTCAGACTGTCATTTCTTCTCTGGTTATTTATTCCATTTTTTTTCTTCTTCTCTCGCCACAGAGGAGCATCGCTTACCTTTTCCCCTCTGGCCTGTTTGACAAGAAAGCCCGGCCCCTCATGAAGGTACGTGTTAGACTCGTGTGAACTCAGCTGACGTTAAAGTTTAAAGGCTAAATAATTAGTGTCGTTTTCATTCACTTCCATCATAAAACTAGTCAAACAAATATCACATTAAATAGTCCAGAGATAAATCTGCAGGGGAAAAATCATGCAACACAAAATGTTTGTTTCAGCAGCAGACTGATGCTTCATTTTAAAGTGAAACTTCAGCTTTGCAATATTAATGTACGTCCATTAAAGTGCCTGACAACATTATGGAGAGGACCCTACAGAGATTTAGATGAAATCAAACCACAGAGAGTCAGATGTGAGTAGTTACATAAATACATGACTTCTGGGTATTGAATTGATCATAAATATGTGGAATATCTCAGCTAATATTTGTTGTAGGTGTGAAACTTGAAAACGTTTCCTGTTTTCTTTTCCAGCATCCAGAGGAAATCTTTCCAAAGCAGAGAGGTGCGTTTGTTTTACTGCACATGTTTCCAGAATCGTGAGTTTTTGTGGTGAGCGGCTTCACGTCTCTTTTCTGTCTTTTACAGCTGTCCAGTGGGGAGAGGACGGACGGCCGTTCCACTTCCTGTTCTACACCGGCAAACAGTCCTACTACTCCCTGATGCATGTGAGTACTGCAGACAGCTGTCAGGTTCTTATGTGAGGTGGAGGTAAATCTTCATCCAGCTCAAATCCCTTAGTTCTTCCTCACCTGCCGCCTCCCCCGTCCCCTCCCCTCCCTGCCTCCTCCTGCACCCTGGGGTTATATCCGATTCAGACCGAGTGAGTCGAGCAGAGGAGTGCGCTGTCCCTGAGGACAGGCAACGTCAGATCCTCTTTTCCACACGGAGAGCTGCAGCTGAATACAGCCGGGGTGAAAGAGAGGTGGGAGATTAGTGGGAGGGAGGACAGAGCGGGGTCAAAGGTCGTCTGGTTTCAAGGGTGGTCCACTGAGGAATACCTGAACATACCTGAGGTGGTGAAAGATTATTTATTCAGTTTTCTGAGCATACTGATGTAAACACACCTTCAGTATCTCTGACCCTGTTGGCTGTTTTTTTTAAAGGTAATGTTTGGAAGTCTTACAGATGAAGTTATGTCAGACTGAACCAAAACAAGCTGCATCACTCGACACCATCAGACGAATGACTTAATTAAATATAATTATTATGTCTTCGAGAGGCCAACAGATGCTTGATCTTTGAGACCATTACAGACAGTTTGAGAACCAACAGGGGGCGCCTAACTTCACTGGACCGGGCCTCTGATGAGTGTGTTGCATTTAAATTTTTCAGTTTGAACGTGTAAATGATGAGCGATGAAAATAAGCAAACAGATGAGTTGAAGGCTTTTCCTCAAACCGCTGACATCTCTTCTCCAAACACAGAAACGCGCCTCTGCGCTCAGCTTCAGAATCGTGTTTGAGGTGTGGCGCATCTGGCTTGTCAGGCAGCGACTCCTCCATGGGGATCTGGAGAGGAAGCGGGGTGGGGCGTGAGCGGGGTCGTTTTAGGGGAAGAAGAGGAGGAGGAGGAGGAGGAGGGCTGCTAACAGCATTCACACTGCTCCTCACCTCTGAGCTCCTCTTTCTTCCTCCATCTTTTGTTGCTTTCACCCGCTCAACTGTTGGCTTCCTGTCTGCTGCTGACCTTGTTCAAAGACGTATAAGAGGCGTGTGTCTGTATCTAAACACACAGAGAGGTGTGATGTCTGAATATCACACACACACTCACACACACACTCACACACACTCACACTATTGTGCCCTGCAGCCTCAATCTGCACCCCCTGCTGTTGGTTTAAATAGGTATGTCAGACATGTCTGAGAGCTCGGCTGCCTGTCTGCCTGATTGCAGCTCCTTTTATTTTCCTTCTTCCTCCACCTTTCCTCTTCCTGTTTTCTCCATCTTGTGTCCATTTCTGTGTTTTTTTTTTTTTAACCGTTATCTCTCTCTCACACACACACACACGTCAGGAGTGTTGCCAGGAGGGGGCAGTGGCGTGTGGAGCAGCCTTCCTGCTCGGATGCTCTCCTCTGGCTGTCGTCGGTGCATTAACCTGCTCACTGCTCCACCTTCCCCCTCCACTTTAACCCCGTCACGACCAGCGTACCGAGCAAATACACGACACGAGAGCCTCTTTTTAAACGCTTCACTATGTCTCTCATAGCTAAAGCCTTGAACTCGAAGGTGTCGCCGTGCATATAAAGATTTATTGAATAGGAATTGTGGAGGTCTAGCTGTCTGTCTCGGTAACAACCTCGACTTAAACGTATCCAGATACTGGCCCTCTTCCTCTTTCATCCGGCCAATCCATGCGAATTATTCCTTGCCATTGTAGCGCCCAGTGTTTGCAAACGTGTAACAAGCCCCCTCCTCTCCTCCTCCTCCTCTTTTTTTCTGATTTTCTATTATGTTTTCTTTTTTTTTTTGCAAAGAAAATTGGTTTTTGCTTGATGTTTGCTTTTTTTGTACAGCCCCCTCCCCGTCCTCCTCCTGCCCCTCCCGCACCCCTCGGTCTCTGGTCGGAGTGGCAGCGGATTAGGCACACTCTATCAAGAAGGAATTAAACAAACATCTGGTGAATAATTGACGGGGAAATGAGTTCTCACCCAGGCGCTGGGTGGCTGGGGTAGGGGTGTCTGCCTCGGGGACGTGACCAGCATGCCCACCCTCCCCTACCCCCAAAACCCCTCTGTCTGTCTCCGTCTGCGCCCATCGCCATGACGCACTCCCCCTCGGGTTATTCCCAATGCGAGAGTGATCTAATGATGAGCGAGCCCCGAAACTGTCCTGTCATTTATTTAGCTTCACGCTGTCGCTCCGGCAGGTTTCCTTCCAGCTTCGCTTGGGGCCAAATACAAGCACAGGTGCCTCGGTCAATTCAGTCCACAAACTGTGAGGTGCAGCGCATGAATGAATCCAGTTTTTATTATTGTTATCAACATACAAGACACCAAATTTATACAAGCAGATTTATTTTCCAAAAAATGTGACAAGAGAACACGAAAGATAAAACACATCTTCAACCTTCAGCCCGTGACTCACTGGAAAACTACCAGAATATTTCAGCGTTTTGTTGAACCAGTTCATCGAAAAGTCTCTTAAATCATTTGTACAGTACAAAAGGGCTGATTCAATAATACAGAGGAGTGAGGACGAATCATTTTAGTATGTGGACACTCAAACGTTACATATGTGAGAGCTTCATCCACACTTCTGACTGCAGGATTTGTTCTAATTTAATCACAAGATCGTCAGTGAGGTTCAGCACTGGTGCTGGGTGATGAGGCCCCGTTGGATGGGTTAGAATCAGGCGGTTGTTCTACACTAAATGGAGCTTGCAGGACAGAAAGGGACACAAACTGTTGCCACACTGACCGGCACATTTTCCTACTTGAATCATGTCGGTTTGATTCTTAAATCCAAGACTCAGTCCAGTCTGAGTCAAACTGCTGTCGCTTCAAGTTTGCATACTATACTTCTAAATATGACCCAGCAGAAAGGGCCACACATGAGGAGGCAGGATGCCCGGCCCATGGCGTGGCTAGATCGCTCTGCATGGCAGCTCCTGCTGTGGGGAGCAGGAGGAGAGCGGCTTTGACAAAAACTTAACCCAAACCCTCAATTGTGGTGTGTTGCAGGAAATGTACAGCAAGATCCTGAACATAGAGAAGTACCAAGATCATCTGAGAGCCAAGGGACTGTTCACCCAGGACGTCAAGCTGATGTAAGTGGACGAGCATGCTTCTTACACTTCAGATATGTGCAGCGCTGCGTGCAGAATGTTTGTAAGGTTTCAAGGTCATTGTCACATCATTCCATTAACAGTCGTTCAGATGGAGGAAACAGAGCAGTCATCCTCCAGTACTTGTCTTAGTGATTTTTGAAATCGTGTCTGTCTCCATCAGCTCTCTAGGCACGAGCAGGTGGCTCACAAAGGAAGAACTGGAAGCGTTGCTGGTGGAGACCATCTCCACTCATGATGTAAGGACTGTATTTCTCTTCTCTCATCCTCCTCCATCCACAGACCAAGTCCAAGTTTGCAAATCAGTATTCAGTCATTCAAGTCATAGATAGATGGAACCTAAAGTTTGTTTTCACTGACACGTTAAACCTATTAATGCTGCGTTCAGAGAATTCAGAACTTGAGTCCTTCTCGAGTGACTTATTAGTTCCTGCTTGTAAACTCACACACACACACACACACTCACACACATTACTTTATGGACGTTCTCGATGTCCTTGAATGAAACACGTGACAGTTGCGTGTTGTTTTCTTCAGTACGATCACTTCATCCAGCTGATGGAGCGCCTGCTGTCCATGCCCTACTGCGCCACAGAGGAGGAGTTCGTCCTGCGTTACCGCCAGCAACTGGAGGCCCAGTCCAGGAAGCAAACGGTGCCGCTGCTGGAGAGGGACGACAGGGGCGTGGCCTTCAGCACCTCAGACGGTAGATACGCACAGCAGCAGTTCTTCTTAAATATACTTTAAGTCTAATTCACAAGCTGAATTTAGTAGTTTTCTAACACAAGGTTAGACAGAGAGTTCAGCTTTAATGTCAAACATCCAAACATCTCCATCAGTTACATTAAAGACAAGAAAATGGAGATAAGGTGTTTGTTTTTCTGTCAGGTCGGAGGAAGACGTCCACGTCCTCTGTGCTTCTTCGAGACTGCGGCTCCGGACGCATCACCATCAACGGGCAGGACTACTTGCACTACTTCCCCGTCCTACAAGACAGGTAGGCGAGCTGTGCGAGTGTTGGCAGACAAATCAAGCTTTTTTCCACATGGCAGGCTGCTTCATTCATAGATACCGTTTCCTTTTAAAAATGCAAGACGTGATGTGTTTTACTCCCCCGCTCCAAAAAAAAAAATTTAAAAGCAGCTTTTTCACTCTTCACAGCATCGCCTCGTTTTTTATTTATCTCCTTGTAGTAAGTTAATTACACAGTTGAGTGATTGTGTGTGTGTGTGTGTGTGTGTGTGTGTGTCCAGAGCTGGTGTTGTCACGCAGTGTGAGGACGGGCTGTAATTGGAGCAGAGAGGTGACAATTGACTTTGTCAGCAGCCATAGGCCATTCAGCCTGAGACGCCATCCAGAACACACTTTCTTTTCTCTCACACACACTCACACTCACACACCATCTTATCCTTTTCCTGCTGAGTCAGAAGTTATTCTGTAATACGTGGTGGTGAGATTGTAAAAGAAAGCTTTTCACAGAGCCGGGATCCTCTCTGCTTGTCTGAAAAGTCAGCCAACCAGACATTAAATTAGCTAAGCCTCTGCCGTTGATACTGCTATCTGTTAAATAGCGCACACACTCCAGCTCTGCCTATTCATCCACGTTCCATTCTTCTTCTTCTTCTCTTTTTATTATCTCTCTGTCTTCTTCTCTCTTCACCTCTCAGAGAGCAGCTGATGTTCCCGCTGCAGTTCATGGGCATGCTGGGACGCTTCGACCTGGAGTGCACCGTGAGCGGCGGCGGGCGGTCCAGCCAGGCGGGGGCGCTGCGGCTCGCCATCTCTCGGGCTCTGCTCAGCTTCCTGCCTGAGGGGGAGATGGAGACCATGAGACAAGGTGGGTGCTTTGAGTTCACGTCTCTGCTTTTCGGTTTTTGTCTCTTTTTAAATCGATTTTTTTCAATTCAATTTCTTATTTTTACTTTTTAGTTTTCTCTTTGTAACTTTGTTTAAAAACGTGCTCTCAAAATAAAGTTTCTTATTGATATTGATGAGATATTTATATCCATCTAACGACGTTTCAAGCTGCCGTTAGCTTCTGAGTCAAAACTTGAATGAACATTTAGTCATCTGTGGTTTGTTTTTGTGAAGGAAACAGCTCATTAATGCAGCCGATTCTCGAGCCTTCTCTGAACTGTATTTTAGAAATCACTGACTGGAGCGACCGCATGATTTCTAGAGTTCAGTATTTGTAGCTTAATGTGCAAAAACATGAAAATGTTTCTGCTTTAGTGTATTTTTATTTTTGTGAACGTTCAGGGCTGAATGCTGCTCAGATGTTCCTCCAACTCCTTCGGTCACGTAGTCAGCCGAGTGTATCTTAGTGTGTATCTGACTTAGAGTGTGTCTTAGTGTGTATCTGACTTAGAGTGTGTCTTAGTGTGTATCTGACTTAATTTGTCTTAAACTCAGTTTTCTGGTGAAAATTTGATGTGATCACGGTGCAGCGAGGAGGGGAAACTTGAAAGATGATGATGTCGGTAAAATAAAAATCTCTGTGTGCTGATTTCTTTCTCACTCCGTCCATCGTGTGTCTCTTTTGCGTCTCTTACCTCCAGCTGGTCTGCTGACTCCTGACCCGAGAGTGAGGGAGAGGAAGAAGCCGGGCCAGGAGGGAGCACGAAAGAAATTCACCTGGAAGAAACGCTGAGGAGGAGAAATCCCCTCACCTGAACTCGAACATGAAACATTCACAGCGACTCGTGGTATTAATGTTTGAACTGACACCTCGTCCACTGGCCCCAGAGGCCGGGTCACTTCTTTATTCAAACCTACAGAAAACACACCCACGGGCGGCCATGTTTCCAGCCTGGACTCGACAAGCTGCAGTGAGCCTTTTCAGCCACCAGATGGAAGTGTGTGTCCAGGAATGAATGAAAGTTGGATATTTATCAGAGTATTGATCAATAAATAAGATTTTTCACATAAAAATAGGTTTGTTTGTATTTTTTAAGTGTTTGCCAGGAAGTTGAACTCTTTGAAATGTTTTCTGCAAATGTTCTGATTTCATAAATTGACTGTATTTAGATTTCACAATTAAAAATAGATTAATTTTCACTTCACCGGCTGTTCAACTGATCGTCCACTCTAAAAATACTAAACTAAAATCTGCTCATAGACTAATTTTCCTTTTCATGTCATTATCAGCTTTGGCCGCAAGATGTCGCCAGTTTGACATAAATGTTGACCAGGTGTTTCCTCTGTAAACTGATGCACCTTTATCAGCTCTGATCAGTCAGGTCATTGATTGAATGGATATTGATTCATGAAGAAAACATTATTGGAGCAGTGTATGTGCTGACACGTGTTCAAAAAGAGTCCAGTCAGATTTTAAAGATGAAAAGTTCACAGTGAAATAAATGTTTAAAATAGGCTGATTTGGGTTTTGCCCACAGTTTAGCCTGACAGGTGTTTGTCTACCTGGAATCAGGCTTGTGAGTTCGGGAGGAGGAGGCTGCGGTGTGTGGGTGTGTGTGCTGGAGGGGTGGAGTCATATAGTCTCCCATTGGGTGAGCGTCCAGACAGGCGTACTAGACAGATTACTACCGCTACCATCATACAGAAATCCGTCTGAGGGCGACGGGTGAGCCGCAGCAGTTTGGCCCCACCTGTGCTCCATCTCATCCGGTCTGGAGGCGGGAAGCGGCTAAAATCGCGTTTTTTTGTGCGTGTTCTGTTTCAATGGAGGCAGCGGTACTGAGCCCCGCTATGATGACCGAGGTGGACTGCAACAGCAACACCCTGAACGCCGAGCTGGAGGTGAAGAAGCTGCAGGAGCTGGTCCGGAAACTGGAGCGGCAGAATGAGCAGCTGCGGACCCGGGCGAGCGGCTGCTCAGGCGGCCCGCATGTGCTGCCTCAGTCTCCGGCTTACGGGGGATTCTGCCTCTCCAGCCCGCTGCCCAGCCTGCTGTGCCAGTCGTCCTTGGGGTCATTCACGCCCCCGGAGGAGCCTTTCGATTATTTCCTCCCGCACACAGGCGGGGATGGAGCGTCTGCTGCGGGGGAGGTGGAGGACAGATCCGAGCCGTCGGTTCTGGATGAGCTGGAAGTTTTGGACTTGAATTCTCTGTCCTGCTCAGATGAGTCTGATGAAACATGGTAACAACCCAGTGTTTGTTTTAATCATTCAACCATGTGTTGCTGTATGTATGTATGCATGCACGTGTGATTTACATGGCCCTGTTATTTTCCTCATTGTTTCTGGATGGAGGCTTTAGAACCGGCCTGTCCAGAGCTCATGCAGTGCCGAGACAAAGCAACACACCTCGGGCAGTGAATTGAGCAGCTGAGAGAGGCCACTTGTTATCAGGGCTGCACCAAGCTGCCATTCCTCCTCTGTGCTTGAATCATATCCAAATGCCTTTTGCTGCTTTTACATGGCTGTAAACAGAGTGCCACACAAACACAAAGCACCTCCTGCTGTGAAGCCTCCTGACTGTATTGTCTCCTATAGAAACACACATTGCATCTTTGAAGAAACCAAATTGGGTAAAAAAGGAAGTGAAATTTTGCTGATTTTGTTGCCAACTTTCAGGGTGAACTAACAGGAAGCCACATAGTTTGCATATCTGCAGCTAACAGGTTGTTTTCATGAGCGACTCACTGATTCAGCTTTTTAAGTTTGGTGTCAGTAATGATTAGAAATGATGAGCATCAGCATGTTTTTTAACTTAATGAGCAGTACTAACTGATCAATCAACGAATCACTGGAAACATTGCTATAAAAACGCACTAAATAACATGAATTTAGTGAGGTGATGGTTCAAAGTTTTGGTCATTTTGGAGGCTGTTTCTAATATTTTGTCCACCCCTTTTCTATCAGTGAGGCCATGTCTCCTGTGTGTGTGTAGGAATAGTAGCTGAGGTGTGTTTGTGCGCCCCTCTTCCTCTCCTTCAGGTCACACTCTCACCTGATCCCAGTGAAGGTTTTAATCTATAATTCAGCTCCCTCCATGTTCGCAGAGCAAAAAAAGAAATCTCAGAGAAGGAGTTCAGCGGCTGTCAGAATAATCTGATCCAGCTCCTCTTCCTCACATCTAAAAAGCTTAGCATCACATTTTAGAGATTTCTCTGACTCAGGTGGAGATGAGTTGGTGGCACAAAGAAAAGACGGAGTCTGAATTGTGATCTGTCAGCGACCACGTGGAGGAATAGTCCCAACAGAGCAACTCCTGCAAACACGTGTGGAACAATGGCGCCTGCTCCAGTTTTAATTGGTCATCTCTGATGAAAGAATTCAAAAGTCTGACTCTGCAACAAAACAGTGTTATTATATATCTGCGAGGTGTGAATTTCAGGTATTGGAGACCTGCCACCATGCAGCAAGAGCCCAACTAATAGACCAGGCAGTATTTTCCAGATTGCATCAGCGTTGCATCATATTTCTTATCATCAATCCTGAAAATCAATCGTAGTTGAGGAATCATTGGATATTGCAAAGCTCTTACCTTGTCGCCATGCTAACAACAGAGATTCAGTCAACCCACCACTTTGGCCCAGATTGAAATATTTCAAACACTTTTGGATGGATGGCCATGAAATTTGCTGCAGACGTTCATGTTCTCCAGAGGATGAAGCCTAAAGACTCGGTTGATCCCCCTGACTTTACATCTGCCGCCGTCATCAGGTTCAAATCAGCAGCTATTTTGATAGTTGGTTTGTTGTGTTTAGCCATTTTCTACAGTAAGTAGCTTGTTGAACTTGAGTTGAATGTTTTCTGGTTTTCTCTCTTAAATCATGCAAACCAAATATTTTTGAGTTTTGGACTGTCAGCTGGGCAAAAGAAGACCCTTGAAAACATGCTGGACCCTTGGAGACTAGCTATGACTCTTATTAATGAGCTGTTGGATGGATTGCAATCAACATTATTCTAGATATCCGTGCCTCCCTCAGGATGAATTCTGATCACTTCAGCCTCATCTGTACCTGTGTTCAGGGCCAATTAGTAGAAACATTATACTTGCTAAACATCCACAGTAGCGTTGTTTTAGAGCTGCTAGCATGGCTGAAGACTCTTCAGCAGTAGTTAAGACAATAGTTTGTCTCTCAGCATTTCCATCTGTGTCTATTTATAGGTTGTATGTGTCAACAAAAGCTCCAGAGTCCACAGACGACTCCCTCACACCTCTGCAGTGGTGCCGGCAGGGTCTGGACTCCCCCAAATCTGAGGTGGAGGCCGCCAGGCGATCGCTGTCCCTTCGACTGGAACAAGGTACGAGACGACAGATTGTTTGTGTGTGTGTGTGTGTGTGTGTGTGTGTGTGTGTGTGTGTGTGTGTGCCTTTGATTGGGGGTTGTGTTGTACCGCAAAAGAGCAGACGGTGCACAACGAGACATCGAGACAAACCACTCTGTTGTCATAAGGGGGTTCAATTAAAAGTGGCTATGTGTCTGAGACAAGCTCAGTCAGAGATATCACACCAAACAGAAAGTGAACAGAGTACCGTCCAACATTGTGTCTTTGTGCAACATTGTAACTTCTCTCTCATAAACTAAGATGTTAGATCATGTTGATGATACACTGACTTGTACTCAGGTGATTGGCGTTTGTGTCTGAAACAGAAATCTGAATTTGAGTTTCTGTGTGTGGATGTTTGAGGTTTGTAGGAGTTTCTCCTCTTTGGAGTTCAGTCTCATTTCAGATTTGTCACTTTTCCTTTAATAAGTTGTGAATTAGATTATTTTGTGGTTCAGAGACGTCGGTGTTTATGGGTTATTTAATTCTCTCGTTGCTTCTTTTCTGTGTTCATTTGTCTTCCTTTTGGTTTAATGAGATGTCTTTGACTCACCCAGAGTTCTGTTTCTTTGGTCAGTACAGACCAAACCAAAGGCTGAGGAAGCAGATTAGTTTGCAGGTTGCTGTTCTCCTCCAGGCTATTTTAAACCGATGTGCACAGCTTTTAGGTGTCTTGCCAAAAACACAGGAGCTCACTGACTCACACAACACAAATCTTGGCAAAGAAGAAGTGCTAAATAGTTTCTCGTCTAGACTTTATAGCTAAATGATCGTGTTGTCTTGTGTAGGAAACTGTCTGGAACTCAAATTCATGTTATTTTTCAGACGGATTGCTTGTGGGACATCTGTTATGGTCTGTACTGATCAAATAGCATGTTATATCAGCCATCTTAAACAGAACAAATCACACTTCCATTAGAGCTACCTCTGTTTGTGTAGGTGTCATTATAATGGATGTTATTAAATTCATATTTCTAAAAGACTAAAACGGGAGGTCTTAAAACATGATTAAAAAAACTGAATTTGAGTGCAGATACCGTGTTGATGACCAGAAGCCACATCAGTACTTCAGCACTTTTAGAGGTTGCTGTGTCAGCAGGTCAGCACACTATATTCATACAGTCCATTAACCACCACTGCATTTCACTAAAATACTCTCCAGCACTGTAATTAATAACTAAACACATTTACTTTCCAGTCCTTGTAATTCTTTCTGTGTGTTTAATGAAAAACATGATTGTGTAACTCTGTGCAGATGACATGCTGCTCATACGTTTGTACGTTTCTAGATAATTCAAAGGGAGCTAAGTGATTGTAAAAAGTGACTTTGCAGAGACACTTTTCCTTTGTGACCACAATAAGCAGGTTGAAGCTGGATCACCTTCATCACTTTGCAGTGACTAATGAGGCTCAGCAGGGACAGTGGACCTTACAGACCATAATCCGTCCATGCCTCACAGCATTAAGCAGATCAGGCCTGGGTCACCTGACCTGCATGTCACTTAATTATATTATGCAACACTGAGGAAGGGGAAGTAAGACTGAAGAACAAGGAAACACATTTGAGAAAGTAAAGCAGGAAGAGCAGCTACTGAGCTTCCTTTTAAAAAAAAAGATGGTTACATCAACTGAAAAAATCAACCAAGTGGACGTGTGAGTCTTGGTTTGTGTTCATGGTTCCCCGATGAGCCTGAAACTACTTTTTAGAAACAGGTTTCATATCTTGAGCTCATGGACAGTCGACCTGGAAAGCAGATGAGGGCTATTGATCCAGATGTTGGAGAAGCCCTCGCCTCTTTGAAGGCTGCAGTATGAGTGTGTGTGTGTGTGTGTGTGTGAGGCAGAGCAGAGAGCTGCGTGTGAAGTGTGAATGGAGGCGACAGCTCCCACGGCCTCAGCTGAACAGGCAGCTTAACACCCTGAAGCCTTTTAATGAGAGGAGATGGCGCTCGACTCACCTGCGTGGGCGCGTTTGTGTCTGCGCCAGGCCGCTCTGCCTTCCCACACGCTCAGAACGAAGTTGTTATCTGCAGGATTTTCAAAGAAATGTGTTTGTGTCGGACTGCTCAAGAAAAGCTGCCACATTTGCTGTAATTAAATCTGCTGATCAGCCATAACATTATGACCACCTGCCTAATATTGTGTAGGTCCCCCTATACAACTAGACTCCACTAGACCTCTGAAGGTGTGCTGTGGTATCCGGGTCTAGCAGACCCTTTAAGCCCTGTAGGTTACAAGGTGGGGTCTCCATGGATCGGACATGTTTGTCCAGCACATCCCACAGATGCTCGATTGGATTGAGAACTTGGGAATTTAGAGGCCAAGTCAACACCTTGAACTGTTTGTTGTGTTCCTCAAACTATTTGTGACAGGGCGCATTATCCTGCTGAAAGAGGCCACTGGCAAAAAATTGTGTTAGACACTCCCCGGTGCTCTGAGCTCCAGTCCAATCAGTCAGGTAAGAGGAGCTACATGGCTAACTGAGCTAACGGCAGCGACAGTTACACAGAGACAGACACGAGTCCCCTGTCCTGTCTTCTCGTCTAACTCTGGACAAGAAATCTAGTAAATTTATTTCCCCATATTTTTTGATACCAGAGAACAAGCGTCCACATACTTTTGGCTAGTATTGACATATCAGTCTGTGGCAGAATCTGGGTCACAGGAGTCGACCCTGGCTTGGCTCAGTCCTGTGAGGTTGCAGCAGCTCTGGAGCTTGTTGCATCAGAGACGGCAAACACCCCCCCACACTACCTCCACAATGCTAATGGTCCTCTGCTGGAGCCGGCAGAGGAATCCTCCCACCAGCTCGGCCTCGCTGCTATCGCTCTCTGCTCCGTCGGAGGTTGAGTACAGTGAAATGGAGAGCTGTTGCCGTGGCAACGGTTTACATGAAAGGAATGCACCCCCCTCTGCACTCCTTCCACCCCTCCCCTTTCATAAGCTAAGTGGCTTATATTCACATTGACAGGTAACGGAGAGAAATCCTCTTCTTTGGAGGATGCAGGCTTTAATCACACACACACACACACACACACAATCTTTAATAAGACATGCACAATGCAGCACATTTTGATTCATCTTTGTTCTTGTATTGCTTCAGTATTCGTGTCACAGGTTCTTCAAACCAGTCGAAGTTTCTTCTCTGCATCTATGAATAGTAACTGAGGTGTGTGTGTGTGTGTGTGTGTGTGTGTGAGAGAGAGAGCTGCAGTGTGTGAGCAGCTCTGTTGTGTTGAATGCTGCTTTGTTGTGGAGCTGTTGAATCGAGCAGTCGGTGACAGTCTCGGTGCCGGTGAGGTAACCGCTGCTCAGTGCTGCCCTCTCTTTAACGTTTGTGTGGTGACTGAATATTTCAGTTTTTTTAGCTTTATTTTAGGGTGTGTAAGGATGGAAAGGATTATTATTTCTGCTGTGAGGTTTTTAACATGGGGACTTATGGAGACTGACTCACTTCTGGAGCCAGCCTCAAGTGGACGTTTGAGGAACTGCAGTTTGTGGCACTTTGATATTGTCTTCACTTCAGTCATGGAGGTTGCTGCTTAGTTAAACTCATGCGTCCTCCTATAAACACAGTCTACTAGAAATATACAGTGGGAGACAACATTTGTCTTTGTGACAAGAAATCAGGTGGTGCATGGGAAGTGTAGTCTACATACTGAAAGGAGTGCATTACCTCAATAAATGAGTATAAGTAAGTCACGATTTACGTCTGCAGAATATGATTCTGTCGCTTCTTTTGGTTGTATTAGTGATTGAAGAAGTATTCAGACCCTTTACTGCAGTAAAAGTACTATTTGTCTCATTTACTGGGTACTAATACCTCTGCCCCTCTTCTTGTTTCCTGTCTTCCCTCCTCAGTCTCCAGGTGGCGTAGCTCCCTGTCCAGCCCTTCCCCCTCGTCCTCCCCCGGCCCTCCTCTGAGTCGTGTGGCCGGAGTGTCACCCGTCAGTGCTTCCCCTTCAGCCAAACCCTGCTCCACCCCTCAGTCATCTGAAAGACATGGTAACCACACAACATACGTGTTTTTTTTTAAGTAGATGGTGTTTAACCTGTTGAGCAGCTCTGACAAAAAGAATAAACCTCTCCTCCATGCCCTCCTTCAGCTCCATCCCTCTCCTCCCCGCTCCACCCGGTCCTCCATCGGACGCTGAGTCCTGTAGGGAAGGATCTCTCCCCTGTAGCTGAGAGGACTCCAACGTTCGTCCCTCACAACCGCAGTAAGCCTCAGTGCTGCATCTTTCAACGCTTTTCATAGAAACACGTCTTATTCCCGCTTCTCTTGCTGCATGTGGATGAGAACATGAAAGTGAATCTGCGTCCTGTGATGAGATTGTGTAGGTGAAGGCGCTTGCTATAGAACTGGGTCAGCCACAAGCTTTTTAGATATTATTTCAACTCATGGAGAGAAGATATTTTCGTTTGAGCTCCGAGCTATGACACAAAAACAATGTGCATTATTCGTGATGGAAAAAATCTAACGTTCCAGACACAGCAGAGGGCAAAGCTGCAGGGAACGAGAGGGGAGGACTGTTCAGCAGAAACGAACAGCCACACTGGCGGCTTTTTTAGCCTCAGGCTCAATTCCATGACGGTTCTAGTCCAAACAGCAATGTGGCATTAAAAAGCGATACTCTCAGTGTTGTTCCAAATGATCTCCCTTCCTCATTTGTGTGTCACCAATAAGACGTAGTGTTATTCAGAGCCAACGCCAGGATTTTAGAAATACTCCAAATTTCGCCAACCAAACTCCATGAAGATTTTCGAGTATTTTGAGGTGTGCTGCGAAGTTCTTGCACTGCAGAAAGTCTCATAGCCTGATGTGATGTCCAGGAATACAAATTCGAACTTTAAAAGAACAATAACAAGACTTGCACTCACACAGTTTTGGTCCTCAGACTTCAGGTCTTCAGTAAAATGAATTTATCTGATGAAGGTAAATAAAAGAATAATCCAAAAATTCTAAAAGTTAAAAAGTTCAAGAGCTACTGTTAAAAGTAGCAGCAGCATGAGAATGACACAAATGATGGATATGATTATTTCAGAGCAGAGTGTGCAGATGTGAGGAGTATCATTGACTGGGGAGAGGTTGGTATAACCTCTGTGATAATATTCCTTCCTCACTGGTGCTTAATGGGCTCTACTTCTCAGAGCCAAGTATCAGCCTCCATTAGTTTGGATCCTTCATCTAAATGTAGAGGACACTCAGGAGACTCGAGGGTGCTTCCCTCATCAGCGAGCTGCCAAAGCTCTGCCTGTCTCATTAGTTTAACACTGGTGGTTGTGTTCAGGGATGAGTTGGAAAGGTAAGATGAGATCAAGCGGGAGAAAAACTGTTTTTCAACTGGTTTTATTTTTTTTTGTTTGAAGGCCGCAGCCTCCGGCGCTTAACCCTCAGTCCCCAGTCATCCATGGACAGTGACCTCGGTGCTGCAGAGGTGGAGGAAGACTCCATCGCTCTGGGTTACAAACTGCAAGACCTCACTGATGTCCAGGTTATGGCTCGACTGCAGGAGGAGAGTAAGTTATCGACTCTTAGATTCAAACGGCGTCAGCAGGAAAACATTTAGCTCTGCCTAATGAGTGTATCTGTGTCACCAGAACAGAATAATGTATAATTAAAACTCCAAATTGTAGGGAATTTGGCTCACTGAATGATGAGTGTATTGTTGCTTATTTTAGGTCAGTGGTTCCAAAATCGGGGGGGCAGAGACATTTACAGAGGAGGCATGAAAATATAGAGTGAACAGAGACCAAACCACAGTTAGTTTAACCTGCCACAAGAAAAGGAAGTGTGTGAGCTTTGATTGATAGAAAATATACTTTGAATGTAATGTGTGTGTGGGAGAGGGTCCAAAATATACGTGTGATCTGATCAACAGTATTCAATGTTACCAGTTCAATAAGTGATCGTAAACATATGTTTAGAATATGAAAAAAAGGATTTCATCATTTTCATATCATCACTTCTTCTGCTGCCCCTGTTGTTCCCTCCTTTCTAATATTTTAACATATGGACACCAGATCTCAGAGCTCATCGCTACTTCAGCTTCATTAACCCCAGGAGGTGATGACTGTGTGTGTGTGTTTGTCCTGGCTGTGTGTGTGTGTGTGTGTGTGTGTGTGTGTGTGTGTGTGTGTGTGTGCTCGTCCTCATATCTCGCTTCCCCAGGTCTAAGACAGGACTACGCCAGCACATCGTCGATCCTGGCCAACCGCCGCAGCCAGAGCTTCACCTTCCAGCTCAGCCAGCTCAGCGCCGGCCCCGACCTGGAGGAGGAAGACGAGGAGGACGACGAAGACTACGGCCTCCTGCCCCCACCGCAGCCACGCCTCACCCGCCTTCCGCACTCCCAAACCTTCTCCAGCATTCGAGACTGGCGAAGAAGCACAAGTTCCCTGTCCACGCCTCCTTCCACCCCCTCCACCCCTCCTTACCCTTCCGCTGGGTTCGCCTTTCAACCTCAGCCCCAGGGACTGGGTCTGGGACTGGGCAGCCTCTGCGCAGCCGAGCCGCAGGGATTCAGACCAGGATCAGGTGAGAAAACACTTTGTCTCTTGTAAGTCTGTGTAGATTCCTACAGGAGTCGAGGCGGAAAGACGGTTTTTAAAAAAATCAAATGTGAGACATGAAAAGAGGTCGCTGCATGATCATCAGCTCTACAGACATTTTAGAGTCTTTGAGCTCATTGTTTTGATTTTGAAGACCACAATTTTTTATTTATTTATTTTTTTCACTCTCACTGCTCAAATTTAGACACCACTGGCAGCTGCTTTCTCGCACGGTACGTCACCTGCAGAGCGCAAAATGGCAGACGACCAATGTTAGCAACTGGTGTAGCATTTAGCATTGGAAGAACCAGATATTTCACTGAATGAGATGAGAGCCTGAGACTGAATATGGAACTTAGATTTATCAGTTGGTGGGAAACATGGCTCCAAAGAGTCGAAGAGTAGTATGAAATACAAAATATCAAACTTTATCAGGCACAGGAAGTTATGATTGCTCATTAATTAAAGGGGTATGGCACCAGCATACAGAAATGACTCATGTTTGTCGTGTTTACAGCTCGTTCTACCCTAAAATGGCCAGAAACTGTTTTGAAATGATGTCGTTAAGTCAGACATCCAAAAATCCTGGATCCTACATTTCCCATAATTCATCTCCCCAAATCTGTCCTCTGCATTTTTAGTGTAAAAAGAAGTGAGGTAGAAACATGCTAGTTTGGACCAAGCTAACTTTGAAGTCTATCACTGTGATTGTTGTCAATAGTACTAATCAGTTATCTCTTTGTTTACATGTTTTGTACGTGAAATATTTCTGTGTATTTGTATATATTTGTACGCTGTTGGCCGTGTTGTTTTGGGGAAACCTCGTCATGGCGTCCAGCCGAATTTGAGAGTAAGTCAACGTTTCAAAAAAAAGTCTTCTAACCTCATGAACAGTGGAAAGTTGTGTTGTGAACATTAATGCAACGTTTCTGTGACTAAACACGACATGAAACAACCAACGTTAAACTCATTCATTAATTACTTATTAATGTGTTTTTTTCATAATTTTTCTCATTTTGTAACGAGCCCGCCTTCGCTCTTGAACGCCCCAAACTGACCCACACCGATGTTCTCACTGCTTAATAATAACTCCGTCTAAGCCTCTTGTACAACGGCTCTTAAAGCTCTCAGACTGGCGTGTTTCCACTCTGAGACGAGAGAGTTTGATGGGATTAAGAGTTAGGAGTGTATCTGACTGAGGGGCTGTTGTTACAGTATAGATCATGGCCAGCTTCATGGGATGTAGTTATAATAAAAGTATATACAGAATAATGTGAACTATATATCATGGTATGCTGCATTTATTTGGAAGACATCTTTTATTTCCATTTGTTTATGTCTCTTTGTTAGATAAGCTGCGGAGGAGCATGCCTAACCTTGTCAGAGCTCCCAGCATGCCTAGTGTGCCCATTCCAACCAATCCTAGTGCTTCCCCTTGTTTGCTTCGTAACAGCCAGAGTTTTGATTCGTCCAGTGGGCTGACTCGACTGCAGTCCTCCAGTAAGACACCGGTTCTCTTGTTCTTTCAGTTTTTGGGGAAAGTTCCAGAAGGATCACTAAACTTACTTTTCTTCTCTGCTCTGTTAACCCAGTCCCCTCCCCAGGCCAGCTGCAGAACAGGGTCCAGAGCGTCGGGAACTTCACCTCGTTGTCACGGCAGCCGCTGAAAGCCACCGCCTACGTCAGTCCCACCATCAAGGGCTCAGCCTCAATGCCGACCTCCACCAGCCTACAGTCTCTGAGCAGCAGCAGCAGCAGCAGCGGGGTGGGAAGTGGGATCCCTCTGCTCAATAAACCAGCCAGTGGAGGGGGAACGCCCACTTCCACCCCAACTACTCCCCGCAGCAGCCTGCCCCGCCCCGCCTCCTTTGTTGGGACCCCAAGCTCCACCCCGCGCAGCAAGATGGCCCAACCAGCACGAAGGTAACCCTTTTCTATTCCCTAGAGTGGAGGCAGAATAAAGTTCTTCTGAAATTCTACCATGTCTACACAGAACACTTACTCAGTAGGTCTAGATTGTTAGCCATGCTAGTGTGAACATCCACGGTGCTCTGAGGATGAAATCTGCTGACTATCCTGTGAAATATCTCAATGTTTTCTAGTTGGACAGAATTTTGTTCCTACACTGTTTCCTTGACAATGAATCCGACTAACTTTGACCTTTCTTTAGCGCCACCATGAGGTTTACATTTAGTAAAACGTCTCAACAACTATCGGATGGATTGTTATGAAATTTGGTACACACTCATCAGGATGAATTTGAATAATTTTGATGATCCTTTTCATTTTTCGTCCAGCACCATCACCAGGTCAAATGTTTCAATCTTCTGTCCAACATTTTGGTTTATGACTAAATACCTGCAGACCTAATGACGTCAGCCTCAGATGGACTTTGTGTTTGGTGCTAATTAACAAAGCATGCTAGCATGCTAATCTAAGATTCTGACCATGTTAACATTATACCATACTGCAGAGCTGCTCAGTTCAACAAACTGCCATCTAATGTTCCAAATTGATTTTGTTTTGCGCTCTTCAACTTAAGCAGCGACATCAGGTCGCTTTAGCAGCCTGATGTCTGTCTAATGAGCTGATTGTCAACCCATCTTTTGTTATTTTCCTCAGTTTACTGACTCCTCCAAAGAGCTTGTCCACCCTCAGTGCCCTTCGTGACAGCACCTGGAGAGACGGCTGCTACTGATGAACGGATGAACTGGTGCAGTAGTGCAGTGGCACCCCGCTGGCTGGGGTAACTCACTACACCTCGACAAAAAAAAAAGGGGACATCTGAATGGGTTTGACCAAAAAGTAACCGTTAAGTTGTCCTTAAATCCGAGATCCTGCATAGAATAGTTCAGGGTTCTACAAAAGGACCACTCTTATCATCCATTCAGTTCTATGCAGAATTTCTTCGGGGAAGGCGGGTTGTTGTTTCTGGATTTGAGTGAATGCATGTCAGGTTTCATTTTACTGACAGCTTGACACTCGGTGACACTGAGTTTGGTCCGTGCCAAGGGGGAGTTGTTCCCTGTTGCTCTTGTGCAATAATCCACTGTCTGTAGGGCACCAGTAATACTCGCCTGCTAAAGAGGGCTGCAGTTTTTATGAAATGAGTCTCACAATACTGTATTTATTTATATATTTATTTTGAATAAAACATTTTTGACTAATCAGGTGTTTTCCCTCTGGCAACAAGCGCCAATGATGCTGCTAAAATTGAATCAGTCCCTGTTCGTTTGGGCACATTTGGTCTAATTTTTACAAGCAAGATATTAAAGTGTGTAATCGTGTACAAAGCTAACTATTAAGTGTGCATACATATATATATTGATGCAATATTATTGAATTTTAAATGTGAATCTCGACCAAAAGGAAAATGTCTGAATGTGTTTACAAAATTGTCTCACCATGGCGTCACAAAACTTTCTGCATATTAACACTTTAAAATAGTTTAACGACCTGTAAGGGGGCACTTCTTGTTGCACTTTGTATAAAATTCTGAAGTTATTGATATTTTTATGTTCTGTTTACTAATGTTTGCACTTCTTTTACATTCGATCTTCTGCATTTAGGGGGAAGATTGTTAACTAAATATTTTGGGAAGATTTCACAGTTCTACACGGCGTAATGTAGCACTCTTTTGTTTGTAATATCTGACTTGTGTTTTTAAATGAGCGTTACCACATTTCACAAACTCCTGACACTTTTGTTACTGTTACAGACTGAATGAGTGAAACATTTTAATAAAACACAGCGAATGAAATGACTTTGTCCTGAGGATTTAATGTTGAACAAAGCATGCTGTGAGTTATTCTGTAAATCCTGTGGTGTCTGCAAAAAGCATGAGGCTGGCTGTTGACATTTTAATGTTGCCACCTGGTGGCTTCAGCGCAAATGACAAGAAGGTATTTATTTCAGCAAACATCCAAATGTTTCATACAAAAAATAAATGATTATTATGTTAAAGATTTTCATTAATTTTGACATAATAAATGTTAAAAACAACATTAAACCAGCTGCTGTTTAAGGTACTTTAATCACTGACAACAGCTCCCTCTGCTCTACCCCAATTAATACAATCTGGGTTCCCCGTCTATTAATCACATTTTTCTCAGTATTCAAAGAAGAGCTGCTGAGGTTCCTTCGGTCCCACACTACATCCAGAACAGGTTCAACATCTAGAAAGAAAACTGAGCTGAGGGGTGAGTTTGGTTGGATTAACACACCCTAAAGAGCAGATACTGTGAATAAATGTTAACGTTAAGACAGTAGACAGAATGTTTAAATATCATTGTTGTGTGGAAATGTATATGGATATGGTAAAGGAAGATTAAGAGGGAAGAAGCTCCACTGAAACCAAAGATCTGCATTGGTTCTGATTTCTGTCCTTTTAACTGGATTTTAAAGATATTTTTAATCAGACGTGTCTTTATGGGCATTAGGCCACAGTGATGTAGGATCATTATAAAGTGACACTATCCGCAGAAGATTTGAAATCCTAAGTGATGCATTTTCATACTGGACAGCATGTTAAGGGAAAAATCATCCATAACACCGAGTGATGCACATCAGAGAGGATTTACAGTGTATATAATGCCGACTGACAAGCAGCATGTGTAGAAGGAGGCTGGTTAGTTTTAAGATGTCAGATATAATGCAGCTCTCATCAGAGGGTTTACATATTTGAATGAGTTGAATCACGTGACTTGGTTTCCACATTTTTGACAAAGCAGATGATGTAACAGCGTCTTACCAAAGATGGTGGAGACAGAGACCTCTCACTCTGTGGCTTTTTCTTGGCACATATTGAGTGCTGCAGCTCACCATTATTGTTCAGTGTGTTTAGACCAGAACACACACACACACACACAGTACATCATTAGGCTGTTACCGCGTTAAGCTATGCTCGTGCTCGTGGTGATGAACTGGGATTGTTGTATTGTTGCTTTGTTTCTCGCAGAGTGACACATCTCCGCCTCATAAATGATCTCCGGCCACACGCCCAGCCTCAGCACCAGCATCCTCTCTCCGTATGTGCGCACCAACGTTAGAAGAAACCGTGAGAGGGATGAGGCCTTCCTGATCCGGACAAACCCCGCTGGACCTCGTTCTCCTCCTCCCGAGCTCGTCTCTCGCGGTTCGGTATGTCTTTGAGCCTGCTCCCCCTCACGCCATGCCCGCTGCTGAACGCTACCTGCCGCCGCTGCTGCCGCTGCTGCCGCCGCTCTTTCTGCCGTCGCTGCTGTTGATTTCCTGCCTGGATGGGGCGGTGAGAGCAGCGGAGGAGGGCGGCGGCCTGCCCTCCTCCTCGCCCGGGGACAATGGCCTCACCGTCGCGGTCGGAGACCCGTTCACCACCGATCCGACCGGCCCGGGGCGATTTGTGGGGCCCTCCGCTGTCACGGCAGGTAAACAGAAACACAGACGAGCTGTGCTGGAGTCAGTCATTGTTAGAGAACATGGAAACGAGCTGTGACTCATAACTGAGTCAGAGTATCTGATGTTTTTGTTTTTGTTCAGCTGGGATGAAAAGGTGTGTGTGTGTGTGTGTGTGTGTGTGTGTGTGTGTGTGTGTGTGCGCGCCACAGCATGCAGCACACTTCCAACATGTTTTATGTGAAGCATCTGAAACATGATCAGTTTGTGCAGAAACATCATGTGAACGTGCAGTCTCTGACCTAACCTACCTGAACACTGAGCTATCTGTCTGTATGATAAGATATTGGATCATTCACAGCAGCGTGGCCAGCAGACTAACAGGATTAAGATGTGTAACGTGGACGTTTGAGGGATTAGGGTTTATCTGTTTGGCCTGCTCAGGTGATGGATTAATGGGCAGCATGGTCATCCTGTGCTGCTCTGCTGATACAGGAGGCGAGCCTCAGTCAGTGATGGCTTCTGTTTACGTTCGGTGTGGGCATGGATGGTGAGTTTACAGGTTAGAAACCACCAAGAACACACGCTAATGCTTTCTAAGAACTCCAGTGACCATTTGCAGACCATGACATAATGTAGATGAGCAGTTTACATCCACGTTTCAGTCCACTTAACACGTAAACACACGTGTGTATGCACACATACATTCTGATGGAGATGAAAAGACTTTTAAAAGGCTGCAGACTGGAGATGTAAAACCTGCAAAATGCAGTGACCGAGTTGGACGTGGACATGCAGTGTAACTTTTCTTCTCCGTCACTTGATTTTGATGTATTTTTCATTCTCCCACGATTCAGCTGTGCCTGCCTCATCACTTTTTCATGGCGAGGGAAAGGTTACTGAGTACTGCTGAGAGGAAGTGCTGGAGGCTGGTCTGCATACAGATAGGACTCATGCAGAGACACGTGTTACCATAAAGGAATACTTGGATAGTTACTCGATTTACTCTTTAGGGCAGAAATGTAACTGTGTTTGAAATGTCACAAAGTGTGGGTCCATTTTGAAAGTCTAAATCAGGTTTTCTCTCCAGAGTCCCAGTTTGCTCTGAAGGTCCTGGTGAGGGACATGGTGACCCGTCAGCCGCTGCCGGGTGCTTCAGTGGACGTTTACATCAACCACACCCTGAGGAGCTCCACCCAAACAGGCGAGAGAGGCGAGGTGCTGCTCTGGGTAACGTACAGTCCGGGCCTCAGTCTGACTCTGCTGGGCAACATGGAAGGCTACGTCCCCAGCCCTCTGCCCTGGAGCACCACCAAGAGACCGAGTGAGTAACAGCCCACAACAACTCTTTAAAGCTTTGGCTATCCAAGCACAACATCTCCTCGTCTTTCTCTGAGCATTCATGCATTGATATTTACTTTAAAAATTAGAATTAAACCTTTCAGTCACAAGAGTAGCTTCTCTGACAGAAGGACAACCACGCAGCAATGATTTAATCACTCAAACATTAACTGCATGACCACAGATGATTAAAAAATGGAACAATTTTGGAAGCAAAGCTGTAGAGGTCAGACGGCCTCTCCTGGAAGCCGTTCAGAGTGTTGATGTGAAAGGTGACGGTGAAGTTCAAACACCGGCTCTCTTCTCACCTCTGCACAACACAAAGTGATATTTAGGTGCTAGCAAGTGTTTAGATTAATCATATTTGTGGACATCAGGGTGCAAACTGACCAGCTCCAGGGTCACAGCTGACCCTGACCTCCCCTTGAGGGGAAGGAAGGAAGGAAAGCAGATTTTCTAACAAGGATCGATCGGAGCATGAAGAACAAACATTGCTCTTGGTAGATATTTTATCTGTGTAAACATAAAAATGAAAATGATGCTGCGGGAGGCTTCAGCTGAGGGGAAATCAAGCAGCCAAGATATTCACACAACTGCATTATTCATGGTCATTATAGATTAATGAAGTGTCTGCAACAACATACAACTTGTCACTGAGGTTCGTTCATGATGAAGCAATTTATGTTCCCAGTGTACAGTCAGTGTAACTGAACGCCGTGTCCTCCAGTCGTGTTATTGATTGTTTCTACAGCAGCACGTAGAGTCGAGAGCACGGCAGGAACAAATCCCTGCCTCAGCAAACTGTCTTTGTCCTGCGCCGAATCTAATGCAGAGGGGGGTGGGGGCTTTTTAGCCACACCGATCTCATGTTGGTGTATTAAAAAAAAAAAAAAACAAGGGAGGGGCTTACTCTATTGTCTGTGGTCCCACTTCATCTTACTGTTCTGAGTCAGAGGCAGGGAGGTGGCGTTTTAAAGCGTGGAGCAGGTGTTACGGGGGATGAAAATCAGAGGGATGATAAAAGAGTGTCATCTGTCGAGACCTGCTACGCTCTGCATCATCAGAGGCGCCTCCCTTTTGTGCTGCTGAGCCAGACAGCTGAACCCTAAAGAGAGGCTTGAGGTATTACTGCCATCTGCTGGTGGACTTACAGTCTATACGTCACCATAAACAGCTTTTATGACAGGAAGGCTTCACCTCTCTCTTCTAAAAGGATTATTTATCGATGGAGAAATTCACCTGTCCGTCTATAATTGCCTTTTTCTCGTTGAGAGCTCTTTGAAATGTGTAAGTGGAAATGTTTCAGTCTCTGTGTTTTACTTCTGACCGTTGGTTTGCCTCTCTGCAGTTTTCTCTGCGGTGACGTTGCTGCTGCTCCCTCACAGTCAGGGGAACATCTGGCTGTTTGAAGACTCGGTACTCATCACTGGGAAGTTACCTGGTAAGTTTGGGAGTCACCTTCATCACAATTAGTAGATCAGAACAGACACTCATCGTTCATCGTTCACTCAGATGAAAAAAAGATTTTTTTGAGTTAAATCTTCAATTTGCTCTTTATTAAGGTAGAAAATCCTGTATAGCAATATTAAAATGTGAATTGGACAAACTGATGTGCATGTCGAGGTAAACTATGATACTATTTTTGTTGTACGTCTCGAACGTCCTGTGTCAAAGCCAAGGCATGTGGCCAGAATCCATCCTTTTGCCAGATTAACATTAAAGCACGCTCACCTGAAGCTACATTTTATATTTACACGTGCTGCATTATGTGTTCAGGTATCCATAAATCATATGGCATCTTGTTTTTACAGGCAGCTCCTCCCAGCCCAGAGTTAAGTTCCCTAAGAACCTCCTCACGATGTCGGATAAGATCAACGTCTCGTCGGTGACCGCGTACATGACTGTACCACAGCACCACCTAGCTAAAGACTGCGCCAACTGCACTCCAGGCATCATCAGCAACAAGTCAGGTGAGTGTTAAACACAGTAAGGCCTCATTAATGTTGAAAGCAGTTTATTCTCTGGAGTGTTTAAGGTTTGGTCATTGGTTCCAGTCCTGACAAGACATTTTGACTTCACTGTTCCTCGTGTCTGCAGTGTTCAGAAGCATCGAGCTGAAGGCGGTGGCAGCCATCAATGTCCTGCTGTACTCTGGTGCCGAGGAGCTCCAGGTTCGAGGGCCCATTCAATTCAGCCTGCCCCTGGGACACAACACGCGCCTCAGGGCTGCTGACACAGTACCAGCCTGGGCCTTTAACCTGAAGACAGGTGAGAGGAAGAGCAACTGAATGACACGAGAAAAATAAAAAGATGAATATAATGAGAGGTGTAACATTTAGAAAAACAACATAAATTATAAGGCCAGACTTTGGACCAGACTCTCATTCGGTTCAGTAGTTCTACATGAACTCTGCTGTAGTGTACAGTACAACATGTAAAGCTAGTTTTTATGCTATTTGAAGGTGCCTGGGAGAATCAGGGTCTGGGAATAGTGAAATCTGTTGGCGATGAGCTGGTTTGGACCTACACCGCTTCCCACCTGGGCCACTGGATCGCCGCCCCCCTACCCTCGTCAAACGGTACATAACTCATCTGTCTTCATGAGTTCAGCTTCTGGTTTGCTCTGCTGGCTTACGTGTCAGTCAAGGCTTTATGTCCATCTATACATGTTACCTTTTAGGTTACCTGGGACATGAAAGCTCTTTGGATTTCCTATCATACCACACCTACCTGCTGATGGGAATACTGGGAGGAATGCTGGCTATTGTGGTTGGATTTCTTTCCTTGCTGCTGTGTCACTGCGGGTAAGAAATCTGCTCAGAAATGAATCTATCAGGTTGAATTGACAGTATGCAGAACACATTTTTCTACTCTTCTATAGTCAGAATTACTTTTCTATGTACTGTATATAAAAACAAACCCCTGAACACGGGTTAGAGTTAGGCATAGCCTAAGTTTTCAAGGGCTTTAAACAAGATGAATGCAATTCCACTGACTATGGTACAATATCAAAGAACTTCTCCTAAAGAAAGTGTCCTCTTGTCCTGATCAAATTCCTTTTTTCCGTATACAGAAGTTCTCATCGACAGCCCAGGAGGAGGAGGGCACGCTTTTCCAAACTCACTGTGGTGAAAAAAGACCAAACCACCTCCACCCACATGGAAGAGGGTCTGTTGTTCCGTTCTGGCGACAACAGCCTCGCTTCCTGCAGTGTCCAGTGTGACCCCTCGTCTACGCCGAGGCATAAGGCCAACTACAACATCTACGTGGAGGATCCAGGGAGTCGCCCAGCGGCTCCTTTCTATGAGAACATTGCTCCGGATCGGATCAAAGGTTCCCAGCCTCCATCTCACTACATCAACAGTGAAGAGGTGGCTCGGCTACGGGAGAAGGCAGAGCAGAACCGGGCCAACATGAACTCTGACAACTTCTTTCAGGATAAGTTGGTTCATATCTACAACCAGCCAGTGGCTATCATTCAGGCACCAGAACTTTTCAGTGCTCAGGAGCAGCAGCTGTCAGGCTGCAAGTCTGCTACTTTCCCCCGCAATGGAGTTGAGTATGATGCTCACTCTGACCCTGCAAGTAAAGACAGCTACATCCAGACACTCCCCAAAGTCCCTCACCACCACATTCAAAGTGGAAGCAGCCCACAGCAGAGCAGTCAAGATGAGCCACAGCCTCTGGAGACTCCTCCCCAAGGCCAAGGCCCTAACGCCGGGGTGTGGGGGCGCTACAGTAACCTGCTTGAATCCTCCGTCTCTGTGCCTGGAACTCTTAATGAGGCAGCTGGTATGGAGGCCTTCAGCGGTGGGCATGGCGTACCCAGTGAACTGCAGGGGATTTCAGAGCGCACCTTACTGGAGCTGACCCGAGGCAAGCCCTTGTCGTCTCACCCTAGGGCCTGGTTTGTCTCCTTAGATGGGAAGCCGGCTGCTCAGGTTCGCCACTCCATTATTGAGCTCCAGAGCCGCCACCGCCCGCCGAGCAGCAACGATACCAGCCTGGACTCAGGGGTGGACATGAACGAGCCTCTGCAAAATATCCGCGAGACAGAGCGTGACAGGCCTTCGATCAGGGCCTCTTCCCTGCCGCACCACAGCCGAGGGGGGCGTTATGGTGAAGAGCAGGACCTGAGCAGTAGTGAGAGTGGCACAACAGCCACCTGTACGCCTGAGGACCCTTCCCTGAGGAACATTTTAGACGGGAGCAGTGGGGCTATTCCCAACATTCCTGAAGAGCGAGACGGGATGGATACTTCCAGTGCTCAGGAAGACAGCGAGTCAAGAGGTACACCGCCTCCACGTCGCCTGAGGAAGGTGAGAGAGAAGGGGAAGACGGAAAAGAGGAGTGCCAAGCATGTCCGGGAAGGGAGACCTCTGACCAAGCGAAGCTAGAGCATGGCTCATTGCAAACATCAAGCATCCGTTTCATCAGTGCTTAATTTAAATGTCCCATGAACCATTGAGTCCACATCGAGCTGTTTTCATCACATGGTGTCACATCAGTGCTGAGTGATCCAAATTAGTTTTTACCACTTGTGCTCACACAGGCATCGTTGTTGTTGAGTTATGTGATTGTACAACTTTGCCAAAGAATGCATAAGCTAGCTCAAGAAACAAAGCAGCATTTATGTCACACTGAAGCGTTATGTAGCTGCTGTTAGACAATTCTGTGCACCACGTTCTCTCATCTTCCCAATCTGAAGATCACCAGCGAGATTCTTCACAGCAAAATGTCCGTGTGAACACGATATCCCATAATTCCCAGTACGGCATTATAGAGGGTGCCTTCTTTACTGCCTGTAATCATTAAATGATTACAAGAGGCACGCTATTTGTCTATATTTAGTAAAATCCGGTGAGTTTGCAGGACAGACACAGATACAGGTCTATGTGTAGTGCACTTATCCTCACCATAAATGCCTGCTGTAAATTAAATAAGACATGAGAAGCTTTCCGGTTTGCAGTGCTGACATCTTGTTTTCATCATACAGCCTCATTTTCGGTAAAGAGACTCTGGGGTTCACGAAAAGACTCAGTTATGTCATCGATGGAATCAGCTTTGTCAGAAAAATTTTAATTTATAACTCATGACACAAAATACTGAAGTACTGTACATTGTAAAGCGAAGCTGCCATTTTGAACTTCGAAGCCTACGGTTATTTTAGAATGCATGAAAGTGAATGTCTCCTCGTGTGTATGACAATATGTTGTGTTTTCCTGTAGCGCTAACATCACATCACCGTAGCTGTTAGATTACTCAGTGACTGAATGATTCATTTCATTTTCTAGTCTTAAAAGGAGACTCTGTGTTGTGCTGCCAACTGTGACTGCTGTAAAGAAGTATAAAGAGTACCACAGGACGTCTACACTATGATTATAAGTAAAAATGACTTTAAACCACATCCATGGGTACCACAAGGGTTGGCTAAGACTTGGCGCTAAAACATGTGAAAGTTTTGTTTTATGGGACAGCCTGAGGATGGAGCAGTCGTTGGTTGGTTGGAAGGGTAATAGCTGCCAGTAGCTTTGGCAATATAAACAGTTTGCAGTGTTAAGTTAAGGAGGCCAAAAGCTTCCTCTCAGCCCCACAAGTTAAACATTATTATTGTTTTCTTGTTAAATAACATACAGTATTATCCCACATGACTATGATAACATGAATTTGGTGCCTTTGGAGTTTTGCTGTCACACCCTGTGTTTCCAAACCTCTTAAAACTTTTGACAAAAAGATATTTACTTGGTGATCAACATGACCATGATCCCTTTTTAATTTGGAGACTGAGGTGAGAAATATTAAATGTTTAAAAATAACGATGCTGAACATGAGCTTTGTACAAACATTCAGGATCCCCAGAGGATGGACCTGACTCACGTTAGTGAGGCCTTTTCTTCTAAAGCCACCACGAGGTTGACATTTTATGTGAAATATTTCAACAGCTATTGGATGGATTGCCTCATGGTGATTTCTCATAACCTTGTGGATCTCTAAACTTTCCATCCAATACTTCTTCAGCTGTGACTAGTGCTACATGTGCATACATGTGGCTTTGTTTGTTCTGCGTCCTCTACTGACTGACATAATTGGCAGCTTTGAGTCAAATAAAGCACAGCACACTTTAACATGAGAAACTATTGAATCTTCAACAATAACAATGGCAACAATACAGTACTGATCATCGACCATCCTTGATAAAGTTCGGCAAAACACCATAAATACCAGAGAGTGGTTTTATTAGCAATATTTACCGTCAATTAAAATTTAAAATGGAACTTGACAGCCACAGTTTTGCCATATTTAGTCTTCCGTCATGGTACTACTGTAAAATCTTTCACTAATGAGTTCACTCTGTATGTGTACGACTCGATTCTGTAGCTACATTCATGTGTTCTTTTGTATGTATATAACAAAGCAACATTTTATGTATTATGTGGCTGTGACTTCAGTTATTTTGTGCTGTTTTTCTTCATCTAAGAGCAAAGGTCTGAGGTTAGGTTGAATGACAGTGTCATGACATATGTTATCGATATTCTTCTTTTTAAGGCTAGCATAAAGATAAAGAGTGTGTTCCCAAGGGAGTGTACAACAAGCCTGAGCTTTGTCATTTTAAATGTAGCAACAAGTTGAGCACTTAATCATTCAGTATGCTTACAAATGAAAATACTTTCTCCTGCCAGTCATCAGCTTGAAAATATATCCCAGCTTCCACAGCGACATCAAACCTACTGCCACTCGCTGAATGTATTTGTACTGATTTGAATGTGTTCTGTAGTGTGCTCCTCTTGTGTCCAGCCATTGAACCTCATGGGCTTTTGTTTCTTCCAAAACGGCCACCTCTTGTGTTTACCTCTGTAATGATGGTAGTGTTATTAGTCTTGCCTTTTTGTGCATTAAATAAACTTACTTGATACCAGTTATTGTTTTTCTTTCTTCAGCTTTGAAGTATATATTCGATGACCTTTAATTTTAGTAAAATGACACAACAATATTTCAGGTTCACACCTTTTGAAGAAGTGGTCACACGGTTATACTTTCATCCATGAAAACAGGAAAAGGAGAAAAGTGCAGATACACAACAGAAACATTCGTCTAAGATGATCACTTTATGTTGAAAGTATTCACCGGAAGTGTCAGTGTTAGTGACGCCGTTTTTACTAATTCAATGTGTTGTAGTTCAATACTGTGACCACTGGAGGGCAGCAAAGCACCCTTGATATTGTATATCTTGCCCTCTAGTGGCGACAGACGGGAACTGCAACCTGAGTGTTAAACTGGCATTAATGCAGACATGTTAGAATATTATCATTTCCTGTCACCACATTCAAAATAAAATGTTCCGGTAAATACTTTCAAAATATAATGACAAAATCAAAGCAATGCGACGTGAACTGAAAGAAATGGTCCTGAAATTATCATCGTCAGTCCAAAAAACATGAATTCGAGTTCCTCCACTACATAGACGACGAGTAGAGAATAATCAGTTAAAATTGTGTTATATCGTGTGTACGTTGTCACTTTATTTTGTAAGTGTTTACCGGAAGTGTTAGTTAGTTAGTGACGCTATTTTTACTAATTGAATGTGTTGCAGTTCACTGTTGTGACCACAGGAGAGCAGTAAAGCACCCCTGATTCCATATAACATGTTGTGTCGTGCCCTCTAGCGGTGTCAGGCGGGAACTGCAACATAAGTTTGCCAAAATTATTGAAAATTATATTCATTATATTCATTAATTATAATTAATTATTATAAGATGAAATAATGGTCCTGAAATCATCATTGTCAGTCCAAAAAACATCGCGAGCTCCCGCACTACATAGACGACGTATAGGCTTGCTACCACGTTAGCCTTACTAACACGCTAACGGACGAGTAGCCTACAGATTCCTCCACCTCCGTCATTACTCTGTGTGTAGTCGCTGTCGTCTCTTGATAGTCTACCGTCTGACACTCAGTAAAGATGACAATAACCGCGAAAGAATAATCAATTATGTGAGATTGATTTATGTCGCATCGACGCCGTCACTTTATTTTGAAAGTGTTCACCGGAAGTATGATAAGTTAGCGGTGGCGCTGTTTTTACTAATTTAATGTGTTGCAGTAATAACTGGTGTGGTGCCCTCTAGCGGCTGCGGAAGGAACTACAAGCTAGGTGTTACATTAGCGTCAACGATACCATACTATCACTTCCGGTAAGGACTTTCAAAATAAGATTTTCAATATCGGTAAACATGTCATTTTAAATTTGTTTTTATTATTTTAAATAATAAAACTCTAAATTCCTGTCTGAACTGTATCATCAAGAAACACCTGTTGTAGCCTCTCCCTCTGTTACAGGTGGAGGTGGTGATTGATCTAATGTTTGTAGTCGTTGTTTACTTCCTGTTGTGTTTGAAGATAAATCTTCATCTTGTTGGATTGATGAGCTGCAGTCAAATAAAATGAGGAACAGCTGATGTTTGTTTACGTTCTGTCAGCTGCTTTTTCCCCAGGAGAGCAAAGTCACAACTAACAGTATGCTAACATTTCCTGTGAGACCTTACAAAATAAAAGGCAGTGCTCTGGGCGCTTCCCCTAGTTCTCTGGGTCTTGCATTTCAAAAGCATTTGAGGATCAAATGCACAACCTCAAAATTGCCTCAACTCTTGGAGGCAGTGCTCTGTCATCCTGACCTGTTGGACAATTGATTAATGTTTCTTGAAGGTTATAAAACAAATTTAAAATGACATATTTACCGATATTGAAAATCTTATTTTGAAAGTCCTTACCGGAAGTGATAGTATGGTATCGTTGACGCTAGTTTAACACCTAGCTTGTAGTTTCTTCCGCAGCCGCTAGAGGGCACCACACCAGTTATTACGCATTCTAGCGTATCTAGAATATGGGTGCTTTGCTGCCCTCCTGTGGTCACAACAGTGAACTGCAACACATTAAATTAGTAAAAACAGCGCCACCGCTAACTTATCATACTTCCGGTGAACACTTTCAAAATAAAGTGACGGCGTCGGTGCGACATAAATCAATCTCACATAATTGATTATTCTTTCGCGGTTATTGTCATCTTTACCGAGTGTCAGACGGTAGACTATCAAGAGACGACAACGACTACACACAGAGTAATGACGGAGGTGGAGGAATCTGTAGGCTACTCGTCCATTAGCGTGTTAGTAAGGCTAACGTGATAGCAAGGCTATACGTCGTCTATGTAGTGCGGGAGCTCGCGATGTTTTTTGGACTGACAATGATAATTTCAGGACCATTATTTCATTTTATAATAATTAATTATAATTAATGAATATAATGAATATACTTTTCAATCATTTTGGCAAACTTGGTTGCAGTTCCCGCCTGACACCGCTAGAGGGCAAGATATACAGTATTAAGGGTGCTTTGCTGCCCTCCTGTGGTCACAGTATTGAACTACAACACATTGAATTAGTAAAAACGGCGTCACTAACACTGACACTTCCGG
Organism: Miichthys miiuy; assembly: GCA_036365135.1. Taxonomy (NCBI): domain Eukaryota; kingdom Metazoa; phylum Chordata; class Actinopteri; family Sciaenidae; genus Miichthys; species Miichthys miiuy. The sequence continues at coordinate 16,936,197 of CM071623.1, forward strand.
TGAATACTTTCAAAATAAAGTGACGTCGTACTCGCCACATAAGACTCTCACATAATTGATTATTTTCTCGTGGTTACTGTCATCTTTACCGAGTGTCGGACGGTACACTATCATGGGACGACTACGACGCGCAAGCTAAGGTGACAGAAACAGGGATCTGCGGCTACTCGTTCGTTAGCATGTTAGCAAAGCTACTCGTCGTCTATCTATCACATACCGTAGGTGCTCGAGGAGCTCGCAACTAATGTTTTCTGGACCGACAATTTTAATTTCAGGGCCATTTCTTACACTTAATTTCGTATTTTTTTAGTTTTGGTCACTATATTTTGAAAGACTTTACCGGAAGTACAGTATCCTATCATGTGTGCGTGACGCTCGTTTTACTAATTTAATGTTGCAGTTTCACACCATGGCCACTGGAGGACGACAAATCCTCTAGTCCGTATCAGGCAAATTCAAAATGTAATCAGTCTGAAAGGAATTAGATATTTAGAGAGACACTCATTTTAATTGTTTTAAAGTGGTCACGTTTCTACAACACATTATTCAGTTGGAATAATACAGATATTAATACTGATCACCTGTATAAACGGACACCCACTGAAAGTGTGCACCATTAGTGCCCTCCAGTGGTCACAGTGAGGAACTACAACTGTGCTCCACCACAAACAGGTGGATAGTTTTTAGATCACCATCTTACATGGTGCACATCCTCACACATTTGATCACATCATCATAAACTTCCAGTAATGAGTTTTCTTTAATCACATGTTAGACTGTGTAGATGTTGGTTATCGCAACACAAAGCAGTGATCAGAAGAAATTCTATCTGAACAGAAGCGTCAGGGTTGTGTCATAGCACTGTGAGCTATTGGCGGATCATCGTGTCTTTGTGGTTTTCACTTTTTGCTTTGGACACAGACCTCAAAATCAAGTGCACCTCGAAAGGTTAAAGTTCGAACCCATGAATTCAGAACCTCAAGGGCCAGGAAATTTTGTACAAACATTCAGGATCCCAGGAGGATGGACCTGACTCACGTTAGTGAGGCCTTTTCTTCTAAAGCCACCACGAGGTTGACATTTTATGTGAAATATTTCAACAGCTATTGGATGGATTGCCTCATGGTGATTTCTCATAACCTTGTGGATCTCTAAACTTTCCATCCAATACTTCTTCAGCTGTGACTAGTGCTACATGTGCATACATGTGGCTTTGTTTGTTCTGCGTCCTCTACTGACTGACATAATTGGCAGCTTTGAGTCAAATAAAGCACAGCACACTTTAACATGAGAAACTATTGAATCTTCAACAATAAGAATGGCAACAATACAGTACTGATCATCGACCATCCTTGATAAAGTTCGGCAAAACACCATAAATACCAGAGAGTGGTTTTATTAGCAATATTTACCGTCAATTAAAATTTAAAATGGAACTTGACAGCCACAGTTTTGCCATATTTAGTCTTCCGTCATGGTACTACTGTAAAATCTTTCACTAATGAGTTCACTCTGTATGTGTACAACTCGATTCTGTAGCTACATGTGTTCTGTAGTGTGCTCCTCTTGTGTCCAGCCATTGAACCTCATGGGCTTTTGTTTCTTCCAAAACGGCCACCTCTTGTGTTTACCTCTGTAATGATGGTAGTGTTATTAGTCTTGCCTTTTTGTGCATTAAATAAACTTACTTGATACCAGTTATTGTTTTTCTTTCTTCAGCTTTGAAGTATATATTCGATGACCTTTAATTTTAGTAAAATGACACAACAATATTTCAGGTTCACACCTTTTGAAGAAGTGGTCACACGGTTATACTTTCATCCATGAAAACAGGAAAAAGAAAGAAAAGAAAAGTGCAGATACACAACAGAAACATTCGTCTAAGATGAAACGTTAAAAAACGAATTTAAGTCTTTGTCTCCGTCTGATGCTGTGTGTTTATCAGGACTCCAGTCATTCTTAGCTCTGAACTGAGTTGCTTGTTTGGGCCTTTACTGGTCACCACGCCTGTCTTTTTAGGCTGCAGTCTAGTTGGCCTGGCAGCAGAGGCCGCTGTAGCTGTGTGATCTGACTCTGGACTCCACAAACCTACGAAAAGGTTCAGCTGTGGCTGGTCGCTGAGTTTTGTCCCTGCAGGTGAAGCATGGCTGTGTGCTGTCGCTCTCTTTTTTGGGGAACGTGCTCGTGGGTCTGTCAGAGTTTGTTTTCTCAGTGACTCTCTTTTTCCTTCCTCCATCACAGTGTCTGTTGCAGCTATGCACAAGCCTTGAAACCTGTCAGTTATTAACTGGTGTGGGGTGTTTAAAGGAGCTGTTAGCACCTCTAAGTTAAGAGCACCACATGGGGGGGTGACTTTAGTGTTCCTGTCCCGCAGTGCCACTCCTGGGATGAACAGATCCTTTAAGTGATCCTCTGTTGGTTTGGCGAAGTCACTGAGCAGGCAGGAGGCCAACTGAGGGACGGTCTTCCTTTCCCTGGTTCTCCTAGTCAGAGGGTTATAAATGACATATCCATCCAAGGGGCAGGAGTTGGACTTCTGCAGGATCCTGTCCACACAGTCTGCGTGGAACTGAAGTGTGTGTGAACATGTGGGGGGAGGGTGAGAGAGGATTTTATAGTTTTATGGTTAAAATCTACAGACTCAGCAATCTGATATGCTCACAGCAACACGATGTCTTTGAGTAATGACTTGAATTAAGTGCAGATAGCCAGTGAGAAACAAGTTTTTTAGTTTTACTGAACTCTGATTTCTAAATCATGTCATTTTGAATACTTCCTGTTATACTTCATACATGATAAAGCAAGCACACAGTGAAAACTTTCACCTTGTGCTGGCAGGGCAGAGTTCGGACACGCTGGCCCAGGCTAAAATCCTGCAGACAGATCCGACACTGCTGTCCCTCATCCAATAGCCGAGACCCCGGTCTCACCCTGATCACAGGTAGACACTCCGACACACTGTCTGGTAGAAGGTCTGCAGCTACTGGGATGGTGCTGAGCAGTGAGATGGGGAATAATAATCAGAATTTAGCATATTACCAGTAAATAGTGACCAAGACATTTTTTGCACTGCGTGAGCAACATTTCTCTGGACGTATTCAATAACTCACCTGCTACAGGTTGCTCCTGTCGGTTCATCACTCAGGTCGCCTGCCACAAGGTGCCATTTTTCTCTCCTTGTCTGTGTAAGTTCAGTCAGAGTATTTATTGTCTTATTTAGCACCGTACAGTGTGCAAAGTTTCTCTTATCATTACTTAATGAAGACTTGGTGGTTCGTAGTGCTGGACGCCTGAGGTGGCTGCTTCAGTCATTTTAAATGAATCCAAATGGCTTACTGTTCGTGAAGCAAACGGATGCTGTGGGTGGCAGCCCTTGTCTGAGCAGTCCTCACATAGATACAAGTAACTGCAGACTGTGCATCTGAAAACATGACAACAGGGATTAAGGAAGTCATGGGAGCCAAGTGTGACTGAATTATTCAACGTCGCAAAATCTATTTTTTTAACCCTTTTTACTCCCAGTATAGTTATGGCTGCCACCTGCTTACTTGAAACACTTCCCAGTGACAGGGCACACCCGGCAGCTATGACAGGTAACTCCCAGGTGTCTCTCTGGCTTCTCTCTTTCAGCAGCAGTGAAGAGCTTTGCTGCGTTTTTCACCTGCTCCTGGAGCGACTTCAAAGAGCTGAAGTCCTCCCTGCACAGAGGGCACTTCACTGTTTCTTCCCTGTCTGAGAGTCTCTGGTGATCCGCCCACACCTTCATGCAGGAGATGTGGACGTTATTGCCACAACCGAACCTGAGAGAGTTCCAGAGGACAGCACACGATATAGAAAATCATGAAATGTCCTCTTCTGTGAATATCAGGAGATGTGAAACTAATTTGACATCCGCACATGTGCTGGTAGTTTACGCTAAACATGCTGTATGTGGTCAGGTTCTGCATAGTAGTGCAATAAAAGATGACTAGAACATCCTGAAATATGACTTCAGGTTGGTGTGTAAAACATGACTGAAACAATAACTGTGTGTAACCTCGACCACAGCCGGCTGCACACCTGCAGTAAGACACTGGCAGTTTTTTCTCCAGCAGCTCTTCTTGACAAACAGGACAAACATCCTGAGCTTGGATCACTTTCCGGCAGACACTCCCAGCCTTCTGCCTCGCGGTCCTGAAAGGAGTCGACGGAGCATTTTCTGTCCTGTGGGCTTCCGTTTGGTGTAAACCTTGGAGCACCTCCAGGATCTGTCTCTCCACAAGTCCATGCTGGAATGAATCTAGAGCAGAGTTATTTTTAACATCGTATGTCAGCAGGAGCACATGTACACCGGCGGGTCAGTTCTGTCAAATTGCCTGTGAAATTTACACAACAAATGTCTCAGTATGTTTGAATCAGCATCGTGATGTTCAGAAAATACAGGTTTACTTCATAAATGTTCCCTTTCATTTTTTTCAATGTGTCATGAACCGCTGAAATCAGGTCACAAAGAACCAACACAAAACTCAACATTTGAACAATTTCCCTGAGCTGAAAGCTGCACTCTGACATTTGTAGGAGCCACTTGTGTGTATGTTGTGATTTAACCACAAAGAGTCTTGTTTCTTGTGTCACTGATTACAGGTGAGCACCAGGTGTTCAAGTAGAGCATTTAAGGTTACACGATTCAACACAAGACATGTAAGTAACAGCATTCATGCAACTTTTCAATAAATGGGAACATCATCCAAAGGAAGCCGTCTGGGTTGGAGTTTGGACAGTTGCTACAACATTAGAGTAAAAAATGTATCAAAATAACTTACATTCATGTTCTCTGGGTAGTCTAAATTTCCGCAGTAAAACCCTATAAAGATAAAAATTAGAGGTTCATTTCTAGAGACAGTAGTAGTTTCTAATTTCAAAAAATAACACTGCACATACATAAAGACAGAAATAAAATAAAAGCTGTGTGTTGTTGTTACCAGCAGATGTGCTTGCATGGCTCCTGCTCCCGAGTGAACACAGGGCACGTGCACGTATGTGGGTCACCCAAGCACACCTGAACAACACGAACAAGAAAATGTGCTGGTGTGACGATATAAAACATTTTGAGCAGCGTGCATCCTGAATGATACACAGATGATTTACCTTGAAGTCCTTGGCCTCTCTGTCCTCTCTGAGTAGGAAGCCTGTTGGACCGAAGGATTTCAGGAGAAATATAGTTGTGTTGAGGGCTTGGCCTTGGTGGAAACTCACTGCATCGCTGGCTGCGTTCCTCCACGCAGTTTTCCTGAACATCCTGTCACTGCAAATTAATTTATTATTTATTAATCATCCACTCCATAATAATGAAGGTGAGGATGTCAGGAGGTTAAAGGTTTCATCTGATAAAGTCGAATGTGTTTCTTTTAATTCATCCAGCAGTGTTGGAATTATTTCTAATGCCATGCTACTTTAGGGTACTTCATTATATTTCAGATGGTTTTATATGCTTATATATTACGCACTACTATACTACTAATCTACCCAGCAGTACACACAGTATCTGAAATTGGCCTCATGCTGATGAACTACAACATTAAAATGATCTTAAATGAATTTATTCATGATAAAATCAGAAGATTATATAATCATAAAACTGCATAATGAGCACTATAACTATATTTACACTTGGCTGATACTTCTAACATTGTAATGGAGTATTTTTAGAGCATAGTAGTATTTTTACTTCTGCCTGACCTTCGTCAGCTCTGGAGTGTAAAGCTGTGTCATCTTTTCACAGACAGCAGGTCACAGTTCAGTAAATATATATATATATATCTAATGAACACACTTACTTTAGTCCTGGAGGCCGTCAGGGACACTAACATGGCGAGGTGTCGGAACGCCGTCGCCATGGTAACAAGACTTTTTGCTGATTGGTCCGTTTTGTTCGACCTGAGTAACAGAAGAGGCACTTCCTGTGTCTGTGTCACGTGGGTGTTCACACCTGCAGGTCCAGCGAGTAAGGGCTAGCTGCAGCAAGAGCCGCTACAAACCACGCCCCCTACAAACCACGTCTGCGTGCGCAGCCGCTACAAACCACGCCCCATACAAACCACGTCTGCGTGCGCAGCCGCTACAAACCACGCCCCATACAAACCACGTCTGCGTGCGCAGCCGCTACAAACCACGCCCCCTACAAACCACGCCCCAGGTGGCTGTAGAGGCCCATAGCACTTAGAAAGTAAACAAAGCAATAATGGGATTAAATGCCTTTCAATGCAAGCAATGCGCTTGAAACAATCAATTTATACAAAAATAGAAAGTAATGTAATTAAAAAGATTATATAGGACTGCAGATTTATATATAAGTATATTTATTAATAATAATAATAATAATAATTAGTGGTAATTATTTCAATTAAAATAGGTTGTTTCCACTGTCTGTTTTTCTAAGAGCCACACTGTCACAGAGCTTGGCCTACTACATCAGATGCCATAAATATCACTCTAAGGTGATGGTTTCTTCTGGGTTAACAGAAAAGATTGCTGGCCCTTTGACACAAATAAAATGTATTTATTTATAACTAAATTAAATATTTTGAATTACGTATGCAATTCACAAGACTAGTAAAATAAATATGACCATACACAAATCTTTAAAATATATACTGTAAAACACAAAAGTTGAAAAGTTTTGTTTTAGAAAAAAGTTCAGACAAATGAAACAACCAGCAAGAACTTTTATTTACAATAAAATAAAACAAACATTCACCTACAGCCTCTGCAAAAACTCCTCAGAGTCCAGAGCTCTTCTGTATATTTTTCCATTTTCTGTACTGCCTCCTTGCTCATGTCTTTGGTCAGGAAATGAGACAGCACCTGTTTCTCACTGATGAGACTAAATGAAATAGCGATTAGTAAAAGGACATCCACACTGAGAGGCTGTCATAAACAATGTACAAACAATACATATAGGTATTAGCACTCTCCTTATGTTTGTAGCATACCTCAAGTCATACTGCACTCCACAGTTGTACAGTTCTGTGGCTCTGTCAATGGAACATTGATGGACAGCTGAACGTGCGTGGACTGTTGCCTGTGTCATGAGGTGAACAAAAGGACATCTTTCAATTTGACATTAAAGTAGTCTGCCATGTTGCAGTTAACAAGATATTAACCATAAGTTAAAGACTGACAACAGTAATAATACAAAATATGTTAATATAATAAAAAAGTTTCAGAATTTACCTCTGGCAGAAGCACGTCCATAACAAATGCCACTTGATCGTGACATCTGGTTGTCTGTGCTTCAACCAGGCTTGTCAAGAAGGTCAATAGCAATAGGTTAATAGGATTTTAACAGTTGCCATATTTTTTATGAATTTTTAATACATTTCATAATGTAAATATGAGCTTTAAAGCTCAATAGCTTCCAGGTCATGTGACCTATTGACTCAGAATCAATGTAGAACAGTCGATCTACACCTGCTGTATGAGGCACACCTCTTTTTATAGCATTTTAACAGTTGCCACATTTTTTATGAATTTTTAATACATTTCATAATGTAAATATGAGCATTGAAGCTTGTTTTATGAGATACACTTTTTTTTTAAATCAAATTTTAACCATTCTTCATATTTTATAAATAAATGTTTAATACATTTAACACCCACGTCTTATTTTGAAAACCGGAAGTGTCCACACGCTGCAGTAAGCTAGCGCTGACTTTCCCAGTATTTGCCATAAAGTCGGCAATAAGGGCGCACTTGAAAATATTGGAGCGGCTGACTTGACCACGCGAAAACGAGAGACGGCTGGTTTGACCGCAGTCAGTTAACATACAATTTCATGACCCAGAATCAAGAGATAAGTGTTACCATTGAACATTTGAAACTGTAAATCACACTTCAGCCAAACTTCACCAACACACATATTACCGAAACTATTCAGTTTGATATGTTGAGTTAAATTAAAATTAAAAATATTCCGCTTCTACGTGCCGTGTTCCTGCTTCTGTTAGCATCCCTTACTCACTCATTACTTTTAAAAGACGACACAAAATGGGTTTGCTTACGAACATTTACAGTGTATTGAGTTTGAAGAAATGTGTTTTTACAAACAAAGGCCACTCTTTCTGCCGAGCAAAAGATGTCTTAAACGTTACATTAAACGTCAACATACCACTGAAAAAAACTTCACCAACTTCCTGAACCGTCTCTGCTAAAACACAAGCAGGTTTCTGACTGACTTTGTTTCAGAGGCGGCAACTGTGTGGCTGCATAAATAACAGGCAGAGTCAGGCCGTGTCTCTCGGTAACGTGTATTCACCGGCTGTGCACGTAACAGAACCGAGGCATGTTACTCGTAGCATGCACGTGTACATACATGACATGTCCCTTCCTTCAGCAGAATACAATACCAAACAGCAACATCAAAATAGTGCAATGGAAATGGTGTATGAAGAAGACACCGAAATTCAACATCAAGAATAGTACATCAGAGCATCCACAAGCAAGTCCACAAAGATAGAGGCTCTTCCACTAAAATAAGACCTTCAGATTCCTCAGTCCAATAAATATCAACATATCTTTAAAGAATCTTTTTTCTTATCATGGCAGGCATGTGCTGGCTCTGCTGTTGACATGACATCAAAATATGATTCATGTTATTTATCAAAAATAAAAAAACTGACTTCTCTATTTCCACTCCAACTCATTCTTTGTGTGCATGTGAACAAACAAACATTATTGTGAACATAAATGTATTATATATTGTGCAGGCTACAATAACAAATGATGTCCATCCCCTTCCTTCCTTCCTTCCTTCCTTCCTTCCTTCCTTCCTTCCTTCCTCCCCTCCCTCCCATTCATCACTCCACCCTGTCTGAAGTTTACTTTCACTTTCTGTCTGCAGCGCGTGACGCAGCTTCTTTTGTCCACGTTAAGGTAACATAATCGACATTTCCACCGTTTCTGCTCATCAGTGTCTTTTTGCTTTGTTAAATGCTGCTCGCTTGTTGCTCGATTCGTTCACAACTTCATAGAAATATAAAAGTCAACTGAGAAAAAATGGCCTACATGTTTGGAAGTGTCGGTGATGAAGCTGATGTTCAGTACTTGAACACACAGTTATTATTATATTAGATGAGTTTTATTATTATTATTATTATTATTATTATTATTATTATTATTATTATTATTATTATTATGTAGCTGCTGCATTCGCGTGGATTCAGGCACCAATCAGCGGGTGGATGGAGCGGAGAAGAGCCACTGCTCAGCCGCTGTCTGAGTCTCTAAGTGTGGAAGCAACAGGAAGGATCCGAGGGGCGGTGGAGGTAGTTTTATTTTATAATGAATTCACTGGGCAGGAGCTAGTTTGTACCTAAATATGATCAATAATCAAACCAAAGAGATTGAAATGAATCTTTAATATTCTCAAAGGGCTTTATTGAGGCAGTCTTTTATTTTGGAAGGATCTACCTGCCTGTGTAACGCCCTGTAGTGTAACTACTCGTAGTGTACATCTACTTACAAGTACTTTACAGTAGTACAATCTTAAAGTACTTTTATTTCTACTGCACTACATTTTAGAGGGAGATACGTTACTTTCTACTTCTCTGTGTAACTTTTCATGTTAATATTTTAAATAAAACACAAAGGATCAGTTTATGTGATTCACTGTAAGCCACATAATAGTCTATAAAACAGTTCAAACTGATCACACATGACACGCAGATCATGTATAAAACCAAATTTTACTGATTTAACTTATTCAGAAGTGTCTTTCTACAAAGTTTTCAATGCAGGACTTTAACTCAATATTTTGACAGCATGTGGTATGATTGTTTATGTTTGTATTTACTGTAAATAAAGAAGATTTTATTATATATTTAAGGATCATTCAGGCTTGTCTGAAACTCAGTACGCTCCGCCGTATCTCTTTACCGTGTACTGTATATCTTGCCCTCTAGTGGAGACAGGCAGGAACTGCAACCGGAGTGTAAAATTGGCATCAGTGATAGACATATGATAAAATGCAATTTCCGGTCAACACTTTCAAAATAAAACATTCCGGGAAATATTTTGAAAATATAGTGACCAAACTAAAGCAATTCGAAGTGAACTGAAAGAAACGGTCCTGAAACGATCATTGTCAGTCCAGACAACATTAGTTTCGAGCTCATAAACTACCACCTACCAAACCACCTCCGGTAGATGATAGGTAAGCGACGAGTAGCCTCGTCAACATGCTAACTTGATGCTAACAGAAGAGTAGCGTACAGATTGCTTCATCTGTCACCTTAGCGTGCCTGTCGTACGCGCGTCGTAGTCTCCCTTCATATTCTACCGTCTGACACCAGATGGAGTTGACAGTAACCACGAGAGAATAAGCAATTACGAGACTTTTATGTTGCGTCCACGACGTCACTTTATTTTGAAAGTGTTGACCGGAAGTATAAGAAGGCAGTGACGCTGTTTTTACTAATTTAATGTGTTGCAGTTCATTAGAACACATAGATAGATTAACCTGAGATTAATCTAAATTTAAATATGTACAGAGAAATTACAAGTGTGCAGAGGAATTGAACATTTGCATAGAAAATAATGATGGAGGTGTGAAGTGGGCAGCATCCCCCTCTTCTTGCAGCCTGTGATGTCTTCGTGCCATAATTGTTGTAATGAACATTTTATTTCAACTGGTGTTTTGTTCTGCAGATCATTCACGTTGGGTCTGTATGCAGAACAGACAGAAGTAAGGACACATGGCTTGTACAGCACAGTCTGCGAAAGCTTACGTCAAGAGCGCCAGAGCCCGCCTGGTGGGAGAGTTAAAGAATCTGTCAGTGATCGTGGTAAACTTGTATCAGCAAGGAGTTTTCCAGGATGAAGAGGTCAGTAAAATACAGGCGGAGAAAGATGACTATGATAAAACCAGACACATACTGGACTCTGTCACAAAGAAAGGGGAAGAAGCCTGCTACAAGTTCCTCAAGATTATTGACACGACGAGAAAGAGGACCTTAGGGAGGCCGACCCCCCCTGAGAGAAATACTAAACCTGCATTTGACCTGCATTACTGGATCAGCTGCTTTTCTTTCAAGGAAGACCCACAAACGGATGTAAAGTACTTCCAAGGTATTTTGAAGCTGAAGTTATTTATCTTTGATGTGCTGATTTCATACATTGTTCTTTAATGTGTGATGTATATGAATATGTATGAATTATTTGGTGAAAGGATACAATATGTTTATTTACCACTGTTGTTCCTATTTTAGGCTCAAGGCCGTGTCATGAATATCAGAGAAAGCTGAAGACGAAAACACGAAAAATATCGAGTGAGTTTTGGACGGCCAACAAAGGTCTTTTTAGAGGAAATAACAAGCCTGATCTGTCGTACACTTCACTTGTATTAGACACACAAGAAAGTGTTTCTCCATCTAAAATAAAGAAATGTAAGAACAAGAAAAGCAGAATGAGTCGCCTAAAAGATGAAGAAGTACTTGCCTGTGGACAGACCAGAGATTTCCCCCAGTGAGCTGCTGAAAACAGATAAAAACATACTCTTGGTTGGTCAGCCTGGAATTGGAAAGACAGCACTCGCTCATGAAATGTTGAAACTCTGGGCAGAAAGAGACAACAAGGATCTGGATTACATGTTTTACTTTGACATGAGAAACACACGCATCACGTCGACCATGAGCTTGGAGGATCTTCTTTTCGGTGTGTTCAGTGAACCGGATAGAGGCAAAGAAGAGGTCTTACAGGACATAAAGGAGAACTCTGACAATGTTACAATCATTTTTGATGGACTCACAGATCTCTCTTCTTCATTGGTGACGAGGCTTGTAGAGAAGGATCTACTACCTTATGCCAAGGTCATCGTGACTTGCAGACCAGATGATAAAGAAGACTTCCTGTCTGGGAACTTTCTCAAAATGGAAGTGAAAGGCTTCAGTGAGCAGACCATAAAAACATATTTATCTGCAATGCTCGGCGATGAACAGAAGAAAGTTGTGAGCAACTTGGAGCTGTTCACTCTTTGCCATGTCCCGATGTATGCACTGATGGTGGCTGCCTGCTTTTCAGAAGACTCTCCACAGCCGTGCACGATAACTGAAATCTACATCAATATTGTTCGTTCGTGCCTTCAGATGAACAGCAACAAGACACGAAACAAAGATCTGAATTCCTTCATCACAAACAAGTGTGAGGAAATACTGTCTTTGGCTGAGGTTGCTTTTCATGCAACTGAAGGAAAAACTGTGAACTTGACTGAACTGCCCTGTGAAGACAGCTGCGTCCTTTCCTTCCTGAAAGCACTTTTTATCGAGGCCGCCCTCACTGAGACAATAACCACATATGCCTTCCTCCATTACACAATGCAGGAGTTTTTTGCAGCACTGTGGCTCCTGAAGAATCCAGATAAAATCAAGGATGTTTTGCAGCAGTGCCTCACGGAGGAGAAGAAACACATGAAACATGTGATCCCTTTCATGTGCAGATTGTTGAGTGAGAAGAGCCCTTGTTTGATGAAGTGTCTGATTCCAGCTCAGGAGCTCAAGAATACATCCAAGTGGTTCTTCAAGGAAATGATAAACACATTTTTCGCAGATGCAGAGAACATACTGTTCTTATGCCAGTGCTTGTATGAGTCCCAGTGTCCTGAAGCATGCGTCTACCTCCTGGAAAAACTGGACTACTGTCTTGACCTCAGTGGAGAGAGTCTTGATCCGAACCTTTGCTGTGCTGTTGCCTACATGGTCACTCAGTCAAAGGAGAGGAAAATATCACTGAACCTTGAGGACGTCATGGTGTCAGAGCAAGGAATGAGGCGGCTATCTGGATGTCTACACAATGTCCAATGGTATGTGTGAGCAAATAACAATAAGAGGTAAAACAGAAAGAACCCAATGACCCCAAACAGGACGAGTGGTTTGAATAGATGCATGAAAATATTCAGAGAATAAAGAATGGTACCTCTGCTGTGACTTCTTTTAGCTAAACAGACATTTCTTATAATATTTGACTCTTACTCTCTGACTTATCATGATTATTATGATTGTTCTTTAAATTGTAGGTGTGACCCTCTGCCACGGCAGCTGTGGGAGATTTTCCTTCTCAGCGAAGGGCAGATGGACGACATCGGGTTACTCGGCCTCGATGGAAACCAGTTGCACCTTCCGGTTGAGGGTAAAAGACGGCTGTTTGAAAGAGCGGTAAACGTCATGCAGAAGGTCACTATGAAGGTTAATGTCTGCCTTCACTGGGAGAGGGAAACTCCTGTCTGCCAAAGGCTGTGTGAGTGCCTCTTAGAGGCTTTGCCATCCATCAGCTCACTCAGGTATGCAGCTTTTGTTTTTGTGTGATGAAACTTTTATCCTTTTGTAAAACGCCATGTTGAAATGAAAATCCTTTATTGGAGCTCATTGTAAGGTCAGATCAGACCTCCAGTTTGAGATGAACTACCTCTATCATGAGACTTCGACTTAACTTTCACCACTTGGTGACTAATTTCATTTGTGGCTGACATAAAGAAGGAAGCAGCTTCACTGAGGTGTGTGATCAGGAAGGGGAGGAAAGTGTTCCCTCCGTGCTGATGGACACAGGGTGGATCTCAGACTTAATACAACACAGAGCGGTCGTCTGACGATCTGACACTGAATACAGACACAATATTTACACAAGTTATTGTACAAAATGACAAACACATATACATCTGTTTGTTCTCATGCAGCTTCAGGGTGACCTACAGATGTCCAGGATATCAGGATCAGGATCAGGAGCAACGTCAAAGGACACTGGGGAAGGAGGAGAAGCAGCTGTTACTGGATTTATGCCTGAGAGCAGCACTGCACAAAGGAGAAAGCTTTCACAGCGTAGTAAACATGCTGCTCTCATTTTTTTCTGTTAACGCTGACTTAGATAACTTCCTCCTTGATTTTTATCAGCATGTCAAGAGTAAAGGATTTTCAGATATCATTCCAAAACTGGAGCCACTTTTCCAGTCAGCTCCTGCAGTCTGGTCCATAGACCTCTCAGAGAGAAAGACCTCCATCCTCCTGGAAGTGCTGAAACTCCAATCAGAGAAGAAACAAGTGAAGCTGACAGGCTGCTCACATGAAGAGAGTGAAGTGAGGAGTTTGCTACAGTGTCTGCCTTATATCTCACAGCTCAGGTAAATGAATTGTACTTCACATGACGTCAGTGTACATTTGTGGAGTTGAATCTTTGAATACAGAGGAGAGGATACACCTTTGTACACTGACTTTCCTGGCTCCTTAAACATTTTCTGAAGAATGTCATTCAGTCAAAGTCTTCTTAAATCCACATATGACCCTGTTCAAAGTATTGTGACTTGAATTTTAGGTTGATTGATTTTACTGTATTCTGCTCATCAGCAGGTATTTGTAGGCTTTCAGCAGATAAACTCCATATCAGTAATGCATGGCTCTTTTTCTGCTGTTGACATCACATCATAACAACATGTTCAATTCTCGTTACAGTTTCCCTCGGCGGTTTGAAGGTCAAGTCGAGTTCTTTGGGAATCTGTTCTGTGCCGCAGCAGAGAGAGAACAGCAGACAGGAGAGAAGATAGTGAAGCTGTTATCATCAGTGTGCACATATCAAACATTCCCTTTTGATGAAGAATACATGTTTGATGATGATGATGAGAAAGATCAGAGTGATTTCCTGCTGGATCTGTTCTCCCATGTGAAGGACTATGAAACCAAAACAGGCTTGAGTGTCCTTCCATCATTACAGTCAGTTTTCCAGTCAGCTCCTGCAGTCTGGTTCATAAACCTCTCAGAGAGAAAGACCTCCATCCTCCTGGAAGTGCTGAAACTCCAATCAGAGAAGAAACAAGTGGAGCTGACAGACTGCTCACATGAAGAGAGTGAAGTGAGGAGTTTGCTACAGTGTCTGCCTTATATCTCACAGCTCAGGTAAATGAATTGTACTTCACATGACGTCAGTGTACATTTGTGGAGTTGTGTTCTAACATCTGCAGTAACTCGCTGTTAGTTTGAAGGTGAAGGTAACGTGTTGAGATGATCAGTCCACATGAACGTGACTTCACTGTGTTTAGTTTATAGATGACATGCTGTTTTATTCCACACACCCCAATGTATTTATTCCTAAATTACCCAGAGTTCTGTGCACATCAAACACCTCCAGCAACGCTCCCACAGAGTCCTGCTCATGTCTCATGAGCTGATACGTGTTTGCTCCATCGAGCACAGAGTTTGGTACTTTGAGGCTGTTTTCATCAGTCATCTATGGACTCAGTCAAAAGTCAGCAGAGGATTTAGTACAAGTGTTTTTAATCACCATTGAAATGAAACTGCACGTCATCATGATGTGATCAGTAAACCAGTAGAAATCCTAATTCTGTTCCTCTAGTACTGGATGAAGTTTGATAGAGTTTGACTCAATGATGGATGTTCCAACTTGTGGTCCAGTATTTCAGGCTTTGGACTTCATTGATGAATAAATGTTTTGGGTAAAGTATTCCTTTTAGCCCTCCTGTTGGTTCAGGAGTGGTATTCCAGTCTAACATACAATCTTTGAATACAGAGGAGAGGATACACCTTTGTACACTGACTTTCCTGGCTCCTTAAACATTTTCTAAAGAATGTCATTCAGTCAAAGTCTTCTTAAATCCACATATGACCCTGTTCAAAGTATTGTGACTTGAATTTTAGGTTGATTGATTTTACTGTATTCTGCTCATCAGCAGGTATTTGTAGGCTTTCAGCAGATAAACTCCATATCAGTAATGCATGGCTCTTTTTCTGCTGTTGACATCACATCATAACAACATGTTCAATTCTCGTTACAGTTTCCTCGGCGGTGGTTTGAAGGTCAAGTCGAGTTCTTTGGGAATCTGTTCTGTGCAGCAGCAGAGAGAACAGCAGACAGGAGAGAAGATAGTGAAGCTGTTATCATCAGTGTGCACAGATCAAACATTCCCTTTAAATGGAAATTATCAGAAACTTCAGAGTGATTTCCTGCTGGATCTGTTCTCCCATGTGAAGGACTATGAAACCAAAACAGGCTTGAGTGTCCTTCCATCATTACAGTCAGTTTTCCAGTCAGCTCCTGCAGTCTGGTTCATAGACCTCTCAGAGAGAAAGACCTCCATCCTCCCGGAAGTGCTGAAACTCCAATCAGAGAAGAAACGAGTGAAGCTGACAGACTGCTCACATGAAGAGAGTGAAGTGAGGAGTTTGCTACAGTGTCTGCCTTATATCGCACAGCTCAGGTAAATGAATTGTACTTCACATGACGTCAGTGTACATTTGTGGAGTTGTGTTCTAACATCTGCAGTAACTCGCTGTTAGTTTGAAGGTGAAGGTAACGTGTTGAGATGATCAGTCCACATGAACGTGACTTCACTGTGTTTAGTTTATAGATGACATGCTGTTTTATTCCACACACCCCAATGTATTTATTCCTAAATTACCCAGAGTTCTGTGCACATCAAACACCTCCAGCAACGCTCCCACAGAGTCCTGCTCATGTCTCATGAGCTGATACGTGTTTGCTCCATCGAGCACAGAGTTTGGTACTTTGAGGCTGTTTTCATCAGTCATCTATGGACTCAGTCAAAAGTCAGCAGAGGATTTAGTACAAGTGTTTTTAATCACCATTGAAATGAAACTGCACGTCATCATGATGTGATCAGTAAACCAGTAGAAATCCTAATTCTGTTCCTCTAGTACTGGATGAAGTTTGATAGTTTGACTCAATGATGGATGTTCCACCTTGTGGTCCAGTATTTCAGGCTTTGGACTTCATTGATGAATAAATGTTTTGGGTAAAGTATTACTTTTAGCCCTCCTGTTGGTTCAGGAGTGGTATTCCAGTCTAACATACAATCTTTGAATACAGAGGAGAGGATACACCTTTGTACACTGACTTTCCTGGCTCCTTAAACATTTTCTGAAGAATGTCATTCAGTCAAAGTCTTCTTAAATCCACATATGACCCTGTTCAAAGTATTGTGACTTGAATTTTAGGTTGATTGATTTTACTGTATTCTGCTCATCAGCAGGTATTTGTAGGCTTTCAGCAGATAAACTCCATATCAGTAATGCATGGCTCTTTTTCTGCTGTTGACATCACATCATAACAACATGTTCAATTCTCGTTACAGTTTCCCTTGGTGGTGGTTTAAAGGTCAAGTCAAGTTCTTTGTGAATCTGTTCTGTGCAGCAGCAGAGAGAGAACAGCAGACAGGAGAGAAGATAGTGAAGCTGTTATCATCAGTGTGCACATATCAAACATTCCCTTTTGATGAAGAATACATGTTTGATGATGATGATGAGAAAGATCAGAGTGATTTCCTGCTGGATCTGTTCTCCCATGTGAAGGACTATGAAACCAAAACAGGCTTGAGTGTCCTTCCATCATTACAGTCAGTTTTCCAGTCAGCTCCTGCAGTCTGGTCCATAGACCTCTCAGAGAGAAAGACCTTCATCCTCCTGGAAGTGCTGAAACTCCAATCAGAGAAGAAACAAGTGAAGCTGACAGACTGCTCACATGAAGAGAGTGAAGTGAGGAGTTTGCTACAGTGTCTGCCTTATATCTCACAGCTCAGGTAAATGAATTGTACTTCACATGACGTCAGTGTACATTTGTGGAGTTGTGTTCTAACATCTGCAGTAACTCGCTGTTAGTTTGAAGGTGAAGGTAACGTGTTGAGATGATCAGTCCACATGAACGTGACTTCACTGTGTTTAGTTTATAGATGACATGCTGTTTTATTCCACACACCCCAATGTATTTATTCCTAAATTACCCAGAGTTCTGTGCACATCAAACACCTCCAGCAACGCTCCCACAGAGTCCTGCTCATGTCTCATGAGCTGATACGTGTTTGCTCCATCGAGCACAGAGTTTGGTACTTTGAGGCTGTTTTCATCAGTCATCTATGGACTCAGTCAAAAGTCAGCAGAGGATTTAGTACAAGTGTTTTTAATCACCATTGAAATGAAACTGCACGTCATCATGATGTGATCAGTAAACCAGTAGAAATCCTAATTCTGTTCCTCTAGTACTGGATGAAGTTTGATAGTTTGACTCAATGATGGATGTTCCACCTTGTGGTCCAGTATTTCAGGCTTTGGACTTCATTGATGAATAAATGTTCTGGGTAAAGTATTCCTTTTAGCCCTCCTGTTGGTTCAGGAGTGGTATTCCACTCTAACATACAATCTTTGAATACAGAGGAGAGGATACACCTTTGTACACTGACTTTCCTGGCTCCTTAAACATTTTCTGAAGAATGTCATTCAGTCAAAGTCTTCTTAAATCCACATATGACCCTGTTCAAAGTATTGTGACTTGAATTTTAGGTTGATTGATTTTACTGTATTCTGCTCATCAGCAGGTATTTGTAGGCTTTCAGCAGATAAACTCCATATCAGTAATGCATGGCTCTTTTTCTGCTGTTGACATCACATCATAACAACATGTTCAATTCTCGTTACAGTTTCCTTGGCGGTTTAAAGGTCAAGTCGAGTTCTTTGGGAATCTGTTCTGTGCAGCAGCAGAGAGAGAACAGCAGACAGGAGAGAAGATAGTGAAGCTGTTATCATCAGTGTGCACATATCAAACATTCCCTTTAAATGAAGAATACATGTTTGATGATGATGATGAGAAACTTCAGAGTGATTTCCTGCTGGATCTGTTCTCCCATGTGAAGGACTATGAAACCAAAACAGGCTTGAGTGTCCTTCCATCATTACAGTCAGTTTTCCAGTCAGCTCCTGCAGTCTGGTCCATAGACCTCTCAGAGAGAAAGACCTCCATCCTCCTGGAAGTGCTGAAACTCCAATCAGAGAAGAAACAAGTGAAGCTGACAGACTGCTCACATGAAGAGAGTGAAGTGAGGAGTTTGCTACAGTGTCTGCCTTATATCTCACAGCTCAGGTAAATGAATTGTACTTCACATGACGTCAGTGTACATTTGTGGAGTTGTGTTCTAACATCTGCAGTAACTCGCTGTTAGTTTGAAGGTGAAGGTAACGTGTTGAGATGCTCAGTCCACATGAACGTGACTTCACTGTGTTTAGTTTATAGATGACATGCTGTTTTATTCCACACACCCCAATGTATTTATTCCTAAATTACCCAGAGTTCTGTGCACATCAAACACCTCCAGCAACGCTCCCACAGAGTCCTGCTCATGTCTCATGAGCTGATACGTGTTTGCTCCATCGAGCACAGAGTTTGGTACTTTGAGGCTGTTTTCATCAGTCATCTATGGACTCAGTCAAAAGTCAGCAGAGGATTTAGTACAAGTGTTTTTAATCACCATTGAAATGAAACTGCACGTCATCATGATGTGATCAGTAAACCAGTAGAAATCCTAATTCTGTTCCTCTAGTACTGGATGAAGTTTGATAGAGTTTGACTCAATGATGGATGTTCCAACTTGTGGTCCAGTATTTCAGGCTTTGGACTTCATTGATGAATAAATGTTCTGGGTAAAGTATTCCTTTTAGCCCTCCTGTTGGTTCAGGAGTGGTATTCCACTCTAACATACAATCTTTGAATACAGAGGAGAGGATACACCTTTGTACACTGACTTTCCTGGCTCCTTAAACATTTTCTGAAGAATGTCATTCAGTCAAAGTCTTCTTAAATCCACATATGACCCTGTTCAAAGTATTGTGACTTGAATTTTAGGTTGATTGATTTTACTGTATTCTGCTCATCAGCAGGTATTTGTAGGCTTTCAGCAGATAAACTCCATATCAGTAATGCATGGCTCTGTTTCTGCTGTTGACATCACATCATAACAACATGTTCAATTCTCGTTACAGTTTCCTTGGTGGTGGTTTGAAGGTCAAGTCAGTTCTTTGGGAATCTGTTCTGTGCAGCAGCAGAGAGAACAGCAGACAGGAGAGAAGATAGTGAAGCTGTTATCATCAGTGTGCACAGATCAAACATTCCCTTTAAATGGAAATTATCAGAAACTTCAGAGTGATTTCCTGCTGGATCTGTTCTCCCATGTGAAGGACTATGAAACCAAAACAGGCTTGAGTGTCCTTCCATCATTACAGTCAGTTTTCCAGTCAGCTCCTGCAGTCTGGTTCATAAACCTCTCAGAGAGAAAGACCTCCATCCTCCTGGAAGTGCTGAAACTCCAATCAGAGAAGAAACAAGTGAAGCTGACAGACTGCTCACATGAAGAGAGTGAAGTGAGGAGTTTGCTACAGTGTCTGCCTTATATCTCACAGCTCAGGTAAATGAATTGTACTTCACATGACGTCAGTGTACATTTGTGGAGTTGTGTTCTAACATCTGCAGTAACTCGCTGTTAGTTTGAAGGTGAAGGTAACGTGTTGAGATGCTCAGTCCACATGAACGTGACTTCACTGTGTTTAGTTTATAGATGACATGCTGTTTTATTCCACACACCCCAATGTATTTATTCCTAAATTACCCAGAGTTCTGTGCACATCAAACACCTCCAGCAACGCTCCCACAGAGTCCTGCTCATGTCTCATGAGCTGATACGTGTTTGCTCCATCGAGCACAGAGTTTGGTACTTTGTGGCTGTTTTCATCAGTCATCTATGGACTCAGTCAAAAGTCAGCAGAGGATTTAGTACAAGTGTTTTTAATCACCGTTGAAATGAAACTGCACGTCATCATGATGTGATCAGTAAACCAGTAGAAATCCTAATTCTGTTCCTCTAGTACTGGATGAAGTTTGATAGAGTTTGACTCAATGATGGATGTTCCACCTTGTGGTCCAGTATTTCAGGCTTTGGACTTCATTGATGAATAAATGTTTTGGGTAAAGTATTACTTTTAGCCCTCCTGTTGGTTCAGGAGTGGTATTCCAGTCTAACATACAATCTTTGAATACAGAGGAGAGGATACACCTTTGTACACTGACTTTCCTGGCTCCTTAAACATTTTCTGAAGAATGTCATTCAGTCAAAGTCTTCTTAAATCCACATATGACCCTGTTCAAAGTATTGTGACTTGAATTTTAGGTTGATTGATTTTACTGTATTCTGCTCATCAGCAGGTATTTGTAGGCTTTCAGCAGATAAACTCCATATCAGTAATGCATGGCTCTTTTTCTGCTGTTGACATCACATCATAACAACATGTTCAATTCTCGTTACAGTTTCCCTTGGTGGTTTGAAGGTCAAGTCAAGTTCTTTGTGAATCTGTTCTGTGCAGCAGCAGAGAGAGAACAGCAGACAGGAGAGAAGATAGTGAAGCTGTTATCATCAGTGTGCACATATCAAACATTCCCTTTAAATGAAGAATACATGGATGATGATGATGATGATGATGATGAAAAGAAACTTCAGAGTGATTTCCTGCTGGATCTGTTCTCCCATGTGAAGGACTATGAAACCAAAACAGGCTTGAGTGTCCTTCCATCATTACAGTCAGTTTTCCAGTCAGCTCCTGCAGTCTGGTCCATAGACCTCTCAGACAGAAAGACCTTCATCCTCCTGGAAGTGCTGAAACTCCAATCAGAGAAGAAACAAGTGAAGCTGACAGGCTGCTCACATGAAGAGAGTGAAGTGAGGAGTTTGCTACAGTGTCTGCCTTATATCTCACAGCTCAGGTAAAATATTCAGCAGACGTCTGTTTATAAGTCCAGCTCATAATCATCAGCGTTTTACTGAATTTGCAAATGAACAAAATGTATAAAAAGATGAATGTTGTTTCTACGTTCAGTGATTATTCAGCAGTATTTTAAAACAGTTTTATCACAGATAATAAAATAGAATATTTCATCCTGCTCTCTGTTTTTACTCTAAATGTCATCACTGATGAAAGACACTGAACATGAGATGCTCTGTAATGCAGTTTGTCTTGTTTTCACTCTTCATCCATCATGTTGTGTTTTAGCTGTGATGAAGACTTCTTCCAGACTGTGTGTACATCCATCTCTGTGAGATCCAGAGAGGAGGCCGAGCAGCTGTCCTCTCTGCTGAAGCTCCTGGGGTTCAACCTGCTGCTAACAGGACAGTTAAGCAGGAAAACCTGCAGGTCTGCGGGGGCGGTTCTGAGACTTTGTGGCTCTGATGTGGATCTCACCCTGACACCCAGAAAGATGTCTGTCCGAGGAGCCTCCCTCCTGTTTAGACGTACAACACAACTACACAGTCTGAGGTTCACATTTCTGTCATTACTTCTGTTCTCACACCATCTTGTCTAGTTTGAAGTGAACATCATTTATGTCCCGACTGCTTCCTCTGTTTCTTGGATCTTCAGGCTGTCCAGTGACATGGCCCTGCTGCTGTTTCGATGGGTAAGACGAGGGAGAGTGGCCTGTTCGTTAGCTATTGAAGAGCTTTCTCTTGGCCCTCAGACAGTCCGAGCATCAGAAAGAGGATTGTCAAAAGCTGTCAGTAGTTTGGCATCCCTGCTGAGGTGCTGGGCTGTCAGACAGTTAGACCTGACTGAGTTCTGCATCCCTGCTCAGAGTCTCATTCCACTGCTGCTTCACGACGGCCCTCTAACAATCAAGTAAAAGTTTTTCACAAACTTCACAAACACAAAATCCAAAATGTATTCATCATTTACATTTCTAAGATATATCCATGTTTTTATCTGCAGACTGAGTGAGAAGACCTTCCAGGAGCTACTCCCCCTCCTTTATGAAATCCAGGATGAGGTCTTGACCCGGTCCTTCTTGAGTAAAGTTGGTGGAGATCTGAGCTCCTGCTGTCTGAACTGGGAGCTTCTTCACTATCTGCTGCAGCAGTCTCCAGCTCAGACCATCACTGTGAACCTGAGGAAGAACCGCTCCTTACAGGAGAGCATCACACGTCTGCGTCCCTTTCTGGACAGGATTGTATTTAAAAGGTTCAATTTTGACCTTTCACAGATACACACATCCAGTTATCATATTTGTTTCTGTATTGTGACTGATGTTTTTGACTATGTTGTTAATTGTCCTGGTGAATACACTTTATGTTTCAGACCCTGTCCCAGCTTTGTGTTGACTGTCATCAGAGAGATCTATAAAGCTCGTGACAGTCTCATTATACCTGGTTTACTGAGCTCACTGGATCATGTGATCAGCCTGACCTGCAGAGAGATGGACTCTGTGGACTGTGCTGCTCTGATCTTCACTCTCAAACACAGTGACAGAGTCAGACTGAACCTCCTGTGGACCTCCATATCAACAAGGGAAACAGAGTCCATCCTCTTCACACTGGACAAAGTTTCTCAACTCAGGTCAGACATTAGTGCTCGTTTCTCAGTGCTGTGCCTGTTTCAGTCCTCTCCAGCACACAGGATGTGCAGCTCCTCTCCATGGATCAGTAATAATAACTATAACAGCTGAGATCAGACAGGTTGGAAACAAACCGACTTTATTTTGGCCTCAGAAATGATCCTGTAAACTGTACGTGCATAACTCCAACAAATCTGAAGTGTGTTTACAAAATGCCTTTGTTTGTTTCCAACCTCTCTGATCGTCGGACTGCTTGACCAATCAGAGCGTACATGAAACATAATTATCCTTTAATGGATTTATTTGGGATGTTTGTTATATTTGGGATGTGGTTATATTCTTCATTTATTATCTTTTCCTCCCAGTGTTGACAGGAACCTCCTGCTGAGGTTCGTCCACTGCTGTGCTGCCTCTGAGGTCCAGCAGGGGGCAGCCGTCGACCTGCTCAGGGCCGTGCAGCACAGACTGGACCTGTCCTGCTCGTCCTGTTTGGAGCTGCCACAGGAGGGTCAGAGTGAGACTCTCAGTCTGACTGCTGAGGACTGCAGGGCCGTCTCCACCATCCTGAGACGCAGCAGCAGGAAAACACAGCTGGACCTGCAGGACTGTGAGGTGGAGGACAGCGGGCTGGACCTGCTGCTTCCTGTCCCAGACAGAGTCCGCCTCAGGTTAGAGAGACCACAAAGTGACACACACCAGAGAAGAAGCTGGTTTTCATTTATGTTCATGCTTCGTAACAATCTGTGTTTGCTCTCATTCTCCTGTTTAGAGCCAGTAAAGCTGTCCTCCTCCAGCTGGTGTCCCTGGTTCCTGTGAGCAGTGAGAGGGACACAGTGAGACGGGCAGTGTCTCTGTGTAGAGCCCTGGGTGGAGAGCTGGACCTCAGTCACACCACACTGGATCAGAAGACCTGTGCAGGTTTGGCCCAGATGCTGGACTTCTCTGAAGTGCTGACAGAGCTGGACCTGAGTCACTGTGAGCTCACTGACCAGCTGCTGCGCACGCTCATCACACATCTGCACAAAGTCCAAGTCCTGGAGTGAGTGTCAAACCATCAACATGCAAGAGTTCATGTCTCAAAATGTATTTGATGCACTGTCTGCTCTCGTCTAGGTGGAGTTGGTGTGAAGTTCAAAAAGTTTAATGAGCTGAGAGGACACGCATCTAAAGAAATATTAATATCACAGCCCCAAACATGTTTTCAGGAGCAGATGATGATGTGTTTACATTGTAGGAGTGACAGATCCGATTCTGTCGAGAAAACGGTTCAGAGATTTGTTCAAACGGAGATCTTTGATGGAGTTCATGAGCTGTGCAGTACAGTTCACACACCTGCTGATGACGAGAGGTGTTGGAACGACTGAAGAAGAAGAATAACTCAACTTAAAGTAGTTTCTGTGCTTGTTAAAGTGATTTTGGAGGTCTGAGGTGAAAATGAATCTTTGAATCAGAGTCGGTCTGAGCAGACAGAAACAAGTGAACACAGTCCACTGAGCAAACACGCCTTTTTATTTTAGGCTGCACGCTGTGTGTTTCTGCAGCAGCAGCCGGCTCACATCATGTACTGTCACGAACGAACCTTTGTGTCACTTTTTGTGTTTCAGTCTGAGTCACAATAAGATCACTGATGCTTCAGCTGACATGCTACTCCAACTGGTGTCCATCAACCCCTCCATCCACACTGTGCGGTGAGCAGACATTACTCAGTGCACCATTCATTCACAGGACAGAGAAATCATTCATCATCTTAGATGAGTTCATTAATACTGTGACACATGTTATTGTGGCTGAGTGACGTTTGCTCGCTCTGTTTGGTCTTTTTCTAGACTCTTCAGCAACAACATCATGGACAGGAAACCCTTTGAGAGAGACCGGCAGTTTGAAATCTGGTGAACCGTCGTCAGTGTGGAGGAGATGTGCTGATCAGAGATCAACTGTTCGATGTTTAATGATCATTACATGGAAATATTACTGCAGTACGAGTACTAATACTGTGTTATAGTTTACAACATGGTGACATCAGGCTAGTGGGATCAGGACTTCAGGCTGTAGATTCTTCTTTATGGTGCTCGTATTTATGATTAACACCGTTTTTAAACATCACATTGTTCTGTTGTCTGTAAATTATTTTTATTCAGGCAAATAGAGGTCATCACTTTTTATATCAGCATTATGAGAAGGCCTGATTTATCTTTCTGTATCGTGTCATAACTGTGTTTTTGTATTTTGTGATAGCTGTGTTATCAGATGTTTGGTTTAATGCCAAAAAGAACCACTCGCTCATGACATCTTAAAGTAATGATTCAGTAAAGGTACTCAGGAGACAAATATGTTCCATATATGTTGAGAAAACAGTAAATTACCTCAGGAAAACAATGTTGCAAATGTAAATATTCCGTAGTTTTTACTTAGAGACTTGTCCAGGGTGAGCCCTGCAGGCTCCAGCAGCTGCAGATAATGAATGTATGGATTTCACCTGAAACAATGCCAGAGTTCATTTCTCTGTGTTCTCTCGTCTCTTGATCTGATCATGTTTGAGCTTTTCCTCATTAAAATACCTCATTTCCTGTAAACTTGCAGTGGCAATCACAATCATGACTTCTGGTTGCTTCTTTGTATTTGAAGCATTTCAACATGAAAGTTTAAAAAAAGTACAAGAGTATAAAATATTTGAAGTGATCGACTTTTATTCTGATTTCTTCTCAGCTGTTTCAGTTCATGACACAAGATGAACTTTTATTTTGCTCTAATTCAAACAAAGTTTCATTTTATCCTTCTGTATCCTTCCTCCCTCCTTCCCTTCCTCCCTGACACCCTTCTTTTCATCCTCATTCCTTTCCTTCTGTCCTTCTTTCCCTCTCTTTCTCCCTCTTTCTGGCTCTTCTTCCCTCCTTTCCTTTCTTCCATCCTTCCTTTCTCCCATCCTCCCTCATTGCCTTCACCCCTCTCGCCTCCCTCCCTCACAGTTTGGGGGTCACGGTAACGCCTCCAGTCTTCTCGTGTGTTTCTTGAAGCCATGATATCAGGATGCTGTTAGTCTCAGCTGGCCTTTCCATCTGTGTCCAGTGTCCACACTCCTCGATGTGTCCTCTGCTCAGGTTCAGGATCTGTGATCAATAAACACAGACATCAGATTCATTTCCATAATCAGTCATGATTGATCGTCATGCTGCTTCTCTTTCCTCGATTTTCTCACCAAGTCCTCCATTCCCTTGGAGAAGGCCGGCAGCAGGACCTGGTCTTTACCTGCCGTCACCATCAGTGCAGGTATCAGCAGCTAACACACACACACACACACACAGAATGATAGACGTTTCATTCTTCCATTAGAAACACATCAGTGAGGCACACCACCACGCCCTGTTGCCACAAACGCCAAGTGTGGATTAATCCGCCCCTGAAAATAGTCCCCATCAAATGCACTGTATCCTGTTTGTCTGATAAAACTAGTGAACAGCTGTTTTAGACAGGCTTACATGTTACATTCTGACAGATGAAACAGCTGCCCGATGTTCACTTTGAAAGCCAGTTTTAGTGACTCTCTGACTTCTTTTGTCACTCAAACGTTTGTTTCTGATGCTGGCGTCTGTAACAAACCTTTCCAGTGGGACGAGAACACATCCACTTCCAGTTCGCCTCCCCGTTCCGATACCAGTTCAACGGCCTCCTGTGACATGAAACACAAGACGATTATTGACCCACTGGACTGTGAGGCCATGTATTTGATGATCTTTGAGCTCATTTATTCATGAAGTGATCAAATGCTGCTTCACATTCTCCACCCTGAGTATGGTTAAGTCCATGTAGGCACCAGATGTCGACACATCAGTTTAAACTAGAGCTGCAGATGAAGATTATTTTTCTCTAGGTGACCTGATGCATCGATTGTTTGCAACATGTCTTCAGGAGGCTCTTTGTTACTGAATGACTTCTGTTTGATCTGTTCAGTGTGCGCGACCTGAAGCCTCGCTCTTTGTACTGGCTGACGTAGTACTGCAGATCGGCCTCCGTCAGCATGGAGCTCTGGGGAATCTGCTCCGGCAGACCCACAAACAGACCTCCTGTAACACAACACAAGCAACACATGACAGCATTTACTGGTGTTTTTCATGAGCTCTTCAAAATGTCTGCAGGAACTTTAACAAATGGTTTTTAGCAGGAAGTCAGACTTCAGGGTGGAGTCTCACCTCGAGCACAGACTCCTGCAGTGCTGATCGGAGGACGCGTCGCCTGACAAGACAGAAATATTGATGCAAAGCTGATTTTTCTACCTGTACAGACTTGATGTTGTTGTCTCTGTGAGTGTGTGTGTGTGTGTGTGTGTGTCTCCTCACTGCTTCATCACTGCTGAAAAAGAAAATCTTGAACGTTCTCTCCAGGTCTTTCTCCAGTTCAGCCTCTGCTACATCCTGCAACACACACACATGTTGAAAGCTTTATTTTCATATGCACAGAAACGTGTTAACATCATATAAAGTAGATAGAATGTGTTTGTTCGTGAACTTTAAAGGTCTTGGTTGGTGAACTGCCCCTTCTCCCAGTCTTTATGTATTGGCAGGTTTTACTGGTGTTATGAGGATTGTTTCAAAGTAATGACAGACTCATATGTAGAACATGTTGGCATGTATATGTGGGTCTTTGTATCCGTGAAGCAGTCTGTCTCTGAGAGAAGGGGACAGTAGGCTGTTTATCAGAGCTCTGGTCAGTTGTTAGCATGCTGCAGACACACTTACAGGTTTCTGGAAGTAGAGCTGGTAGTCAAATATTGGAAGAGACTTCAGTTTCTCTGCAGGAGTAACAGAAGGATCGACGGGGAACAGAGGAGTGTTCAGAGACGCCACAGCCCTTCACACACAGGAAAACACATTTTACTCCAGTGTAAAGTATCTGGGAGGTGTCACTGAATCTGTGTGTGTGTGTGTTCACCTGACTCTCTCAGGGTAATACTGAGCCATGGCCCACACCAACATGCCGCCCCAGTCATGACCCACCAGGGTGACCTGTGGTATCGACTGGAAAAGGAGCAGAGAGAAGAAATCATGCATCAGAGATCGCTGCAAAATTAGAGGTATCATACAACCACACACACACGGTGGGCTTATATATGCATGCAAACGTGCAGAGATGGTGGTGTGAGAGCAGTGAGGCATCCCAGGAGGTGAACTGGCACCTCTCCAGGCACCAGTCCACACCCCATACTGTGGTCTGTGATGGACCTGAACCGGCCTCAGTCACTCTGGACCCAAGAGTGTGTGTGATGTGTTGTCACTCACCATTTTGTCCATAAATGTGATTAAATCCTGGGAAAAAAGAAGTATTTTTAAGTATTATTCTGTGTAATCATGATTAAATAAGACATGACAGCTGTGACAACTGTCCTTTAAATCAGCTGCATTACTGTCAGTGTAATTACCCACTAACAGAGATCAGTTAAATATTTTGTTTATGAAGTATCGTAAAAATGATCTTCATTAACCTAAAAATGTCTTTTTGTAAAAGCTTGAAACACGAGTGTGTTTAAAAATGATTCCATGAGTGTGTTGGTGAGTTTGTACCTTGCAAAGCTGCTCCTGAGAATATTCCTGTATGTCTGTCAGTGAGCAAACGACATGAATCAAAGCTCTCCACAACACGCGATGAAAAAGGTGAGGTGACATGAAAAACATTTTAATGATTCAAAGGAGGCTGTGGCACTTTAAACAACATTTTAAATTCATACTATACACAGACATGCAAGAAGTAAATAGACACCTTTAATTTGAATTTGAATGAAGGTGTCTATTAACTTCTTGCATGTCTGCGTATATGTGTCTATGACCTTGACACACACCTGGGGGCGCTGTGGACTCTCCATAGCCCTTCATGTCCAGAGCCAGCACCCTGAACCCTGCTGCTGCCACAGCTGGAATCTAGCAGAGAGAGACGAGGACGTTCAGACACAAACACACACCAGAAACTGTGAGGATGAGATGAGACACACACACACCGTGACACACCTGATACCTCCAGGAGTACCAGCTCTCAGGGAAGCCGTGACACAGCAGAACTGGTGGACCTGAGCCCATCTCAACATAATGAGTCCTCACACCAGGCTAACACACACACACACACACACACACACACACACACACACACACACACACACACACACACACAGGAATCATCATTATGTCACAGGGAAACATTTCAGCTGTCTTCTAAACAGATTGCAGGATTGTGTGTTTTTACCCTGATGGTGACGTATCCATGAGACACCTCATCAGGGCTGCAGGCTGGTGGAGGACTCAGTGTGCCAACAGCCTGAAACACACACACACACTAATGTTAGCATGATATCTGCCAGAGGATCAACCCTTTGATTTCAGGTTCATCCTCTGGCAGCTGCTAGTTGTGTTTATGTATTTGATGCACTTCATTTGTTAATATTTCATTCATAAGTTCAACCTTGTGCACCAGGAGATCAAAAGCTCAGAGACTCTGAGGTTCATGAAAAATAATAATAAGAAGAAGAGGCAGTTCATCTTGCTCTTGAGTTCATCATCAGTCGAGCAGCATACCAGTATAGATGGTAAGATCACATTGTTCTGATCCACACCTGAACTCCAGTGAAGTTGACCAGTTTGTGCAGAGCGTCGTCAAGGTTTTGCACTAAGATGGCCTTCATCCCTGCTCCTTCTGCTGCCTTCACACCTTCCTCATCTGCATCCAGCCACAGAGCCTGAAATAAAACAGACAGCTGACATCAGCTGTACTCACTGTCCTCTTGGACATACACTCATATGTACGTGAGTGTGTCCTCCACCTGTTGTGATGTCACACCCAGGTGCTGCAGAGCAGAGCTGAACATGGAGGGCTCGGGGACCCTGTGACCTGAGCGACAGGACTGGAGGACGAGGTCAAAATGGCCGCCCAGCAGAGAGAGAAGGCGGGCTGCACTGTCTCCAGACACACTGTCATCTAGCCAGTGATTGGCCAGCACAGCTGTCAGTAACCCTGATGGGATGGAGAGGTAGAATCAGATGTCATTTCACCTGCCTCTCTTCATATGGGGCAGAATATTTACTGTGATTTACAGCAGCTGTGTATTCGTGCATTTATAAGAGTCATGAAAAGTTTTAATGTAAACGATTAAAAAGCCTCAGCTGTCATCAGTCCACCATTCGCCCTCCACAGCTGTGTATGTTTTGTGTCCAGATGTTTCGATGCATATGTACCACTGTGACGCAGGCTGGCAGCTGCCTTCAGCACGGCCGGTTGGACTTCCATCATGACCTCTCTGAGCTCCTCCAGCAGGTGACCGACCGACCAATCAGACGGCAGAGTCACAGCCCTGACCTGGGCCTCCTTCACACACTCGGCCTCGAACACTGGGATCATCTACACACACACACAGAGTTGAACAAAGATTTAAGGCTGAAGGAGGCAGTAAAGACAGAAAGGTGATGTGACAGCTGATGTTCAGCTCCCACTTGAAGTCCTGGGTGATGATGGAAGCTGAAACTCCCCAGTGTGATGGGCAAGCGAGGCTGGGTTCTTTCTGAAGTCCACAACCATCTCCTCTGTCTTTAGAGCATTGAGCTCCAGGTTGTTCTGGCTGCAGGTCTGCAGACAGTCAATCCCAGCAGAGACGAGTCCAAGCCCAGGTCTCGTTTCCATATTCAGTCACTATCAGAAGTCAAACAGTGAATCAAGAGTTGATGATCTTGACTTCACCTACCTGAGACAGCGTCATTTCGCCTCTCTCCGCCTGGCTCATGGCGCTGTCCTTTTGGGACACCACACTGGAGAGAAAACCACTGAAGACCACAGAGACAAATGACAAGAACATAAAAAAGTAATCTAATATTCAGGCTGTTGTACGTGGAGAAGTAGAAAGCATTGTATTTCTTAGTGTTATATCAATATGAACTGAAAATAATCTTCATGGAGGAATGTAAACACAGTTAAGTGTTCACATTCTGCATGCATCTAATTTTCCAGTTATCCCATACAGGTGTCTATTTACTTTTGGCCATGTAGTGTGTGCACCTGTTGACTAAACTTGTTTGCACAAGGTGTGAAAGAGTAACAGTCATTTAAAACAAACTGAAGCTTGTATTTGTAATAAAGATTCAGAAAACTTCTGCCACGGCTACATATTCCAGTTAAATGACTGGACAGTGCACAGATGTTGCAACAGTCTTCTTACCCTGGCAGATTATGTAACTCCTCCAACTTGTGGAAAACAGCATGAGGTCTGGAAGAGACAGCAACTCCCCAGAAGTTCAACAAGACGGCTTTCTTCTCAGCCATGTCCTCTGAGCTGCAGTGAAAGGAGTTTAAATTTCTCTGTCTGTCTTCCAACAGGATTGTGTTTCTTCTCTTGCTGCTGCTGCTGCTGCTGCTGCTGCTCTGGTCATGCATGAAACTTTGTCCTCTGAACGAAGTTATGCAACAGGTCCGCCCACATTAACCACAAGCTCACACTTGACTCAGTACACTTGGCTGCCTCTGCAGGAGTGTTTCTCAACATCGTTCCAGATTCACTTCTGAATTAAAAAAGTGTCAATACATTTTGATCATCAGCTGAATATTATAATCCCTTCAAACAATGATCACACACACTTTGAAAATTCACATTTTTATTGGTTTTATTGGATTATTATAGAAATTATTATACAATCTTTATTGTATACTAATACACAAACAGTTTATACATACAAATGTTGGCGCATAGTCAATGAAAAAACCTGAATAAACACAAATGTCAGCATGTTAGAAAAATCTGCACATTCTAAAATAGACATAGAAAATGGAAATATGCTGCTGCAAATGCACTATTTGCTCCAGTTTGTTTGATTAAAAACTCCAGTGAGCAGCTATTTTAGGAAATGACTGAGCCAAGTCTCTACTCCCCTTTATATTCTTAATTAGAGCACGGTGCAGGTTTTAACATTCACTTCAACAGTTAATGCTCAATCTCAGTCAAGGCACAATCTGTTGAGTAGATCTCTGAAGCTCTTGAAGCTTGTGCTTTTTATACAGGGTAGTGGATATTACCTGGATAACTGCAACTCCTGTTTATGCAGGATAAACACGGCAGACTGACCAAAATGTCCATTTCATGTAATGTTATATAATGAAGCACTTTGTGGATAGTTGGTGGTGGTTAGTTACTGCAGTCTGACGATAATTCTCTCTGGCTTCATCATATGTTTGTTCTTTTATTTTACAAGTTTTGTAAAAAAATATATATATATTAATTTGTCTTTGTTCATTGCCATTTGTTAATTTAAAGCAACATTATGTAACTTTTCCATCAGAAACTTAACAGTTTATAAATCATGTTGATGCTAACTGTAACTTTTGGCTCTGGGTAGGGAGAAGTACATAACATTTTGATTTACAGAGTTTCCTGATGGATAGTAGAGTAAACTGCTGACAACAACAGGCTAACAGATTGAGCTAACATTTGCTAACAGCAACAAATATTAGTTGGTGAGAGCTTGGTGAAATAAAAGGCTGAAAGACAGACGCCGAGCTGGGCTGACTGCTGTTGGACTAGTCAGTAATATTAGCTGCTGCTGTGTCTGCTGTTGGTGACCTGGTTGATGTTTGGCTGTTAGCAAAGTTGTCGCTAGTTTTTGATCAGAAGTAATGTAATCAGAACAAATACTCGAGTACAGCTGAACACAGTTACCACAGTGGGATTACACTCTGACCCTGGAGGCAGCAAGTCTTCATTCTACAGCTCACACAGAGACACTGAAGAGCCTGGCTCTGAAAACCCAAACCCAGGGTAGAGAAGGTCAGTGAATGTGGTGTTGAAGGTGTGGAGGTGGATCAGTGTGTCAGAGGAGACACTGTAGAAGGACAGTGTGCCAGCAGGCCAGTCCACATACACTGCTACTCTGTTGGAGGCTGAGGCAGGCGGAGGATATACGATTGTCATGCATTTGTTGTGAGAAGCCCAGCAAACATCTTGACTGCAGAACAAACTCCAGGAATGCTTGTTCATTCCAAAAAAACGTCATCATTGTCTTTATAAGTCACTGCTATAATGATTTCTGTTTTCCATTCAACTTCCCAGTAACAACGGCCAGTCAGACCATTGCTACATCGCACCTGGGGCCAGTTGACGTATCGCTCCGGATGATCAGGATATGGCTGTGGATTCATCAATGGTATGACGTTTTTGTCAAACAGCCAAAGATATCTGTGTGCTGTATTTGGGTCCAGTGTGAGCTCACAGGCATCTTAGACAAAGAACAAGAGACATTACTTCAGCTGTGCCATACATTCTCCATTATCCAATGATTAAGTACATTTAGAACAGTGGCTGTGCAGTTTAATTAATATTGTCACAGTTTTAAGACAGGCTTTCCACCTTATGGGTGAATATATACAACTTTTATTTCATGAATCAAATTTAAAATACACTTACACTTCCTCAGATCTCGTTGCAACCACTGAACTCCACCCGGGTACAGCCTACAATTAAGTATTTACCTTTAAACAATGTAACCCATGCTGAATAATGAGTGAATAGAAATGAATTTGTTTCCGGCTCTACTGCCTACAGTGGACATTAGCTCTGCCAGGCAGCAAAACCTCCCACCTACCTGAGAGTGTCCAGTCTCCAGTGTGGATCCTCCAGTCCAGCAGAAAGCAGCTTCACTCCTGACTCTCCTGGATGATTGTAGCTCAGGTCCAGCTCTCTCAGATGGGAGGGGTTGGAGCTCAGAGCTGAGGCCAGAGAAGTACAGCCTTCCTCTGTGATCAGACAGCCTGACAGACTGGAGACATAACAAGATACATGTCAGATGATCTAATGCTAGAAGAAATGTTACATGTGACAAAGAAAAAACAAGAAGCTTTTTCATATAAAAAAAGTTACTGAAGGAGTCAAGTTGGTGTCCTGAACTTTTTGTACTGTAATGAACATATTAAAACATATTAAAGGATTAAGCATTGACAATAATATACATTAAAAGGATGGAGGGCTCCATCAGTGTGATTTAGAAATTAGACAAATAATTCACAGGAAGTATCAGCAACTGCAATTTGCTGATAGTTCCTACACTTTTTGCTTCACAGTTTATAGTTTTTCCTTTTAAATGATGATGGCCCTCATGGCCATCTGCTGACCATGTTGATGAATCCTGACCTGAGACTTTCCAGTGTACAGTGTGGACTCTCCAGTCCAGCAGACAGCAGCTTCACTCCTGAATCCTGCAGGTTGTTGTTACTCAGGTCCAGATCTTTCAGACTAGAGGACTGGGAGCTGAGAACTGAGGACAGAGCTTCACAGCTTCTCTCTGAGAGGTTACAGTCACTCAGTCTGGAGAAACAACAAGAAAAAAAAACATCTGAATATGAAAAGACAATGTTTGATGAATGGATACTGAATCTTTTCAGCCCTCTGGGTACCTACAGAGCTTTCTTGGAGGCTTTGATCACTGGCAGCAGCCTCAGAAGAGCCTCCTCTGAAGCAGAGTATTTCTTCAGGTCAAACACGTCCAGATCTTCTTCTGATGACAGTAAGATGAAGACCAGAGCTGACCACTGAGCAGGAGAGAGTTTCTCTGTGGAGAGACTTCCTGAACTCAGGGACTGTTGGATCTGCTCCACTAGAGAACGATCATTCAGTTCATTCAGACAGTGGAACAGATTGATGCTTCTCTCTGCAGAGGGAGTCTCTTCAATCTTCTTCTTGATGTACTCGACTGTTTCCTGATTAGTTTTTGAGTCACTTCCTGTCTGTGTCAGCAGACCTCGTAGGAGAGTCTGATTGGTCTGCAGTGAAAGTCCCAGGAGGAAGCGGAGGAACAAGTCCAGGTGTCCATTTGGACTCTGTAAGGCCTTGTCCACAGCACTCTGGTAGAAGTGTGTCTCTGCAGATTTCTGTTGTTCTTCTGACAGCAGATTGACTCCAGAGTTGATGAAGGTCAGATGGACATGAAGAGCAGCCAGAAACTCCTGAACACTCAGATGGACGAAGCAGAACACCTTGTCCTGGTACAGTGCTCTCTCCTCTTTAAAGATCTGTGTGAACACTCCTGAGTACACTGAGGCTGCTGTGATATCGATGCCACACTCTGTCAGGTCTGATTCATAGAAGATCAGGTTTCCTTTCTGCAGCTGATCAAAAGCCAGTTTTCCCAGAGACTCAATCATCTTCCTGCTCTCTGGACTCCAGTGTGGATCTGTCTCAGCTCCTCCATCATACTTGATGTTCTTCACTTTGGACTGAACCACCAGGAAGTGGATGTACATCTTAGTCAGGGTCTTGGGCAGCTCTCCTCCCTCTCTGGTCTTCAACAGATCCTCCAGAACTGTAGCAGAGATCCAGCAGAAGACTGGGATGTGGCACATGATGTGGAGGCTTCGTGATGTCTTGATGTGGGAGATGATTCTGCTGGCCTGCTCCTCATCTCTGAATCTCTTCCTGAAGTACTCGTCCTTCTGTGGGTCAGTGAACCCTCTGACCTCTGTCACCATGTCAACACAGTCAGGAGGGATCTGATTGGCTGCTGCAGGTCTTGTGGTTATCCAGAGGCGAGCAGAGGGAAGCAGTTTCCCCCTGATGAGGTTTGTCAGCAGCACATCCACTGAGGTGGACTCTGTAACATCAGTCAGGATCTCAGTGTTGTGGAAGTCCAGAGGAAGTCGACACTCATCCAGACCGTCAAAGATGAACACAACCTGGAAGTCTTGAAACCTGCAGATTCCTGCTTCTTTGGTTTCAGTGAAGAAGTGATGAACAAGTTCCACCAAGCTGAACTGTTTCTCTTTCAGCACATTCAGCTCTCTGAAAGTGAATGGAAATGTGAACTGTATGTCCTGGTTGGCTTTGTCTTCAGCCCAGTCCAGAGTGAACTTCTGTGTTAAGACTGTTTTCCCAATGCCAGCCACTCCCTTTGTCATCACTGTTCTGATTGGTTCATCTCTTCCAGGTGAGGCTTTAAAGATGTCTTCTTGTCTGATTGTTGTTTCTGGTCTGTCTGGTTTCCTGGATGCTCTTTCAATCTGTCTGACCTCATGTTCATCATTGACCTCTGCAGTCCCTCCCTCTGTGATGTAGAGCTCTGTGTAGATCTGGTTCAGAAGGGCTGGGTTTCCTGCTTTAGCAATCCCCTCAAACACACACTGGAACTTCTTCTTCAGGTTAGATTTAAGTTTAGTCTGGGGCATAGCAGATGTTTCTGGGGAACAGCAAAATGACAAAACATGTATGCAAAAAGTATGTATGTATCAATTCAAATTGGTCTGGACGTGATCTTTCTTTGCGAGAACCTGAATAATAAACATCACAACAGTCAAATAATTGCATGGATGCACATTACACATTTTGTGTGTAATTGTTCTAATTACAGCATACATACATACATGCTAGGTCAGTATATTCATAATGTGTTGAAATTTTCTTACTGCTCTGCAGACAGTCAGCCAGCTCCTCCTGCTTCATTCTTCTCAGGAAGTGCAGTGTGATCTTCAGAAATGCTGCCTCTTCCTCCTCAATCGTCCTCTCTAAACATTCTTGGTCATCTTGTCTCAGAATCATCTGAAACTTCTTCAACTCGTCCCTCACAAAAGTGATGATGTTCTT
Source organism: Miichthys miiuy (assembly GCA_036365135.1). Classification (NCBI taxonomy): domain Eukaryota; kingdom Metazoa; phylum Chordata; class Actinopteri; family Sciaenidae; genus Miichthys; species Miichthys miiuy. The sequence goes on from CM071623.1 coordinate 16,972,975, forward strand.
CTCAAGGAACTGTGACAGAATATTATATAAATTAAGCCAATACTAAAATCTAACAGTGTTTAAATCCTTCCTGCTGCAATAAGCTGTTGTGACATTACTGTAAACATAATGGTTATTTATCATTTCATTTCTAGCTGAGGTAAAAAAGTTTTGTATGTACAGACCATAAATATGGAATCCAGGTTAGTTTGTGGATGCTGGGCTTCCTGATGACTGGAAACCTCTGACAACTGCGGGAATCTTGAAACATAAAACATTACATCAATATATATTCCTTATTTGTTGCAATGGAGTGATTTAAAAAAGTTTGTTATAGTATACATTGTCTGTCAAAACATGTTTTTTATGTTTTATTATTATTTTCTACATTGTAAATTAACACTGAAGACATCAAACAAAAACAAAATCTGTTTTATATTTATGTTCTTCAGCTTTGCATGCACTTTATTCTCTCGATCAGTTCTCTTCTTTTTGTTGGTCTCCGTCAGTCGTGGTTCGTTTGCAGTAATTCGACCATGAAGGCCTGATTCACACAGTCTTAGCCTCCTGTGGGGCATTCCTCATGAGGGCCAGTTTCAACATAGGGTTTGATGGTGTTTGTGACTGGACTTGAAGACACATTATTGTCAGTTGTTAAAATGTTCTAGATTGACTGGGCTTCATGTCTTAAAGTAATGATAGACTGCTGTTTCGTAACTTACTTGTTCTTGGTTATTGTTCAGTACAGTAGTTGAATAGGGCTAATTTCTGTATGCCAACACTACCTATCTAAGTCTCAAACTTTTTACTGGTACTGTAGGTGTTGTGAAGGAGTATGAATGTAACTTGAGCCATGTTTCTCTCAAAGTTCACACTAACTGGAATAAATAAAAAAAGTTAAGTGTTGGAAGTTAAGGTGATGTAATACGTCTCTGGGTTCAACATCAAAGATTTTGAATGCCTTACCATCCATATACCTCATATACCCCCATAAAGGCCTATTATACCAGCATGTATGACACCTAAAATTAAAGCTGAAATTGATCAGTTTCATTGTGGAATGCTACGATCAGTAGATTTACTCAAAAGGAGAAGTAAATCTCCAAACAAGGTCACACTATTTTCAACTTTGTTTCTGAGAGCTGAAACTGAAATAAATATTATTTTCACAGTGATTGTTTTAACCCTACCTTGTGTCGACAGGATGGTGTCCATTCTCAAGGTTCATAGGTTTATCCATGGACTGGTCACTCTTCATGGACACGCAGCTGACTGGAAAGACTGTTCTTTCCTGTTGGATACTGATGTAAACAAATGATATGATTTCAGCTGTCTATGGATTTTGTATAGGTATGTGGCAATGACACTCAAATGTGTGACATGGACTCAGGTAATATACACCTGTATCAAAGCATATTTAAAAATGAACCTTTTATATTGTCAAACTGAACATTGAACTAAATATAGTATAGAATCTACATGAGTAAGATGAAAAGTGATTTTTTTCTGCAATAATAGCGTTTTCCAAATTATTCTGATGTCATTAGTGGCATGTGTTTCGGTTTCTGATCACTACTAGATGGTGCCAAAGCGAGGCAGCACTTGAGAAAGTCTAGTTATATTCTACATTTTCTTCCTTTCCAGAGCCAACACTGAATTAATCCTCTAACATGTATTCTGTGTGTAGAGAGCACCAACTGTGCATTCATCCGCCACTGAAAATAATCCCCAACAAATGCACAATCTACTTCTGTTTGAGTAACATTTGATTTAAAAAAAACAAAAAACTATAGTATGTTGCTGTTTTAGGAAATTTCTGACCCATTTGTAAAAATGAAGTATACCGATCATATCATCTACTGTTTAAAATTAACATATTCATGACTTGAAGTGTCTCCACATGGACTTCACACTGTTACTCTAAAGAGTTGATAATTACGCTACCTGGCCATGCTGGAGGCCAAGGTCCAGAACACTGAAAAAAGAGAGAAGAAAGTACAGACGTTAATTATTAAAGGACCAACACTGATTTTAATGAGGATGGGAGACTTCATTTGGTTCAAATCACTGCAACAGCATTGATAGTGTCTAAAAACATCTAAAAACAGTTTCTACAATTATCTGAAGGTTATCTGTATTTGTGCTGTACTAGTAAACTGCTCAAAGAGTCAGTTATTCACATGTTTGCTTTTTTAATTGCTTTGTAAAAAAGTGTGACTGTAAAGCAGGCAAGCAGCCAACACGCGTGCGCACGCATTTATTAAGCAATACGTCATATGATATTCTAACATCCGCAAACTTTTCTCTCACGCAAACGTAAAACTCTTCACTGATCTTTATTTGAAATCTTTGATTATGCAAAAAAAGAGATCTCAAAATCAACAAGATTATATAAAGTTTAAATATGATGAAAGTTATATGGCAAATTAATGAACAGTTTTAAGCGAATACAGATTACAGCTCTCTATTGGATTAGAAATCGGATCCAAGCTATGTAATACAATGTAAAATTAATTAATTAATTTGTTAAACTGTAAGAAGGAATCGATTAATGTCTCCAAATACTGTGTACATTAGAAGGACTCACTGTCCACATACAGGCTAGTACTACTACAGTACTGTAACTATATGACTGCTAATTAAGTGATTATTTAGATCTAACTAAAAACGAATAAAAAATAAACTGAATTGATATATTAGAAACAAAACAGCCATCAGCAGTAATTGACATTAATGGAGGAAAAACTATTTAAATATATTGACTTAAAGCCCTGTTTTTAGCCAAACGTTAGTTAACAGGTTGATGTCAAAATAAATAGGTTAACAAAGCTTAAAAGAGTCGGTTACAATACCTTTTAGATCGAGTAGCTCAAGAAAATAAACTGCGTCACGTGAAAAGTAAAAGTGAAAGCATTGTTATATAATAAGATGATGGGAGTGGCGGGAGGCAGAAAGACCACATTCCTCAGTCCCGGATGGAGGAGAATAAATTGGGCAATGTGGAAGAATGTTTCAGCTCTTTACTTAGAAATATTCCGCTACTTGTAAAAGTGTCTTGTATGTAGAATGTTACTTTAGTGGAAACACAGTATTAAGAGTAAAATGTAGTCAGGGGATAAACAGGGACAGTTGGTTTATTTGACATCAGCAACCAGACTGGTTCAATTTTCGGGCATAAATATAAAAGTTTCAGCCTTTTGTCTTCCGCTAAATTGAATAAGAATAAAATATTTTTCTAACCTTCTATATATTATTGAACCGAGATCAAATTCTGATTGTGATGCTAAAACATGATCCATCATTTTTATTTTTATTTTATCCATCATTTTTATTTTTATTTTATCCATTATTTTTATTTTTATTTTATCCATCATTTTTATTTTATCCATTATTTTTATTTTTATTTTATCCATCATTTTTATTTTTATTTTATCCATCATTTTTATTTTTATTTTATTCGTCATTTTTTCGTCATGTCAGCTGATGGAGGAAGTTTTCTAACGCCATTGCTGTCATTACACGATTTGACCACTGTGTTATGGTGGCGCTCTTCCTCGGGGCTTGGTTGTTAATGCACCCATCAGCTGGTAGAAGAAGACGACTTGCAGTGCATTGTGGGATGCAGTCTCTGGCGTCCTCTCTGTTTATTTTTTGACGTTTGACGAAGAATTTATTTTTTTTTTAGGTTAAAATGCGAAACAGCGTCCACAGCGAATAAGTTATAACTTTGAGATTAATATTTCCACCCTGTGCTGCCAGGACGGACCGAGACATGGAGGCTGGTGAAGGTAAAAGAAGGAGCTACAGTTAGCGTTAGCTGCTAACGCACGGCGTGTGTGTGTGTGTGTGTGTGTGTGTGTGTGTGCGTGTGTGTGTGTGTGTGTGTGTGTGTGTGTCTGTCTGTCTGTCTGTCTGTCTGTCTGTCTGTTGCTGTCTGTGTCTGTTTGTGTGTGTGTGTGTGTGTGTGTGTGTGTGTGTCTGCTGCTGTCATCCTGCGACATTAGTTGATCAGTTATCAGGTCAGCTGATCGACAGGAAGCTCGTCACCTGCTATAATATAATATATATAATAAACTGAGCCAGATCTTCCAGTTTCCCGCCACATCAGACTGTGTGTGTCACTGTGAATGAAGTTACACACAGCGTGAGGCGTTACAGTGTGATGGTCTGCTGTCCTCCCCAGGTGTCAGCAGTGCCACGCCCACAGAGGAGATGAACGGGGCGGGAAACCTGATGGACTTCCTGGACGAGCCGTTTCCTGACGTGGGCACGTATGAAGACTTCCACACCATCGACTGGCTGAGGGAGAAATCCAGAGACACAGACCGCCACCGCAAGGTCTGACCATGTCTTCTCTGTGTGCGCGTGTAGTATACTGTAAATATGTTCAGTAGTAATAACACCTCCTTGTTGTTTGTCTACCAGATCACCAGTAAGAGTAAAGAGTCCATGTGGGAGCTGATTAAGAGTCTGCTGGACGCCTGGTCAGGATGGGTGGTGATGCTGCTCATTGGACTCCTCTCAGGTCAGTCACAGCGTGGCAGAGACGGCACCAAACATTTTCCAGGAAACATCTGAGAGATGCCCTGTTTGTTTGTTTAACTGTAATTGTTTAACTTCTCCAAAACAATCACTGTGCTATGAAATATATATTTGTCAAACGCACCATGAAAAGGAAGCAGAAGGGAATAAGGCCAGGTTACTTAAACTGAAATGTCCCTGCACTCTGTTAGAGTGTCTTTTATTGACCTCCACTGCACTCTGACTGGTTTGCTGGTAGAGCATGATACAATCTGACTGTCAACGTTCATAAAAAGGAAACTTTGTTAGGGTGTAGTGACGTGTCCTGTTTTCTGCAGGTACGCTGGCCGGAGTGATCGACCTGGCGGTGGACTGGATGACAGATCTGAAGGAAGGCGTGTGTCTGTCGGCCTTCTGGTACAGCCACGAGCAGTGCTGCTGGACGTCCAACGAGACGACCTTCGACGACCGAGACAAGTGTCCGCAGTGGCAGAAGTGGGCCGAGCTGATGACCGGCCACGCTGAGGTCAGAACCGACTTTCAATGGAATAAACTTGCATTGAGTTCAACTCACAGATGCACAATTATCATCTGTCACATCTAGCTGCTCTGATTGGGTGGAGGTTTATCCAGCTGTGTTCAGAGACATTTTGGTCTGTGTCCATTAATAAAGCAGTTATAAAACATCTTAGGATGAGATTTAAAAGAGCCAAAAGACGAGGGTAACCTTTGTGTCTGCTATTCTTCATATAACTGTGAGCGAGTGAACAAAGGACTTTCCTGTTTCAGGGAGCGGGAGCGTACGTGTTGAACTACTTCCTGTATGTTCTGTGGGCTCTACTGTTTTCCTTCCTGGCGGTGTCGCTGGTTCGAGTGTTCGCTCCGTATGCCTGCGGTTCAGGAATCCCAGAGGTGAGAGAATCACTGATGTTAAACACACACAAGTAGCTCGATATATAAAGAATGTATTACTGTTCTGTTTTGTGCAGATCAAGACAATCCTTAGTGGCTTCATCATCCGCGGGTACCTGGGGAAATGGACCCTGCTGATCAAGACGGTCACCCTGGTTCTGGCGGTGTCTTCGGGTCTCAGCCTGGGGAAGGAGGGTCCTCTGGTCCACGTCGCCTGTTGCTGTGGGAACCTCTTCTGCAGCCTTTTCTCCAAGTACAGCAAGAACGAGGGCAAACGCAGAGAGGTACGCTGCTCATGGTGCAGCTCAGCTGTTTGCACACAGTGGGACCAAACCATTGACATAAACCAGTTACACTATGTAACTAAGCCAATATGGAAGCTGCATTCTTTCTAATAACCAGCAGGGGGCAGCTCCACTGGCTACAACAATAAGGTCTCAGATCAAACTGTCAAACAGAGACAGACTCTCGTCAGACAGATCGTAGTTTCTGTTTAGCTGTGAGAACGTTTGAAACCAGACCAGACCACATTTCTTACTAAGAAATCAGGGAGCACGTCTGACCCTGACCTCTGACCTTTCAGGTGTTATCAGCAGCAGCAGCAGCTGGAGTGTCGGTGGCCTTTGGAGCGCCCATCGGAGGAGTTCTGTTCAGCCTGGAGGAGGTTTGTTAAAGATTCTGCCTCGTTTGCGTCGTGTTGTTGTTCACTTTGTGCTCAGTCTGTTCATCACTTGTTTGTTTCACCAGTTGCGACTGAGGACCAGGTCCAACCCTCATCCGGATGCAGGTTGTCCGTGTAGTACTCTTCCTCTTTTCAGTGATAAACACCGTCTGCACTGCAAACGTCCTGCTCACCGCTCTCTATCACAATGAATGAAATTCAATGAAGTAAACATTTCACAGCAGTAGGCTCTAGTTCAGGAACAGTGTAGCTCCAGTTGATAAGTTACTAGCAGCCAAACATCAACCAGGTCACCAACAGCAGACACAGCAGCAGCTAATATTACTGACTAGTCCAACAGCAGTCAGCCCAGCTCGGCGTCTGTCTTTCAGCCTTTTATTTCACCAAGCTCTCACCAACCACTAAAAGTCAGTCCCAGATTTACTCTTGTCCGGCGGCTTCTTGCTCGCTCGCTCTCTCCTTTTCTCTTCTTAGCTTCCTCCGTCAGCGTCCTCTTCAGTTTCTTCGTCTCTGCTATGCTCTGCCTGCACTGACTTACACTGTCATAAAATATGATCCAGTTTGACCAAAATCATTGAAACCTGAAGTCAGCGTGACGTTGATATTTTATGCTCCGTGTTGCTTGAAGGCATCTCGAGGAGAGTTGACTCTTCGTGTTTGTGTTGCCTTCAGGCTGCCCTCAGCTGACATTTTCTTACTTTGGCATTATGTTTGTCTTCAACTTTTCTCTCATCTAAACACCTGATGTTTCCTCTAACATGTCATTTGTCTCTCCTACAGGTCAGTTACTACTTCCCTCTGAAGACTTTGTGGCGTTCTTTCTTCGCTGCCCTGGTCGCTGCCTTCACACTGCGCTCCATTAACCCGTTTGGCAACAGCCGCCTGGTGCTGTTCTACGTGGAGTACCACACGCCGTGGTACATGGCCGAGCTGGTCCCGTTTATCCTGCTGGGTGTGTTCGGTGGTCTCTGGGGGACCCTCTTTATCCGGGCGAACATCGCCTGGTGCCGGCGGAGGAAGACCACGCAGCTGGGGAAGTACCCGGTCCTGGAGGTCATCGCTGTGACGGGTATCACTGCTGTGCTGGCTTTCCCCAACCCATACACCCGCCGCAGCACCAGCGAACTCATCTCTGAGCTCTTCAACGACTGCGGTGCGCTGGAGTCATCACAGCTCTGTGACTACATTAACAACCCCAACATGAGTCGGCCGGTGGATGACATCCCAGACCGACCCGCGGGGCCCGGGGTCTACAATGCCCTGTGGCAGCTTGCCCTCGCTCTCGTGTTCAAGATCGTCATCACCATCTTCACCTTCGGCATGAAGGTCAGTACGAGGAAGATAAAAAGATTAGTTTTTTCCCAGCGTGGATAAATCTGACACGCTGGACCTTCAGATCCGACGTCCTCTTAACGAGTCGCTTTCCTCTCTAGATTCCATCAGGTCTCTTCATTCCCAGCATGGCGGTCGGTGCCATCGCAGGAAGGATCGTCGGGATCGCCGTGGAGCAGATGGCGTACCACCACCACGACTGGATCATCTTTAAGAACTGGTGCCGGCCCGGCGCAGACTGTGTCACACCTGGGCTCTACGCCATGGTGGGAGCCGCCGCCTGTTTGGGTGAGTAGATGAGGTTCTTCTTCTCTGCCTGTGAAGTGAGACTTCAGCATTCAGTTTAAAATGTTAATTTGATAAGCAGCTGTTTGATTAAACTAGCTGTCAACAAATACTTTACCTTTCCTGTAATGAACCACTCGTGATCGGTCTCCTCAGGCGGGGTGACCAGGATGACCGTCTCCCTGGTGGTCATCATGTTCGAGCTCACCGGCGGTCTGGAGTACATCGTCCCACTGATGGCCGCCGCTGTCACCAGCAAGTGGGTGGCAGACGCCTTCGGGAAGGAGGGCATCTACGAGTCGCACATCCAGCTAAACGGCTACCCGTACCTGGACGTCCGGGACGAGTTCACCCACCGCACGCTGGCCACCGACGTGATGCGGCCCCGCAGGAACGACCCGCCTCTGGCCGTCCTCACCCAGGACTCCACCACGGTGGAGGATGTCGAGACGCTGATCAAAGACACCGATTATAACGGCTTCCCGGTGGTCGTGTCGAGAGAGTCGGAGAGACTCATCGGCTTCGTTCAACGTCGGGACCTCACGCTCGCCATCAGTAAGTTTGTTGAACCAGTTCAGGGCAGTTTTCGGTATGTAAACTAATCCAGAGTCATTAATCCGACACTGAACACACTTACGTGTACGTATAGTGTCATTCACATGTTTATGAAGAGCATTTATCGATTGATCATTAGTGTTAAAGTCAGGCCTGATGATGATTTACCACGTCTCCCCTGTCTGTCTGCAGAGAACGCCCGTCAGAAGCAGGACGGCGTGGTGAGCAGCTCGGTGGTATACTTCACCGAGGACGCACCACAGCTGCCGGCCAGCAACCCGCAACCGCTGAAGCTGCGACGCATTCTGAACCTCAGCCCCTTCACCGTCACCGACCACACGCCCATGGAGACGGTGGTGGACATCTTCCGCAAGCTGGGCCTCCGGCAGTGTCTCGTCACCCGGAGCGGGTAAGAACATTGATGGATATGAAGTTGAAGCTGCTGCATTGTCAAGCGATCTCTGTCCTGTTGATTTTAATCTCTGTCTGTTCAGGCGTCTCCTGGGCATCATCACCAAGAAGGATGTCCTGCGACACATGGCTCAAATGATGAACCAGGACCCAGAGTCCATCATGTTCAACTAGCAGAGAAGCGCTTTACTCCATCAACGGTGTAAATAGGTGAAACTGGTGAGATGCTACTGTTCTGCAACCTGTGAAAAGTCCCTCCCACCTCCTGTAGTGACCACAACAGCACTGCTGCAGCTCCACGTGTTTCCAGTGTAACGTCAGTGGCCGAATGCTTTGACTTGAGTGTAGAGACTTAACATTTCAAACCCTCAGAAGATCAGCTGTTTCCAGACTAAAACACAGAGAGACCATCAGGAGATGAAAGCTAACTGTCTTCATCTGAAAATAAACGCTGTCACATGTTAACCATGCTGACAGTTTGGCACGGTTAACGTTCAGAGTGCCAAACTCTGCTTCTTCAGTTTCAGCAGTCATTCGTTTAGTGCTAAATAAAATATGTAGAACGCCGCGCTGAAGGAAACACTAAGAATACAAAGCTGTGGTCAGGTGTAAGGATGTGTGTGTGTGTGGAGATTCACAGGGTTGCTGTGCAGACTGGAAAAGTCTGGTAATGTAATACTGACAGCTCTCGGCTCACACACGGTGATCTGTGTTGTTATTAACTGTAACAGGAAGTGGAACGTCATGTCAGTCAAAAAAAGGTGTGTTTGAAAATTGTTACATTTTAAAGACTGAAGCAAAACAATTCAAATACTTTAAAATAAGTTTTACATTTCCTGCAACATTTGGTTCCAGTATCAGCCTGCTACGTCACGTCAGCCAAAATGTGACAGCAGGAGAGTAAACAGAGGTGAAAACGCTTGCATGAACCGCTTGGAGAGACGATATTTCTGAGGCGGTACACGATGTGAAAACAAACTGTGAGTGGAATTGTTTGTGCTCTAATGTGTCCAGTTGACACAAACTTCACTGTACAATGTAAGTCTAGTTCAAGCACACCTTTTTGAATGACATGCTTTCCTGTAGCACTACATGGTGCGTTGATATTGACCTCAAACAAAAAAGAAAATCTGTGAAAAGGAAACATTTAGGAATCTTTGCTAAAATGGTACTCGGCCATCATTGACGATGCTTCAGAGGAAATCGGACCACTTGTGAGATTTAAAGGTGCAGTGTGTAATTTGTGGCCTGCTGCTGCTGCTGCTGCTGCAAAAAAAAAGTACTGGCTGAAGCTAGCTGGTTAGCATGCTAATTTTACTAACTCTGGTCAAATCTTGCACATTGCTCCTTTAACGAGTGTTTGAATCCTGATATAATCTTAAACTGTCTGGAACAATGATTTATTTGAAGTTGGAGAGTTTGGGACTGCCGCACTTTGTGTTTTTGTTGAGTTTTTTTGGTACGTGTTGCTGCCATATTTATATTAATGCTGCCTGTATTAATGTTGATTTTTATGTATCAGTGGCACCACTCGGCTTGTCTCCGGTACGCTGTCCTGAAGGCACAAGCTGTCTCAAACACTAAATGTTTTTTTTAAGTATCAGAAGACGTTGGTGTCAGAACCGTGTTGGATTTCTTGTGTTCATTTAATCGTGTCAAAAGGGTTCAAAGAGCCTTAAAATGTGTTTGATTCATCCATGTGATTTAAATGCATCGGTCTGTAGTTCTGGATCAGTATCGCGCCGCTGCAGACCTCATCAAGCAGATCAGGAGTCGGCCAGATGTGACCGGTCAAATCTCTGACATCATGAATGAATCCGACACAGTTTGCAGATTTTAAAGTTCAACACAACAAAGTAAACACGTCTGTTCCTGGTTTCACTTCCATTTAGAGTAGACATAGAAGCTCCTGTTACATGAACTGACGATTTAACAGTGATACTGTATCTAATAATTCTTATTAAGGAAACCTTGAGACACTTGTCGTTCATAAGTGAAGGAAAATAACTGAGGAGGACTGAAGTGTCGTAAATTTCCATGCAGGTCTGGAAAATCATTTCCAGAACTTCATCAAAAAAAGTTCTTTTGCTCCTCGACTGCACGTCCCGTGTTCTTCTCCCGTGGGTCACTTCCTGTGTCGTGATTTTTGTTCACAGCTGCTAACAGTTCAGAAAAAACTGGAAAAAAAACACACTCCATGTTGTCGAAGCAAGTGATCAATGTTTTGTTTTTAAAATGCCAAGAGAATGTATAAAAAAAAAAGAAGTGTGTTGTACATATTTAAGATTTAATGTGAGCATTTTTTATTTAATTTGTCTGACACTAATGTTGAGCCCTGCGTATTTTTGATTTCGAACTCTTAATATTTATCAGAAGCATTACTCGTACAGAAAACAGAGATTTGCACTTTTTTTTTAATTTGTAAATGAAGTGATAAAAATAAAGCTTTCAGTTAACCTTCACATGTCGTCAGCTTCTTTTTTTTTTTTACTGAGTCCTGAGTTAACATTGTATTTTTCACATTGACGCTTGTTTCTGTTTCTGCAGCCGTCCAGAGTGGACAAGCTGAACTAAACGGGGACTTTGTGGCTGCAGCGGGAGGGAGTGACACGACGGGGTACAACGCTAAATCTGACACACTGATCCTTTAAAATACTGCCGTTTAACAGCAAACACATCTTTATTTATAATCACACAGTATTCACAAGAAATATGTCATGTATTAATTAGTAATTAAACATCTGTAATCATAAAGAAATTAAAAATCAGTATTTTTCAAACTGAAATGGGCAGACTGTGAAATATTTGAGACTAAAAATAAGACTAAATAAAATACATGAGAACATCAGCAGACTTATCCTTTAACATCATCATAATCCATCAGATGGAGCTGTTTGAATCAGTCCACATGAACTAAACAGTAGATTTGTTTTCCTCTAAAAATACACCAACGTCTCCTGAATTGCTGTCACCAATCAAAATCTGAACGTCTATTTAGGCGGCGATCAGGTTCCAAGCTGGACTAATTCTAAAATTCACACAAAAAAAGACAATTTTTCAGATGCAACAACTTCCTCTAACACACCACTGCTGTCAGCTAACACACTTTTAGATGAGACTCCTCCTCCTCCTCCTCGTCTTCCTCCCCATGCTCCTCATGCTTTGGTTGTCCCCTGCTCCTCCTTGCTGGCTCTCTCCATGTCGGAGTAATACTCCAGGGCCCGTCGCACCGGCTCCAGAATGTGTTGCTGTGTGACAACATGACGGCAGAATCTTTTCATGAGATACGACAGATCGAGGACTTCAAAGAGTGTTCAGAAGAAAACTGAACTCCATCCAAACTGTTACATATAATATATATACACTCGTACATACAGCGTGACGTAGTGGAGATATTTTACCTCCAGACAGGGGAAGAGCTTGGTGAGCTCGGTGAAGAGTGGCAGGAGGACAAATCGGATGAAGTTGGTCTGAGAGGACGGTTTGGACACTTTGTCTCGGTCCATGAAAGAAGTCACTGGAAGTCCTTTGAGTTTCTCTGTGTCGCTCTGCACAGTACAACAAAAGCACAGGCTGACACTTCATCAGGATTAATGAAGCTTCTCTGATGTTTAATCAGTTCAAAGTTTCTACCTCAACCCGGGAGGACAAAAAGATTTTATTTATTTATCTTTACAATCAGAAATGTGACAGTTCACACCAAGATGCCATTTTGAAAAAACCTCTTTATATTCAACAGATTAACTTCCTCATGTTGACCACGCCTCATCACTGATTGGAGCATTCAGGGCAGCTGTTTCCAGTCACTTCCTGCGCAGTGATCAGTAAACTGAGAGTAAAAACCTGGTTGAAGAACTCCTGCAGCAGACAGTCCAGCCAGGGCTCAGCCACAGCCATCGGCCTCGCCTCGTTGGAGATGTCGCTCACCTTCACCATGATCTTCATCAGCTGGAAACAGGAACCACGTGCAGAAAAGAATCACGGGTAAGATGTTTGTTTGAAAGTAAATATGAATCTATAAACAAAATGAAGATGGAAAAAATGAAATCAAATTGACCTGAAAACTAAAAGCAAACTAATCAGACAGCCTAAAAGTCTCTGAGAGGAAGAAAGACAGGAAATGTATCTCTTCACCACTTCTTTGTGATCCTTGTTAGTGAAGTCGAAAACTGGCTGCATGATTTTGAACTTGTTGAGAATTTCGTTGTGTCTTGCCATGTCGGTAGCCAGAATACATCTGAAAAAAAACCAAACATTTATTTAACTGAACAAACGACAAAATCAGCGAGGATGACGTGAACGAGGATGTTAGCGGAAGTCTTACTTGATCATTCCTCCTCGGATGTGTTTGTACTGTTCACAGGTCACGTTCTTGAGGATGTTGCACTCCGGCTGCAAAGTAAATTTACAACATGTGAAAGTGTTTCAAACACAATATCACACAGAAGAGTCTAATATGCAATCTAAATGTGAATACTCTGTTTATTTCCAATCATACTTTGATTGTTTCATTTCTCCACCACAAACCTTTTGAGTCCTTTAATGCATCATACGTTTTTGTACCTTGGACAAGATGCCGAAGGCCACGGCACAGTGGTGGTTTTCCAGAGGGGAAATGTCGTTGTAGCGAAGAGCTAAGTCAGTCTGCGCGTTGATCTGCATCAAATTCACAGATTAACACGAAACAAACATCAGACAAACAGATTAAACCCACACACAGAATCACAGTGCAGCGACCTGGTAGACGTTGTTGTAGCCGGGGTGGTCGAGGTCGTGGCACAGAGCCGAGGTCAACATGATCAATAGGTCCATTCGAGATAATTTACTCCTGAGGTCCGTCAGCCAGATCAGCCCGTACATCTGCAGAGCAAGACCACAACAAGAAACCCAGAAAACTTTCAGATTCAGACTTTCAGATCAAATAAAAGAACAAACTAAAATTCCTGTTGGTACCATCTGAGTGACGCAGAAGCAGTGCCTGAAGTTGTGGAAGGGGATGCTGTTGTAGTGGCAGTAGACCTCAAACAGGAAGTTCTGCAGGACGTCCACCTTGATGTGGAACGCCGTCAGGAAGTCCAGGTCGGTGAACATCACCTGGAGGAGCACCAGCATCTCCGCCTCCTCCCACTGCCTGTTAACGACGCAACAACAACAAATGCAACAAATGCAAATGCAACAACTAATACGCAGGCCAATAATTTTATATTGAATTGGAGAGAGGCCACCGCTGGTCATGTGCTGCCTTCTACACCTTGGATTACCTGGAGACGAGCTGAGGCAACAACAGGCCTGAGCCCCCTCATGATGAAAGTTTGAGATATCAAGCTTTGATGGACATTTATAGCTGTGTGTCGTCAGCATAACAGTGAAAAGGTTTAATAACGACATTGTGTGTTTGGACTCACCAGTTGTCAAAAATAGGAGTTTTCAGATGCTCTCTCACTTCTTCAGTCACCTGCAGCGAGCTACGGCAACACAGAAAAGACACAAATGTGCTCTACACGCTGTCGTTTTTTGGTTTAGGATCACTTGCCCTTACTTCATTTTCGATGTCTCGGTCCTCAGACTTTTATCACGGAAAACTCAGCGTGAATATTACCTAATCAAGATCTCAGAGTCAAAATGTTTCACCTCATTCCACTGACATGCCACCAACACTTCTCTAAACATAAAACCAGAACAATGAAACAATAAAAACAAAAGTCATGTTGGTATCAGGTAACAAGGTTACCTCATGTTGAGGAACTTCCTGCGGACTTGTTGCCGCTCCTCCTGCACGCTCAGCTGAGGTGTTTTGGGTTTCGGGGATAACTTTGCGAGCTGCTGGTCACCGTCTTCCTTGAATAGTCCCATCCAGCTCAGATGCTGCACACTCTGACAGAAGAGACAATTAAACTTTATAATTGCTGCAAAACTCTGCATGAAAGAAGGTGGACTGTGTATCAGACTCTTAACAGACCTCATCCTCGATTCAACCATTTTAATAAGTGAACTTACTAACAGCGGCTTTTCTGCCTACATGTTATGAGAACAAAGTGTTACTGAAAGCTGCGCCGGAGTGACAAACCTCCAGCTTCCTCTTGAAAGACTCCACTTGGCTCTTCAGCTCACAGATGATGTCCGGAGTCTTTCCCACGTCCTCGATGACTTTGCTCTCTAAATGATTCAGCCTGAGGACGGACACAGGACACCACAGTTCTCACCTGGACGCTTCAATTAAAAAAAAAAAAAAAAAAATCACCTTTACAGGATGCACTCACCTGGATTCCATGTTGTTCAGCTCTGTTGGCATCCCCACGCCTGCACATGGACGAACACAGAAGTTTGTAGAATTCAAAACATTTTAAAAAAATACTTTTTATTCAACACACATTTATAGCCGTGTGTCGTCTGCATAAAAGTCAAAACATTTAATGAAAACAGTGAACACGTACAGTTGTGATGTTATCGCGTTGACAAAATCTGTCCACAGACATAAACACCTGCCAATTTTTGGAAGAGAGAGATGTGCTGATCTGTCACAGGTGAACATGCTCACTCTTTAGATCTGACGCCACCACCTCCAGTCGGTAGTACGAGTCCTCACTGTTGGCTTCCAGCCGGGGCGAGATGTTCAGCATGCTGCCGTTTGTGTTGTACATCTTCAGGATGTGATGGGGCCCTGCCTCCGCCGCCGCCCGGAACAGATCTGTCAGAGTTCAGGATGGATAGAAAGTGTTTTTTTTATTTACAGTAGAGTGATGACAGGAAATGACCTCGATAACAAAATGTTGTAAGTTTTTATCAGAACAGTCCAGATGTTCTCTAAACGCACACTCAGGTTTTATATAAAATCCTTAAATCAACCTGTTTTAATGTGGTCAAAAAGGTCAAGTGCCCAGCTGTCACATAGTTTATTCATCACTGTCAAGATGACAAGAGCAAAGAGGACAAAGCCCTTTAACCTGAGGACCTGTCAAAGCCACATGGAGATCACACACTTACACAGAAGCAGCAGGAACGTTCACGATCATGAAATGATCACAAACTTCATGTACATGTCATCTTTCTCGTATAACTCCTTGTTGACACCTTCATGCGTGATAGATTGAATGTTTAAATGAACAGTTGTTTAGTTTTATTCACTTATATTACATCTTTAAAGTCAGCAGTTGTAACACACCACAGGCCCTCTCTCTCTCCTACCTTTAACATCTGCAGCAGAGCAGTCGGCTCCAAACTCAGCTTGCTCCAGCCTCCCGTTGACCATGAAATGGATTATTTTTGTTGTCATCACAGAGCTAGGTGGGACATGACCTGCTCCAGAAAGGAAAATGAGCCCTCTTGACACTTACACCTTAAATCTGTAAAGGAGCCACCTGCAGCTGACAGGAAGCCCACCCATCCTGCAGGAGCCGCGGCTGCTGCTGCACAGCCCTGCCGGCAGGTGTCGCCGTTCTGCGGCTTCCTTCACTGCAGGCTCTACGGCGTCTGCCATGGGACATGCGATGATTTACTATGGCATAAAATCATTTAGTCGTCTTTAATTTCAATGAATGAACGTGCACAAGCAGCTGTGGGGTTCAAACACTGGGATGGCTGGAGCAGCCGAGTATTACCATGAAGCTACCGAGTTACCGCCGGGCTGTACGGTGAACTAACGGTACCGTGTGGCCAGAGGCAGCGTCGCCACTTGTGACTTTTTTTCTGGGAACGATTCAGTCCATCCGGTGAGTGAATCTCCAACCGGTCACTGAATTAAAAACTAATTAATTAACCCGTTATAGGCAGGTGAGTGACGTTAGCGCTAACGGAGCTCCTCCGGGGCCGCAGGTAAACTTAACGAGCTAACTTAGCTCGCTTAGCTAGCGTTAGCTCAACTGTATTTTAGATTCAAGCTTGCTAGTAGCGAGCTAGTGTGCTAGCAGGAGAAGCTAACAGCTACATGAACTGTTTGGACGTTTAACGTTAACCTGCTGAAGCCTCGGTAACGTCGGTTAAGTCACTTAACGGCCCGTTAGCTCGACTTAAAGCAGCATTACTGTGTCTAATTCAGAGCAAGGCGTCCACAGGCTGGATCAGCATCAGTGTGTGACCGTTAACTCTGAATATTACTGTGCTACTTTGTGAACTTGTCGCTTGTTTTTGCCTCACAGGAGAATGAAGTGCTGTGTTCAAAGCAGCCCTCCACTGCGGGATGTTATGCTGCTCATTTCGGCTCACTCTCCAACGTTAGCCGCCTCTTAAAGATAATAACTGGTGTACAAACGGGGACAAGGATCCCGCAGCAGCTCCGGGGAACTGTAAGGGCTTCGGGTCGAGGAGAAAGGCCAGCTGGAAGTCTGCTTTTGTGCCTTGAATTTCCTGTCCCTGGCCGGGCAACTGCCATGGAGGAGGAGGTGAGCATGGAGTATTTAGTAGAGCAGGTGATGCAGAAGGACCTGGGGAAGAGGCTCCAGGTGGGCCAGGAGATCATAGACCATATCCTGGACGAGGAGAAGTCCGTGGAGCTGGAGCAGGACCAGAGCATGTTGGACAGGATGGTGGATGCGGTGGCCAGCTCCTGGGTCAACTCCAGCAACTTCAAGGTGAGGAGGACGCTTTGTTTGTGAGGCACGTCCTCTCATCATGAGCAGAGAGGCTCTCAGACGGGACTCTGCACTCTCAGACGGGACTCTGCTCTCTCAGACGGGACTCTGCACTCTCAGACGGGACTCTGCACTCTCAGACGGGACTCTGCACTCTCAGACGGGACTCTGCACTCTCAGACGGGACTCTGCACTCTCAGACGGGACTCTGCACTCTCAGACGGGACTCTGCTCTCTCAGACGGGACTCTGCACTCTCAGACGGACTCTGCACTCTCAGACGGGACTCTGCACTCTCAGACGGGACTCTGCTCTCTCAGACGGGACTCTGCACTCTCAGACGGGACTCTGCTCTCTCAGACGGGACTCTGCTCTCTCAGACGGGACTCTGCTCTCTCAGACGGGACTCTGCACTCTCAGACGGGACTCTGCACTCTCAGACGGGACTCTGCTCTCTCAGACGGGACTCTGCTCTCTCAGACGGGACTCTGCTCTCTCAGACGGGACTCTGCTCTCTCAGACGGGACTCTGCTCTCTCAGACGGGACTCTGCTCTCTCAGACGGGACTCGGACTCTGCTCTCTCAGACGGGACTCTGCTCTCTCAGACGGGACTCTGCTCTCTCAGACGGGACTCTGCTCTCTCAGACGGGACTCTGCACTCTCAGACGGGACTCTGCTCTCTCAGACGGGACTCTGCTCTCTCAGACGGGACTCTGCTCTCTCAGACTGCACTCTCAGACGGGACTCTGCACTCTCAGCTGTTGACCTGCAGGTGTTGGTGTTTTCGGGTTAGGACAGATGTGAGCACATGAAACTGACCACTGAGTAAGATTCCTCCATCAGCTCAGGCAGAGTCTGGGTGATGCTGTTGTGCATGTTGGCTCTGTTACACTAAACACACCTTAATTACTGTCAGTAGTGTAATATCATAATGTTGTGTATTACACCATTATACCACAACATATATGTGCTTATCTTAATGTGTGTGTGTGTGTGTGTGTGTGTGTGTGTGTGTGTGATGGTTGATAGAATAACCCATGTCTGTCTTTATACTGCAGGTTCATATCACTCTTGTTACCATGGTGCAGGATTTGCATGCCGTCTGCGAACGTTTGCGTGTAATTTATGCAGCTATGAGGCTGCCGCTGCTGATTAATCAATAGATGGAGATCACAGTAGTGTGTTTCTGCACAGTGGTGTAGAGTTGCTCTGGGTTTCATGAGGTGTTCATCATTGAACTGCTTTTTTTAATGCAGGGCTTCCACACTAACATGTACAGTGGAGGTAGTACTGATTTTCTGTTTTTCTCATTTCCTTTGTAATAACTTCTATATATTCTATATTTTAACCAAATATCTGCCACTTCCTGTTTTGTCAGCTCCAGAACTTTCTGAGTATTTATTTGGGAGTCGATGTGTGAAAGCTGCACTAAAATACCAGATTTGTCTACGGAGTTTGGCGTCACACATTCTTTTTCACGCACAAAGAATGGGGCCGACTGTGTGGAGCTGACTGTACTGTCTAAACTACACACTGACTTAACAGCTGTGCACACATGTGCACACACACATAGCGACACGACCAATCATATCGCTGCTTCCTGTGCTGCCCTGGAAATGCCGCCTCCTCCCGTCTGGTTGATATCTGCGGGTCCGTAATGGGGACGAGGCTCCCAGGCGAATGTGGCTGCTGCGGTGGCCGTGAGCTTAATTTACCAGCACCATTAGCCCAGTTTCCTTCCCTCAGTGACCGAGCCAGCGGAGGGGAGGAGTGAGTTTTACAGAGGAGATCAGCTTCCTGTCAGCCCATGCTGTAACGTGTGTGTGTGTGTGTGTTTTGTTGGATAAAACCCTTTAGGTGTGTGTGGGTGAGTGATGGATGAGAGCTGCTTCATGTGCTGTTAGTCTAATGGCTCTTGTTAATTGATTGGAGGAGTGGCAGACTAGCCGGCTCGTCACATAAATTAAAAGACAGCTCAGCTTTCGATGAATGCAGACAGCTGAACGGCAGAGGCTGATAGGAAGTCAACATTTACAGGAGAGGCAGCTGCTGGACTGTTAAACATCATTTATTCACCTTTAAGGACCACATTAACGGATGTAAATGCTCTGTACACCTGAGCAATTATTCAGTGTATTTTTGAGTTAATTAGCTGATTTCTGTGTGATTAAAGATTTAGTCTAACGTATGTTCTGAGGATCAGAAACTCTGAGGAGGTACCTTCAAAACTTTGATCCAGTTTAAATCTGATATTCAACACGTCAAATAAATGATCAACTTATTTGTTACATTAAGGCATCTACCTCTTACCAGAAAAAATCCTGACCAGAGTCAGTTTAATTTGACTTAGTAAATAATAATTCACAGTATGTTTTGATGGACAGAAGAAGTCGAATATCCAGGAGTGTGTTTAGAGTGTGCAGTGTGTTGTATGCATGCAGGAGTGAGTTTTGTGCAGTGTGTTGTATGCATGCAGGAGTGTGTTTAGAGTGTGCAGTGTGTTGTATGCATGCAGGAGTGTGTTTAGAGTGTGCAGTGTGTTGTATGCATGCAGGAGTGTGTTTAGAGTGTGCAGTGTGTTGTATGCATGCAGGAGTGAGTTTTGTGCAGTGTGTTGTTGTTTGAAGCTGTGGCTGGCGGTCCAGATGTAATACCACCTCCGGTCCAGCAGAGGGCGCCAGAGCACGCGTGTCTGTTGTTTTTCTTCCGTCTGTAACGTCTCTCAAGTAAAGAGAGTTTCCAAAAATTGCACCAGAGACTGAACGTGAGTTCAGGTGGTGCGTATGTGTTGATTATGGTGTCAGCAGGGGAACTCTCACTACACGTTCATTGAGTTTCCCAAACCACCCCATGACAAGGAAAGGTGCAGCTCGGTGTGCTGAGAGCTCTTTGTCACAAGTTCACACTGTCCTCAGTCATGGTTCACTTTCACGTCACTGTTTTACCTCCTGAGGTCGAACATTAGATGATTTTCATTCACTTTAATGACACAGAACTCGTTTATTTTGCTTCTTTTCTTCGTTTTTAATGAAAATCATTGGTCTGCTGCAATTACCCATAATCCTTTGCAGCCTAGCTTCAGCTCCATTGTTGTTCTGCTCTGTGTTGCATGCTGGATCTTTTCTGTCTGACCCTCTGATGCACTTTATGTTTATCTTCATCTTCTTCTTCTTTGTTTTTGTGTCAGGTGGTTCTGTTGGGGATGGACATCCTGTCAGCTCTGGTCAGCCGGCTGCAGGAGAGGTTCAGGACGCAGGTGGGAACAGGTGAGCTGTGCTTTAGAATTATAATAATAATAATAATAATAATAATAATAATAATAATACTACTACTACTACTACTACTACTACTACTACTACTACTACTACTAATAATAATAATAATAATAATATTGTTATTATTATTATTATTATTATTATTATTATTATTGTTGTTGTTATTGTTGTTATCCTTGAATTTCTATATTTTGTGCATGGATGGAAATTTAGCCGATAGTGTAACCTTGAGTCCTTGAATTTGAGGGAATTTAGCCTGGAAAGTCCTTTAAAAAGTTCTTAAATTTGATGTTTAAGAAGTTGTGTGTGTGTGTATATATATATATATATATATATATATATATATATATATATATATATATATATATATATATATATATATATATATAAACTCATTATCAAATATTTATTGATAATGTTTCTTGTGTATTTTTTATATTTACATTTTTTGTATAAATAGGCAGATCTAATAATATAAATATTAAAATAATGACTTACAGAGGAGCTGCTTTCTTCATTGGAATATCATAAGTGTAAAATAATGGTTCTGTTTGTGTCGGTCAGTTCTGCCGAGCCTGATAGATCGGTTAGGAGACTCCAAGGACCAAGTTCGAGACCAGGACCAAGCGCTTCTACTGAAGATTATGGACCAGGCCGCCAACCCACAGGTACACAGCAGCACACGTACTCATTCAAACCTTCAAACATATTTCATATTCTCGCCACATTCATCAGTGATCTTAATATTCTTTTCAGTATGTGTGGGAGCGAATGATGGGAGGCTTCAAGCATAAGAACAACAGGACCAGAGAAGGACTCTGCCTTTGTCTCATCTCAACCCTCAATGTGTACGTGAAGAAAACATCCTGTGTGCTTCTGATGACAGCACAGATGATTGTTTGTCATTTTTCTTCTTCGAAGAAGTAACAGAGAAGCTGTTGCTGAGTCAGTTCAATATAAGAGCGTGTTTGGATGGAACAGTGTCTGTATTTTGTGTTTTCAGGTTTGGATCTCAGAGTCTGACGCTCAGTAAAATCGTTCCTCACATCTGTAACCTGCTCGGAGATCCCACAAGTCAGGTAACAGCCAATGACAACGTCCTGCTTCACTCCTGAAGGTGTGACAGCAGTATGTTTGGTGTTTGACTGCCCTCTGCTGGTCAGATACAAACATTACAGCTCAGACCACAAACCTGTCGATGTATTTTAGAAGAAAAACGTGAACGCATGATACTATGCAGGGATCAAACCTGTAACCTCTCAGCCGGGGGGTGCTCCCCTCTAACAACCAGACCCCTCGTCTCCCTGCTGCGCTCTGCGTTTGTTGTCTCCTGATAGGCTGCGGAGGTCTGTCATCACTGGAATCACACTTCCTCTTGAGGACAGGAAGCCGTGCCCATGAACGTCCCTTCCTGAAGTCAAACACACTCGCACACGTTCACTGAAGCTCTCATCTTCTCGTGTGTTATGAACCGCCGTCACTAAAATGATGAGTGTGTTCTGCAGGAAGCACTTTGATTTTTTCAAACACTCTTTTGCTGTTCGAAATCCAGAGACGTGTGGTGACACGATTATTCATATATTATTATTCGTATATTAAGTGCCTGTACTCAGCGTTCAATTAGACTTTTAGATTAGGTTGGATTTAATAAAGTAAAGATACAAATAAATAAAAAACTTTTCTGCTGTCAGCAACAAAATGGCGTCGCAGCAAAGTGAATGAACATCCTGCGAGCATGAGCCTCTCGTCCATGAGTACCACAGAAAGAAGTCTGCTTTCTCTGTCAAACGTCTGTGGTTTGTTGTAGTGCAGTTCATGTATCTGTACTGACATGTTCTCTTCATTGTGCACTTGTAGGTGCGTGATGGAGCCATGAACTGCCTCGTCGAGATCTACCGCCACGTTGGAGAACGAGTGAGGATGGACCTGGGAAAGAAAGGTCTGCCGCAGTCACGGTGAGTTCAGATCTCACTCAGTGCAGGCCTCAGTGACTGCAACTGTTTTGACTATTTATTAAGAGACTGGCTGTCATGAAGCACCAAGCTGCTAAAACAAAGTTCATTTTTTGAGTCAAATCAGTCAATGAATTTCTGACTGTTTTCTGGACCAAACATCTAATGTATGAATCAATAAACTGATGGAGAGATTAATCATGAATGAAAATAAATGATCGCTGCAGCCTGTGTGTCTTTCTCATCCACTTTAAAACAGATATGAAATGACGGTTACAGTAATTGTCTCCCTTCGCTGGTGTTACGTTGTGATTATTAGTGTTTGTTCTAATAATATTACCCAGCAGGCCTCACAGACGTTAGCGTTGCCTGTGTATTTTGGGATGCAGAGTCTGTGGGCGAGTTGTTGCTTTGGCCTATTTAACTGCTCTCCTCTCTGGGGAGTCTGAAATGAGCCAGTTTTCACAGTTTCAGAGGAGCTGCTGCAGGCCTGAAGTCAGCAGGGCTGTTTGTATTCTGCTGTGTACGTGATGCTAACACTCTGCCCCCCCCCCTGTCCAGGTTGAACGTCATCTTCAGTAAATTTGACGAAGTTCAAAGGTCAGGGAACATGGTCCTGTCACCTGTGTCAGGTAAGACCACGTCCTGCTCTTTATGCAGTCTCAGAGCGCTATGTGCGTGGTTCTGGTGGTTCTGGTGGTGTACTCACCACCGGTACTGTTTTATGCCTGGGATGAATCTGGTTGTCATGGCAGTGTCATTTTGTTTATGTATTGTTGCATTGTTTGCTGTTGAGAGCGGCCTGTGGACACCAACATGTGACACTGCTAACACCGTCCAAAAGCACATTTATTCATTTACCAGGCTCCAAAACTTACAGAGCGATTATGTAACTTCTCAGTTTGAGTAACTGCTGATAAGTATTCTCTTATGAAATGACTTGTGTTCACTCAAACTCTGCAGTAAAGGCCACAGAGCACACAGAGCTAAGACCATAAGTACAGGACAAGTGAGTGATACTGATGGTGTTTATCAGCCGGCAGCAGCTGATGGAGCACACAAACCTGACATCACTTCAGTAACAAAGGTTTCCAGATACAAAGATTTTACAGACTACATAGAGAGAAATCTGGGCCTCTGACATCTCCAGCTGCCTTTTTAATAATTTAGCTTATGTGGCTAACACACTTCACGGAGGTTTGGTGGTCAGGACGGTTTTTACTGCTTTCATCCAGCCTTGTGCTTATTATGGAGGCTGGAGCAGCTCTGTAGATTTGGGGTCAGGGCAGGAGAGTTTTTAACTGGCTATGGAAGTACAGTTGACCTGTATGACAGATAAAAACAGAAACACAGCTGAAACATTGCCATCCCAAATACAGCTCCAGTTTCCTGCAAAGTAAGTCTGCAAACTCACAGTACAGAACATGAACTGGGTGAATATCTTAGTCCATCAGTAACAATGAGCATATTTCAGCCACCGTTCTCAGCGGGGTGTGCTCGCTGTCTTTCAGTCAGGATGAAACCTGAGCCGGGTTCTTTGTGCTCTGAGAGGTGAGGAGCTTTCAGCTGCTTCTCTGTGCGAAAAGTGACCCTGCAGAAGTGCGACTGAAAAGTTTCAGTGAAAAGCAGTGATCCACAGTTATGAGCAGTGGACTGTCTCTGGTTTAGCACTTAAAACTGTTTGTGACGTCAGAAGACCAGCGTTTGAATTTATTGTCTCCCAGGCCGGAGCTGACCGGCTTCATCACGGTGGTCACGAGGCTCAGCTTCCATCTGCAGGCGGCCCCTCAGCTGAAACATACAAAGACCACACCACCTTCCTTCATGACTTTCTCACTGAGATAATCTGACATGAAGGGAGGAGCTTCACCGTGCACCGTCACAAATCACGCTGCTGCATCGCTCTCATACACTGTGTGATCACTCATCAGAAATGTGATGATTTGTTGTCAGTCATATAACAACATTTAGTTATATGCAGGAAAGGTTCATTTTGCATTCATGGTGTCATAAAGTCAGCTCCAGCTGCAAAGGCGTGCTTGCATGTCAGTGGCCTGATTGTTGCAGATTGGTCAGGATTACCAGCCTAGTAACTCCCGCTAGAAAAGTCGTCTACAAAGTTAATTAACATTTAGCAATTTAGCATGTACGGTCTGTGTGTGGCTGCAAACGAACAGCTCAGCAGCCTTTCAACACACCAGCAGTCACTTCAAACAGATGTGGACGCTGACAGCTGACAGAGCTGTGAACGTCACCTGAACAGGAGAGGGGGAAGCATCACACTGACCTGGAAAACAGGGACATGAGAGGGAGAGGGAGAGATATGACCGAGGGAAAAGCTGAGAATCATTCAGAGGAGAGCATATGAAACTGAAACTAAGAGACAGGAAGACAAAGGAAGAGAGAGACGAGGCGAAACATGGACAACTGAAAGAAACTGTAAAACTGAGAATGAGGACATGAAAGAAAGGATCAAATAAAAGAAAAACAGACTGAGACTCTTTACTCCGGTAGCCCAGGGCTCTTATTTTGTAGGAGTGGTGTCAGCTGTCGTCCCTACAGTCACAAGACCAGGTTGGAGGGGAAGGGAGGAGGCAGGCAGCAGTGCATCAGCTCTGTGCTGGTGTCAGGACAGCACTGTTTCTCCTCCAGTAGATCCACAGGGGAAGGTATCGCCTCGCAAAGTCAAGCCGCGTCTCTGCAGGTAAATTTATCACGTTCAAGAAGTATTGCACATTTTTCATTAAAGTTAAAGGCGTCTTGTAAGAATCTGCACGGTTCATGGAGAGAACATTTCATGGAGAGTCTGTTTAGTTGACGTAGAAACCGGTTATTACCCGACTCTGTCAGCATCTTTGTGCTCTCTTGATAATTGCACTGGGATCATAATTGGGAACTGAATGCCACAAGTAACAGACGCTCAGTGATGCGTATGATCCTGCTGCTCTGCTCTGCTCCTGTCTTATATCACAGCACGGTTACGTCTGCAACATTTTGATAATTCAAGTTATTCTGGTAGAAATGGTTGTTCTAATTTGAGGAAAGCAGTTTGAGGAACAAACTTTTATCGTTGACTGTCGTGGCAGGTGATCTATTGTGCAGCATTACTTCAGTAAATCAGGTTTATTATCAGCTAACTCTGTCTCATAAACAGGTTCAAATACATCTGTTCTAAGTTAGCATTAATGATACTAAGAACTTTATTTGTAGCTCTTATGTTGACATCCCTCGAGCTGACGGTTAAGAGAAAATACAGTAGTAGTGGTGAGTGTCGTGATGGTGGATGAGTCCACAGTTTTAGTGGCATGAAAGCAAATGCACAGTCACTCTTGGTTGCAAATATAGACTTATGATCAGAGATAGAGCTTCGATCCGGTCTATTTAACCTCTTACAGGCGCTGCATTGATTGAACACTGCGTTCCTGGAGCAATAGGACGATGTGAATGGCTGCAGCTGTATTTTCCTCCTGTTCAGTGCAGAACACTGAATAGATGCAATAATCCAGAAAGGATTAAATAACTTGAAATGTGTCCATCCAGACTTGCTTGGTCCGGGTCAGAGGAAGATTTCAAGTCAGTTCCTCCTGAAAAGTCCCTGAGTGCTGACATACTGTGAACAGAAGTCACACTGCAGGCTGCACTTTAATTTAAGATATACAGCTCATATAGTAAAATATTGTTGCTTTAGGCTACTTGAGTGCTTTAAAGGTACGTTAATAAAACGAGAAGTTGATTATTGTTTGGAGTTTTGTAATGAAAGTGATTTTACAGTTTCCTCTTTTAAATGTCATGTAAACAAAATGAAAGACGTGACGCAGACAACCTTTGTGAGGTTACGGACAGGTTGCATGTACATGTGTGTCTTATATATTTCATGTTCATTTGTTAACCTAAGCCCGGGTCACGTGAATACAGGTGATTGTTCATAGCTAGCACTAGGAAAGGATAGTAAGTGGGTTATTTAGTCAAGCTGTTATTCATAAGCTCAGAATGACATTTGACCATCAAACAAGCTTTTATGTTTTTGAACGTCTTCTTTTGATGTTATATTTTAGCGTTGGCTCTGTAGGCGGTGTGCGTCATACAACCTCAGGAGGTCCTGCAGGGAGGTGTCGAGAGACGAGGCCAGGTACTCGCTGCCAGCAGGACTTAGGTTGCACAGTTGGAAACCTCGTGAATAATGAACACTGTGCAGGGACAGAAAGACAGAGCAGCATGCACCAGTGAGCCTCTCACAGCTGTTTACATACACGAAACAGATGGACCACTTAAAGAACATTTATGAAGGGCTACAAAGTGAAAATCTCTCTAATACAGTTCATTCAGATCGTAACAGCAGTGACAGAGTGAGTGTGCATGCGGTGCCAGCCTCTGCAGAGAAGCAGCTTCTGCACTGACACTCAGATACAAACACACAACATAACAGGAAAACTCCTCTCCACAGAAACTGAAGGATACTAAACAGGAAACGGTTCAGTCCTAACAGGAACACACACTGATTGACCCCAAAAACCTGACAAGTAAACAAAACCTAGCCCTGAAAAGTTACATAGACACTAACTAATACTATGTCCCGTTTTAACTGGAAATCTGTTTGTCATAACTCCCTGTAGGTCACTTATTGTAGGTCAGTCGATTAATTGATCTGTTAGTTGGCAGAAAATCGATGAATCAACAACAGTTTGGATAATTGATTTACTGTTCAAGTGATGTATCAAACAAAAAGAGCAAGCTGAATATTTTAGTTTTTTGTGGAACTTTTCTAAATGCAATACTCGAAACACGTTGATGCTTTTCTTACAAACACAAAAGGTTCTGTTGGATGATGAACTCTGACCCGAACCAGTTTGTATTTTGAGGTTTTGCCCTGTGGGACATTTTATTGGATCTCCCAGTGTGTTCATTAATGTATTTATTTTCTCCTGTGAAAAACCTGCAGCTTCGCGTTCTGTGCTCTTTGTTCATCTAAAGACTGAATGCTCAGCATACTGGACTGATGGCTCCTCCGCTGTAACTCCAAACTTGCTTGGTATGAATGCATTTTAATCTGCTAAGAATGCCGCCTGATAATTCTGTGGGAACGTCACTCCCACTGTTGTTCCAGCTGACTGTGATGTGCAGGAGAATGGCAGGGGTGTTTCCCACTTCTTTCATTGAGCATTGAAAAGGCTGAACCGCGTGAATCGTCTCAGGTCCACAGGTCGAAGCTCACCTTTGAGCTGCGGCTGCTTCATTATTTGATGTGATTGTTACTCTCAGCTTTGAGGGCAGCGGAAGGTGAATTAAATGAACTGCTGTTTAATTTAGACTTGACGTATTGACAGAGGTTGATTTGATCTCTCTCAGGTTAGCTGCTGTGAGCTCATCCTCCTAAAACTCTGATGGGACTCTGAGCTGCTCTCCCACGCTCGCTTGTTTCTTCCTTTCTTCAGTGACGCCACACTTTGCACTCCTGAACGCCTCACCTCTCATTTTGTGAATTTGCATCGGGGGGATCAGCTGTCAGGCTCCATCAGGCTCTGAGCTCGCAAAGACTTTGAGACGCTGCCAGAAGGAAAACTTGTGACCTGGCATCCAGAGGAGTCGCAACAATCACTAGATTTTTAACTGTGTTCATCTGTCATCATTAGTCTTTTTGATACGAGCAGTTTAGATCCCTCTGTAACAAAAATCATTTACTCTTCATGGTTTGTGAGAACGCTTGTATGATGAGCTTCACCAGCATACTTGCCAACCCCGAATTTCCTGTGAGACTCACGTTTTTTCAGTTTTCCTCCCAGAGCACAGCGTGTTTAAACCCTACGACGAGTCTACTGTTTCTACTCGCACAAGAATACAGCTAGCCTACAGCTGCTACGGCTCGTCCTCCTCAGTGAGTGACAAAAGATTCAGATGTGTTTTGTTGTGTTAAATCTTCGATCATCAAGCACAGGAGCTCCACCGAGGGCCGATGTGTTTGCACTGTGGTCTCATGAGGCTGATGTTCTCATCAGGATCATTTACATTGAAGCCTCTGGGAGCCGTTGACCTCCTGATTGATGATGTTTTAGACAATACTCCGAGCTGCTTGCTTTTGTCTGGAAAATGTTCATGTTTCTCTGTGTCACTCATTTCAGGGACAGATCATGTAACCTCTAAACTTCAGTTTACCTCGCTGTCATGGCTGAATGCTGAATGAAGCCTTGTGTAATGGCTGTACCTGTGACGGTAAACACCAAACCGGTGGTGTCACAGCACCATCTGGTGGAAGGTTTCAGCTGATATCAGTAAGAAGTGACACACTGGCAGGTAATCAGCATTAATATCTGTTAGTCTGAGAGGAAACAATGAAAGTAGGCGGTGAGATTGAAGAAGTTTCTGCTGGATGCTGATGGTTGAACATGAGCTGCTGCATGCTGAGGCTCAAACACAGTTTGCATTCAGAACTGCTGCTGCTGGTCATGAAGGTGCATTGAAAAGAGATGATGAAGCCTGAATAATACAGAATCAACATGACGTCTAACTGATTCACTGAGTAAATTAGGCTGATCTGAACAGACTTTAAGTGTTTAGAGAGATTTCTGGGGATCCATTTATTGGCCAATAACTTTTTAACTTTTTGTGCAGTGATTCCTCACAGTGGTCCAAAATGATATCAGTGCACTGAAACTGTATAATTTAACAGTACCTGCCCCTTCCTGCATTATGTGTCATATCATATCATTCACTGCATATCAGACATCCTGGTCCTGTTAGATCTGTTACTCATATATCGTGAGGCTCCATCTCTGCCTCTGTGTTACAGACGTTTTGTCTGTTTTGTGTTGAAGCCGTCCTCAGTGTTTTGTCTCACATGTGGAGCAGCGGTGACCTTGCTGTGATAAAAACACTCCAGCTGCTGCAGGCTGACGGATGAACTCGGGCGGAGGCTCGACGGCTGACATTAACAGTGTCAGAGGAGCAGCTTCCTCAGAGGAGGTGTCTCTCCATCCCTCCCTCCTCCCCTTCTCCTGAGTCATGATGACACTGTAGCTGTCCCTCATCTGTGACTCCACCCACCAGCTCCGCCTCCAGATGGAGCACCGGGGTTTGTCCCCTCACCAACCCCTCCCTTCTCCTGCCATTGGTCCAATCCTCCTACCCCCTCCCTCCTCCTCCTCCTCCCTTCCTTCATCACTTCTCTCCATCCCCTCCCTTCCTCCTCCTCCATCCTGGTCCTGTGTGTGTGTGTGTGTGTGTGTGTGTGTTTGCTGAAGTGAACTAGAGGACGAAGACGAAGAGGAAGATCGTATTGAAGCACATGCTCCCTGACAGGGGAGGGGGAGGGCTAGCAGTTCGACTACCCTCCTTCCTCCCCTCTTCTCTCTCCTCAGCAGGAGAAAAGATGTGAGGAGCACAGAGGACCGGAGGACCACCTGACTGTCTGACTGTCTGTCTGTCCGTCTGTCTGTCTGCCGGCATGCTGAGGAAACTGGTCTGCAGGCGGATTTGCTCCTGTAAGCTGCTGCTCTTCCTCTGGATGAAGGGAAGGTTTGGACGGAGCTTGTAGTAGAGAGAAATAGTGGAGGTTGTAATAATGATGAATGTGGGGTGACAGGAGTTGAATGGCAAGAGAAGGGAGGAGGAGGAGGTGGAAGGGGGATGCCTGGTGTGACGACGGCTGTAAATCCAGGAGGATGCGTCTGCGGTGTCTCGAATGTAAACACAGCAGGATGATTTGTTGGCCTGTTGCAGCTGGATTGTTGAGTGGACAGTTCACAGGAAGCTGGACAAACAGGAACTTTGCTGCTCATTTACGTACAGACCTGTGGTAGAGATGAGTTGACAGATTGAAGGTTAACTTTAAACTGAGTGTCTCCATCAACAGTTTGTCTTGTGATGCATGTTGGGACCTGTTATTCTTGTTGAACCGTATGGAAGAGCAAAGTAATGTCAGCTGCTGAGTCTGCAGCGTGATTTCAGAAAGGTGCATTTTTCTGCTGCGTATTTGTTACACACCTGATCCTCTCATCTGTTTGGTTAGCTTAGCTTAGCATAAATACTGGAAACAGGGGGAAAGTGCTAGCCTCCAAAATGTCAAACTATTCCTATTCCGGATAAACTTTACAGCGAGAAGTCAAAAATGAATTCCATTTATTGTTGACACACTCACTGCTGTTAAACTCAGGTTGAAGGCTCCGCTTTAGAAATGTGTTTTGCTGGTGATAACGTGACTTTTATTTCCTTTTTATGAAACGTTACGTTGATTTGTAGCATCACAGTAGATATCTGACGCACACGACGCAGGGCAATCCACAGCAGCAAATGTATTCTATATTCTTGTTCCTGTTGTGCTTGATGTTTGAATACACACCCTGAATCTTTAAAGATGTTGTGTTGATACTGGCGTGTTACACTTCAGGTGGCAGGTGTGTTTTTCTGTCACACACACACACACACACACACTCACCTTGTGTTGATATTGAGTCATTGCATCGTGCTTTGATCCTGCAAGGGGGAAAAACTGCAACCTGATGGCACATGACTGATGTGTTGGCTCAATGCCCTGCTCTGTGTGTGTGTGTGTGTGTGTGTGTGTGTGTGTGTGTGTGTGTGTGTGTGTGTGTGTGTGTGTGTGTGTGTGTGTGTGTGTGTGTGTGGCTTGAATAATGGAAGAGGATTGATTGCTGGCCGTGCAGATTCCTGCACTCGGGGACTCACGTGGCGCTCGGGTGTCCACCACAGGAGACATTTCCAGGGCTCGGCCTCTGTGAGGTTTTTATTGTTACTTATGTGTTTCGTGAGTTATTTCAGTAAAAACGTTCACACATTTGAACATCAAACTGGAGCTGAAACTGTTCCAGCCTCTCAGTTCTCATGAATTGTTACTTTTCTTTGGACTGATGTTGAAGAATAAACTTCATTTGTAACCTCATCAACTCGAGCACAATTTGCATATAAATGACAAAATAATAAATGTTTAGATTCAGTGCAACTACGCAAAGACTTGTTATGTTTTTGTTACTTTTCTATCTACAGACGCTGCAGGTCATCTTCCACAGAGTCCACCATGTTGAACCAAACACTGGCTGTAGACAGACCTGTAGTGTTTTCTCTACGATGTGCTGGATGCCACTGAATGCTACACACTGGTCCTTTAAATTGAACCCGTTTACACGTCTTGTTTTGTCTGAGTAGTTTTTCCATTAATAATAATCTAAAATATATAAAAGCAGCAAACACTCAAACTCAAGTTGGAGGAGCTGGAACCTGAAAATCATAAATAACTAAATGAATTTTTGACTGATTGTTTCAGCAGAGGTCACAGACCAAACAGAGGTCTGTGTTCATGAACATTTATTGACTCTAGCATGTCAGGATCCTTATTCAAGTCAACACACACGTGTCAGCGTGAGGATTGAAGGTATGAGTTTGCCGATGGTAGAACAGACTGTCCTCGAAATGCGGATCTGTTCTCCTGTGGGTCACTCTGGGCTTCTTACTGGGAACACAGGACTGATTGTTCAGTGTATTGTCAGGGCATTGTGTGTGTGACCCTCCTCGCCATCGTTAGCTTGTTATGTTGGTGATGTAGGAATGTGAGTTATGTTCGGCTGAACGTCAGCTAAAAGTTAAAATGCAGAAATGTCCGCCTGCCTGCTCCACATCGCTGGGATGCTCAGCGGTGACATTTCTTTGTGCTGGTTGAGTTTACTGAAGACTCGTTGTTGAGTCATGTGACCCGAGCTGTCTGCTTCTCTTTCCTGCTCTTCCTCCTCCAGACAAAAACTTTGAGGACGATGACTCGGTGGACGGTGGCCGCTCCTCGTCCTCGTCCAAAGGAGCCTCACTGTCCGGGAAGAAGACCGTGAGCATGGGTTCATTTCGACGTCCCGCCTCCGCCTCCAGCACCAAGTCTGCAGGTCAGAGCCGACACCACCGTCCGACGTGTCACTAACCGATCAGCACATCCAAATATCAGGACAAAAAACAAGACAATGTGCACACTGTTTGTTTACTGCCACAGCAGGTTTTAATGTACACACAGAAAACTGTCCTCCAACACGGAACCCCCAAAAATCTGTGGGACCTTAAGGAGGATTTCATTTTTAAATAATCTACCTATTATCTATAAAATGATTTGATACGTTGTCTCTCTGTAGGGAGGGATGGGTCTGGGTCTGGTGCTGGAGCGGTGGATGAGGAGGACTTCATCCAGGCCTTTGAGGATGTTCCCACAGTGCAGGTATGGAGCCGCGTTCATTCCAGATTTTTAATATTATTTTATAATGTTACCAAAATCACACCCATCCTTTCTCCTCTCCTTCCACCAGATCTACTCTAACAGGGAGGTGGAGGAGGCCATGACGAAGATTCGAGACGTGCTGTCGGATGATAAGAAGGACTGGGAGCTCAGAGTGGCAGCTGTAAGACGTCCTGACCTCTCTGCCATCTCGTTTGAGCATCACTTCTGAGTCTTTCCTGACCGCTTGTTCCTTCTCTTTTCCTCTTCCTCCAGCTGAAGAGGGTTCGTTCGCTGCTCCTGGCCGGCGCAGCAGAGTTCGATGGATTCCTGCAGCAGCTGAGGCTCATGGAAGCTGCGTTCAAACTATCCGCCAAGGACCTCCGGTCTCAGGTGGTGAGAGAGGCCTGCATCACTCTGGGGTAAGACTTCAAATGTGCTGCAGTACACTCACTCTTAATGCTTCACAGTGCTCGCAAACATTTCCTGCATGATTAGCACTAGCATTTGATTTACCACCTCTGCTTACTAACTCGAGAGTTACCAGAGTCTCATAGCAGGCTAATATTTCTCTGCTCTCCTGTCTCCAGTCACCTGTCGTCTCTGCTCGGCAGCCGCTTCGACCACGCGGCAGAGGCCACCATGCCGATCCTCCTCAACCTGGTCCCCAACAGTGCCAAAATCATGGCCACCTCCGGCATGGCCGCCATCCGCCTCATCCTCAGAGTACGTGGCAGCTTTTCTCAGATGACGTCTGTGATACTGTGGAAGCATAAAGGCTCCTCCACTCCTGACTGTGTAGCAGTGATGTAGTTATGGTGACATTAAGCCGTCGTTCATGATTTAAATGTTTCCTCTGTTGTGGGAAATAAAAGCAGCTTCCTGTCCTGGTTTACCTGAATGTGTTCAGAGCGCTGCACGCCGACTCTGTGAACTTTTCTCAGCACCGTTAGGAAAACAAAATGTTGTTTGAATGTTGTTTTGACGTTGTGTTTTGCAGCACACACACTACCCACGTCTCATCCCCATCATCACCAGCAACTGTGCCTCCAAATCTGTGGCTGTCAGAAGGTGACACTTTTCTGTCTTATCGTGTTTACTCATTTATTATATTCATATTGTATGTGCTGTTTTTCTCATTTAAATATTATTTAATTTTAATTTTTAGTTTAATTTAATTCAGTTTTTATTCTATATTTTATTATCGTCTATTTTTAATTTATTTTTGTTCATTTCTATTTTATTTCTTGAACATTTATATTTATTTTATATATATTATTATTTAAATTAATTCAGTTTTTTGTTTAATTACATTTATTTTTTATTCTATTTTTATTTGTAATAATATTTTGTTTATATGTATTTTTCATTATTATTATTATTATTATTAATATTATTATTATTATTATTATTATATATTTATTTTTAACACAGGTTATTTTTTTCTTTATGATCTTCATGGTCTTTATGATTTTTCTGTTTCAGACGCTGCTTTGAGTTTTTGGACCTGCTGCTGCAGGAGTGGCAGACGGGTTCTCTGGAGAGGTGAGACACAAACACAAACAGTAACACACAGAAACATTGTTAGCTGGGATATGCACATATTTGTAGAATCCGTATAAAACAGTGACAGTAGCTTGTGAATGGCTTAAAGTACTACACGCTGCCTCGTCTGGAAACGTGACACCGGCAGGGTCAAGGTCCATCTCAGCAGTTACCATGGCGATGCCGGGGGGATCTCTGTCTGCCTCCAAAAAGCCTCATTGTGTTTCCGCCCGGCTGCTTCCTGCCGCCACCAGGGAGAAACCCGAGCTGACCCCCCCGCACCAGGGGAACTCTCTGGTTCTCATCGATCAGTCAATCTGTGTGTGTGTGTGTGTGTGTGTGTGTGTGTGTGTGTGTGTGTGTGTGTGACACTGATTCTGATCCTGTACATCACCGTACAAATCAGCCTCAGTTTTACTTAAAAAACCTCTTTGGCTTTAAGAATTAGCAGAAATAAAGAATTAGATAGAAATCCATTTGTGTATTCTTTGATGAGACAGTTGCTGACATCAGATGTCCCGCTGCTTGTTTTGGTTTGCACGAGAACAGATTTACATTTCCAAAAAGCAGAAATAATCCAGGCAGCTCCTTTCTGACGTGCTTTAAACCTGCAGCTGGAGACTTCATGCTAACCTTGAAACAGCCTCCATCCACAGGATCATTTCATGAAGATCTCCAAACAAGCCGCTGACACACACATTGATTAATGCTGCTGTAGAGGTCCACACAGCGGAGCAGATGGAAGGTCTCTGACTCATACGGAGTTCAAAGTTCAGTACCATCATGCTAATGCTAATGGGAAAGGTCCTTAAGTGAACAAGTTAGTGCTCACATAACGTGATGAGTCTGAGCGTCGACGTTTGTTTGCTGAGCTCATAATTATCACTTTGATATTCGTGACATTTACAAAACTGAAACTGGAAATGAATATATATATATAAATATATTTAAATCAAATGTATTATTGATCTGTCACGTCAGACACACCTCTGGTAAATCAGACTCCTCTTTCTCTCCTCGTAGACATGGAACAGTTTTAATGGAGACTATAAAGAAGGGGATCCATGACGCAGACGCAGAGGCTCGCTCTGTGGCCAGGAAGTAAGTCACACCCATCTGTGTTACGACTGACCCGTGTGCTATAAAGAACCTCTGACATTATGAATCTCTTGGATGTAAACTCACATTACATCTCGATAAACTTAATTAAGGTGTAAGATCACCGTGGAGATGTCCTGATGGATGTTTTCTGGTCCTCTGGCGTGCCGTTGCAGGTGTTACTGGAGTTTCCACGGTCACTTCCGTCGTGAGGCAGAGCAGTTGTTCCAGGGCCTGGAGTCGTCCTATCAGAAAGCTCTGCAGGCTCACCTGAGGAGCGGAGACAGCCTGATGTCGCTGCCCGCCTCAGATCGCTCCTCCTCGTCCTCCCAGGAGAGCCTCAAGTGAGACACCCCCTCCTCTCTGGTCCATTTACTGACTGGGAAACATTAGAAGCACTACAGTACTTTAACAGTCATGAGTCTGTCCAACTTGGGACAGTAATATAAAGATATTTATCTCTTGTGTTTTTGTCTCCACAGTCGACCCGTCCCTGCAAAAAACACCTTTGCAAGCGGCACAGGAAGATGTAAGAACACGTTGCTTTGTTCTTTACTTCACCTGTGTATATACTGTGTGTACATATGATGCATATAAATGTGTCGCAGGCTTTCAGACTGGAAATAGAAATGCTTTTAATGGATTTGTCAAATCACAGTGTGCGTTGTGGCCTCATGCAGTTTAAGTTCAGTTCTCTCTCTCTCTGTTGGACCTCCCCCAGCCAAAGCTGCCCACAGCAGGACGCCCGCTGCCGCCTCCTCTCCAGGCTCCCTCCAGCGTTCTCGCAGCGACGTGGACGTCAACGCGGCGGCCACAGCCACCGCCCGCACCAGAATGCCCGCCGTGCCCTCTGCTGCGTCAGCGGCGGCTTCGCCCTTCAGCTCAGCCTCGGCCCTTCCCCCTGGATCCTACGCCTCACTGGGTAAGATGAAGACCACGTGTCACTAGCTTGGTGTGTTGAAATCACGCAGGGTTTTAACCAAATCCAAACTACATTTCCTTGTTGCTTGTTGCTACAGTAGCTGTCAGAAGTCTGTTAGATATTCAGAGCTCAGACACACTCGCAGTCTCACTTAAATTTGCTGTATCCTAACTGTTCCCCCACCCGCTCACCTCTTTGTCAAGCATATCTAAGCTTAACCTCTTGACCCCTGACCCTTGTTGTGTCTCTCCCGGGCTCGCCCACCCGTCAGACGGCTCGTGTTCTGTTAATGCAGACGGTAAGCTGTGTGTGTGTTTCCATTTGTGGGCAGGGGAATGAAGCTCCGCCATGCCTCCTCGTGTGTGTTTTACCCCCATCAGTACTGTAATGGTGGTCATCTGTAATGGAACTGTCTCTGCATGGACTGTCTACGCATGGTGTACTCTAGCTTCTCTCCTGCACTTGGAAAATCTGTGTAATAATGTTGGTTTAAAACGTAGAAACAAAAGTGCAGGTGAGTGAAAGTCTGGAGGAACTGAAGGACGGCGAGGGAGTGAAAACATAATCATAAAGTCTGAGTGACAGGAGTCATTTTTATTCTCAGTGAATCATGGCTCCACTAAAGGTCTCTGAGTGTTGATGTGAATCTGTTGTTGGACACTGGTGCATGTGGTCAACCTGATATTTCTCTTTGCGTCTGTATGTATTGTGTTTGTATTTATATATTAGTCAAAGTACGACTGCACGATACACATCCATCTAGTCTGTCTGTGTGTACATTTAACATATATTATTAACTTTAAATCTCGTCATTAAGAGATGCACAGTGAGTTTTCAGTGTGCAATAAGTGAGAGATAAAACCTGACGTGTTGTACGTGTCATGATTGTAAGTGCAGAGCTGATTACAGTCATGGAACGAACAGAAGTGAAGGGTATTATTTTATTATTTTACTATTTTAATCTCCTTTTTCTGCTTTAAACATCCTGAAATGTCGCTTTGCTGAACAACATCGAGCTAAACAGAAAAATCTTAAAAGACAAACCTGAAAGAAAAAAGACGAGTGCTGCAGTCTGCTGTAAAGTGGAGATGACATCGTGTAGCGCTGTTGATCTGTTCTGGTCGTTGATGATGGTTGTTGGACAAAAAACTGCTTCCAAGCTCGTCTTTACCTAAACTGTCATCCTGTCCGCTAACAAAAGCTCGTCCGCACCATCAGACCCTCAAACCCTCACTGGGTGTTTCCAAAGTGTTTGCATCGTGATGTTAACTAAATGAACTGGATTCATTGTGACTTGTTTGTTTCCTGATCGTGGACTTCCTCTGTCTCATGTTGATGTTTTCTCGAGGAACAGAGAGTTTTTCTTCTGGAGGATTAGGTGACTTGTGTCTTTCATCTCACTGTTTCATCTCCTGACACGTTTCCTTCTTTATAATCTGTTTCTGCATGACAGACGTGTAGAAGCTTTAAAACGACTGCGGTCCTCATATTCAGTGTGTTTTTACTGTTGCTGTGAGTAGAAAGATGTTTTCTTTATTCCTCACTCTCATTCTGTCCGTCTTTGTGTCTCCTGCCTCTCCAGGTCGAGTACGAACCAGGAGGACGAGTTCAGGAAACAGTCCGTCTGTGACCGACAGCCGGGGAAGAAGCCGAGGGAAAGTCGTCTCTCAGTCTCAACGTGAGAAACTTCTGCTTTGATTTGAGGAATTTGAAATCTGACAAACCAAATAAAGATTTTTTTTTTCCAAAGTCATTCTCACAATGATGAAACTCACTAAAATACTTGCCTCTGTGCGTTTCAGCCGGCAGCAGGTCAGGTTCTCCTGGCCGACTCCTGAGCTCCACCTACGGCAGGATCCCGAGGCCGGCCATGGGCACTGCTGCTGCTGCAGCCACAACCAACAGCGCCTCCACCAGTGTGACTGACAAGAACCGACCTCGTGGTCACCGCAGCCAGGGCTGCAGCCGAGAGACCAGCCCCACCAGATCAGGCACGGGTAAGGACGGCGTTCAACTTCAGCTTCAGCTGAAATGATTGAAGTCGATTCATTTGAACCAGCCGGTGTTGAAAGAATTTCAGTTTGAGAAGTTCAGGTGGAAACAGAATGACTGAAAGTTAAACCGGCAGTTTATTTGAGTTCAGTGAAGTTTGAGTCGAGGTCGAGGCGCTAAAAGGAGTTGAAGTGACAGGTCAAATATGAAAACAAAGATATCCTATGTGACCGCTCGCACACAGATTAACTTTTAGCTGAACAATCCTGAGCGACATGCGGATAAAGAAGCAGAATATCGTCATGCAAAAATCAAACTTCAGAATGGAACCTGCATATAAACAGTAAAGGTAAACCTCAGCAGTGAGCTGAACTTCAGATTTTTTGAGATTAGCATGCACGTCCCAAAAAAACACAACAGTGTTCCTTCTCCTCGTACTAATACTGAACCTGCAGCCTTCCTCAGTCTTATTCTCCCTTCTCTCCTGCCTGACTAACCATCTCTGCAGAGCTTCAGGTGTGTGTGTGTGTGTGTGTGTGTGTGCGTGTGTGTGTGCGTGTGTGCGTGTGTGTGTCCGGCTGAATGTGCTACAAGTTAAACTCTCCCCCTGCGCTGCTGTCTGTCTGTCTGTCTCTCTGTCTCTCTGTCTGTCTGTCTGTCTGTCTGTCTGTCTGTCTGTCTCTCTGCCTGCCACGCTCCTCTAGCCCGCAGCCGAATCCCCCGGCCGAGCATGAGTCAGGGCTGCAGCCGCGAAACCAGTCGCGAGAGCAGCCGCGACACCAGCCCCGCCAGGGGTTTCTCCCCCCTGGGTGAGTATGGTACCTGAAATCACATTTAATTTAAAGTCCTGTAAAGTTTGGGAAGTGCACAGAATGAAGTTCCAGTACAGAGTCGTGTTAGTTTCTCTGTCTGACACTGACAGGAAAATCTTTAGGAGCCAGCAGTCCTTACTTCCCTCTCACCCTGCACTTCTGTCTGCATAGATCACCATTTTTCCTTCCTGTTTGTGTGCATGCTCTGTATTTAAATGTCTCTCTTCTGTTGCACTAATCTTCTAACTCAGTCTGTGTAACGACGTAAAAACTGCAGCTGAGACAGAAAATACTTTTGTTGGTTCATCAGTCAACGTATGTGTAACAACAGTCGTGTTATCTGCTCGTCTCTTCTGACTCTACGTCCTCCTCCAGCCACTCGTCGACACTCCCGCTCTACCAGTGCCCTGTCCTCTGCAGAGTGCTACTCAGGTGACCAGAGAGGTCTTCTCAGGGAGCAGATTCACTCAGTTAGCCAGATGAAATAACAGCGTTCAACAGATTTTCCTCAAACGTTTCTGTTTCTGCATCACGGGCGATCCTGCTGGATTTACATCATCATGTTTTGTACTCAGTTTCCTGGCTGACTGAGTGATCCTGCTCAGTGAAGCCTCTCCCTGCATGGCCCAAGTCAGTCTCTAGTGGACAGAGCGGGAAATCATCAGCAGCTAAACCAGCCTGTTGGAATTTTCCTGCTCTGGTTCACATAAAAAGAATCATTCAGCCACAGGGAGCGACGCTAAACTTCAGGCTGATGCTACATGTTGCTGTGGTGGTTTTATGATTCGGAGGTTATACTTTCATTTTGTTTCTTTTAGTTTTGCAGCTTCGTTTTATGCTCTGTGATGGGCTTGTGTTATTTTTGGCTTTTTGATGAAACAAACTTTGATGGTATGTTTTGCATTTTGTGTTTATCGTGTT
This sequence comes from Miichthys miiuy, assembly GCA_036365135.1. Classification (NCBI taxonomy): domain Eukaryota; kingdom Metazoa; phylum Chordata; class Actinopteri; family Sciaenidae; genus Miichthys; species Miichthys miiuy. The sequence goes on from CM071623.1 coordinate 17,012,937, forward strand.
GACGCTGCGCTCTGCTTCTCATGACCATGAACGTGTTGCAGCTCTCTCTGCTGATGTAGTCTGACATTTCTGTTTCCAAGTCGTGGTCCTCTTTATTTATTATTTCGGATCACCAAACTGCACGTCACTCCTGCACAGTGAATTTTAATTTATTTTCATCACATGCTGATGTGAGTTTGGTCTCTTCTCTTCCAGACCGGCTGTCCCATCAGGCTCGTATCTCGGCCTCTGTCAACGCCATGAGAATCCTCAACACCGGCACCGATGTCGAGGCTGCCGTCGCCGACGCTCTGGTAAGAAAGGAAGTGGAAAAAAGTCATTTCCGTTTTTTGACATGTTGTTTTGTTGATTAAAAAATCAAATGGAGGATTTGTTGATGTTGTCGGAGCTCGTGCAGTCCTGCAGTAATTCCCTCTGTCCTCTTTCTTCCTGGACTTTGTATATTTCAGCTCTTAGGAGACTCGAGGAGTAAGGTACAAAAAAATCTCATCTGACACAGTCGAACCATCCTGTCACTGCATGCCGAGCATGAGCATTAAACATGTTTACACTGTAAACATGAAGGACAGAAGACACTAGCTGTTGCAGATCTCCACTTATTGATCAGTCTGTCTGATCACGACAGCTGCTGTGTGTGTTTTCTTCCATGCCTCCCTCTGTCACAGGCTGCCATGTGAAAGTTTCTCATTTGTCTCATCAAGGCCGCATGTTGACCTGAAGTGACAGGTGAAGAGAGTCAGCATGAAATAACCTCCTCCGTCTCTCATCACTTCATCAGAAACCTGCATGACTCCGACTGTAGCTGCATGCTAGATCTTTACGTCTGAAGACAGTACAGACAGAAGACAGTGATGTCACGTCTCAGTCCTGTCTGTAAACTCTGTCCTCTCTTCTTTCGCTCAGCGGAGGCCGGTGAGGCGACGCTTCGAGTCTCCGGGAATGTATTCGGACGACGACGCCAACAGTGACGCCTCCAGCGCCTGCTCCGAGCGCTCGTACAGCTCACGTAACGGCGGCATGGCGCCCCACTACCTGCGTCAGACAGAGGACGTGGCCGAGGTGCTGAACCACTGCGCCAGCGCCAACTGGTCTGAGAGGAAGGAGGGGCTGCTGGGACTGCAGAACCTGTTCAAGAGCCAGAGGATGCTCAGGTGGGTGGAGACGTCACAAATCCTTTAAGTTTGATTTCACCTCCAGATTTCATGAATGACTTGACCTGATAAATCTGCTGCATGTTTTCTCTGACAGTCGTGTGGAGCTGAAGAGGCTTTGTGAGATCTTCACCAGGATGTTTGCAGACCCTCACAGCAAGGTGAGAGTCAGCTGAGCTCCTGTGACACACAGCACCATGTTTGTCCTGAACATATCATCTCTGTGCAGCGTCACTGAGCATCAAAACAGCTCAGCTCCTGGGGGGGAGGTAAACGTGGTAAACATCAGGATTAATGCAGCTGCTGGTCAAATTTGCTGCTCACGTGTCCGAACTAACTGCAGGACAAACTAACAGAGTGTTTTTTTGTTGCATGCCTCCTCGCTGCTCGCTGTGGACTCTAACAAACACCAGAGAGTAAGTGTTTACTCACTGTACTCACCACACTCATCTGTCCTGTCACACGTCAGCAGCACAAACACGAGGAAGGATGTGACTTTGTTCTTTTTATTTGCTCTCTCCCTCCTTCTTTCCTCTCCTTCACCCCTTGCCTCCTCTTTCAGGTCTTCAGCATGTTCCTGGAGACTCTGGTGGACTTCATCACGCTGCACAGGGACGACCTGCAGGACTGGCTCTTCGTCCTGCTCACTCAGCTGCTGAAGAAGATGGGGGCCGACCTGCTGGGCTCTGTCCAGGCCAAAGTCCAGAAGGCACTGGACATCACCAGGTGGGTTTAAATCTAGCCATGCACTGAGTTTATGATCCACCTATTAATGTGGACGAAGAGGAAAGTGTTATTCCGTAACAAAAACAGGATAGCAATGAGTTTCTTTGCTTCAGCTTTTTTTCTGTAGAGGCAGCGGCGCAGCGAGCTGTGCCGTGTTTGACTCTGTTTTTCCCTGCAGAGAGTCCTTCCCGTACGAGCAGCAGTTCAACATCCTGATGCGTTTCATCGTGGATCAGACGCAGACGCCCAACCTGAAGGTGAAGGTGGCCATCCTGCGCTACATCGAGGCGCTGGCCCGACAGATGGACCCGGCTGACTTCGTCAACTCCAGCGAGACGCGCCTCGCCGTCTCACGCATCATCACCTGGACCACCGAGCCCAAGAGCTCCGACGTCCGCAAGGTAGGAGGGTGTGGCAGTGTGGAGTTTGAGAGCCACCTCCATCTTCCCTCAGAACACAGCTCTCTTCACGTCCTTTAAATGTCATCGTAGTTTTTAGTTCTTTGTTTCATTTTTTGTCGTTTTTTTTGTCCAATCGTCATTTGTCGTCCACCACACCCCCAGACCCTTCATAACTGGGCAGGGGAGGATTTCTCAGGCCGACCCAGCACCGTGGCTTCTCTGCCTGGAGAAGGCAACCTGGAGGAGAGGTGCAAGCAGGTAGAACCTCCATCAAACAGCATGAGCAGAGTGTGTAACCGCCTCTAACCCAGCCTGAGAAACAGCCACACTGCAGATAACCTGACAGTGAAGGCTTTTCAACACTAACTGCCCTCAGATCAAAGTTCAGGCTCGTGTTCTGGTTCTGGTTCTGGTTCATGCACGGTGAACCTACATGGCTGTAAAATCAGGAAGCCGGACAAAAGCTGACTGGCTGTCCTCGTGGCAAGTTGGAAGTGAATGTACAGTTTGTGCATGAGTCGCTGAGCGTCTGCAGTTTAACACTAAACTGAACTAAACATCATTCATCTGGAAACATTTGAATTATCTCGTTCTGGCTTTTACTCAACTTCTTCTGAATGATTTGAATGGACGTGCTGCTTGTTCACTGCAACGAATACGCCTCTAACCCGTCATCATTTCTGTTCACCTTCAAGTCCAACTTGTTCTGTTGTTTCATTCATTTTGAGAGACGTTGTTTTCTTCAGTCCTCTGACAGTAAGGTGAATCTTTTTACAAGACGTAAGACAACTTACAGTGTTTAACACGTCACCTCCTTTTCTTACTCTAGAAGCATGACAGGCACGTATATTACATGTGATGAAACCTTTGTGATGACGAGAACGAGAGATATCCACAGAACCAGCTGCTGTGATGAAGGACACGTTTACAGATGTAACACTAAAAATATTTCCTCAAACAGCTCCAAACAGCAGAGACCAGAGATCGAGTTCAAGTTCCTCAAAGTGACTGTGTGTGTGTGTGTGTGTGTGTGTGTGTGTGTGTGCAGGCGGCTCAGGTGGTGTTAATCGCCCTCTTCGAGCTCAACACTCCAGAGTTCACCATGCTGCTGGGCGCGCTGCCTAAAACCTTCCAGGACGGAACCACCAAGCTGCTGCACAACCACCTGAGGAACGCCAGCGCTGGCATCTGCATGGTAACACACACACACACACACACACACACACACACAGAGGAAGGGAAATGAGAGTGATATCAAAGTTTGATTCACGGAAAGAAACACTCAAAATGTTTCCTGTCCTGGAAATTAAAGGTCTGTCTCTCATGATTCCCACGAGGCCTTGAAACCGTGAGGAGGGGAAAAAATCAAGGCTGTGCATTGTTTTAAAAACAGACTTGAAAGTGCTTGAATTTATATCTTTTGTGCAAGAATAAAAAGTTATATTGATATTTTTTTTTACTTCAGGTGAGTAAACACATCAAACTATGTCGTATTGGGACCTTGAACTTGAGAGAACTGGGCATGGAAAGTCCTTGAATTTGATGTTTAAGAAGCTGTGGGAGCCCTGGTGCGTTCTGTCGTATGTCGTCTCATCTTGTGTGTTCTGTCTATTTCCAGGCGTCTCCCAGTAACTCGGCGGCTCGGACGCCTCCACGGCAGCCCGGCAGCCGCAGCAGCCCACTCACCTCACCCACCAACTGCTCCCACGGGGGGCTTTCTCCCAGGTAACACTCCGCCTGTAAGACTGCACCTCCAAACCACAGTGTGTTTGATTTTATCCCAACTCATCCCCATCACAATCACATCCACACCGGTCAGAAATGTAGAAAATGAAAGCTGGAGCTGATCACAGTGAGTGTGTCACATTTCTAGTGGTGGGTTAATCTAACACTGACTGACAGCGTCTCCTTATTTCTCACTTTACTCACATCTCTATCTTCTCTCTGGGCTGCTCTCCTCCTCCCTCCGTCTCCTCCCTCGCCTCCTCTTCCTCCCCGGCCGGTTGCAGTCGGCTGTGGGGTTGGAGCGCAGACGGGCTCTCCAAGTTCCCTCCTCCACCCTTCCCCTCCCCTCTTTCTCCATCCGCTGCCCACTCCTCGCTCAAGGCAGTGCGGCGAGCTTACTCACCCAGGTAACCCCACCCCTCTTTTCCTCCTCCTCCTCCTCCTCCTCCTCCTCCTCCTCCCTGTTTTGGGGTTTCACAGTAGATGATTACAGACCACAGTTCATTGTTAATAACATAAAAGAGGTTGCAGCTGGTTCTGTCTGTGAAACTTCCAAAAACTCACCAACAGTCTCGTCTGTGGTCACTTCTGCTCGGCTCCATCTGCTCAGGTTGTCCGTCACTGTTCATCCGTTTGGTTTCTGTTCTGAACTGAACATGTGACATCACTGTCTCTGTGTTTGTCTCCACCTGCGTCACTTTGTCAACATGCACGGCTATGCACGTGCATTGTACTGTAACGTATGGTGGTGCACAGAGGAAGTGCTGCCTGTTTCCTAGTCGTGGACGTGGATGTGTTGTAATGTGTGTTGAATGAGTAGAAAGTGTAAAGATCAGTTCGGTCCATGTCTAGGAAAGTGTCCTCGATCATAACTCAGCAGTGCTGATCCAGGACCGTCGAAGGACTGGACCTTTTATCTGAAGTAGTCTTGGATCAGCGTCTGAAGTTCTGTAGGCCGGCCTTGTACAAATATCCTGGACAGAAGGTGTTCTTTAAGATCCTTCAGGGAGCAGCAGAGTCTCAAAGTATTCTCCTGACTGAACCAGCTCTCATGTCGTTCTCCTTCTCCCTCGCTGCAGCATGCTGGAGTACGACAGTGAAAACCTGAACTCAGAGGAGATCTACAGCTCTCTCCGGGGCGTCACTGAAGCCATCCAGAACTTCAGCTTCCGCAGCCAAGAAGACCTGATGGAGCCGCTGAGGCGAGACAGCAAGAGGGACAGCATGGTGAGGAGGCAGACGAGCTTTAGTTTGTGAACACCGAACAGCTGTAAGATGTGACATTCTGTCTGTAACGTTTCTCTGAGGCGAGTTTGAAGCGGAGAACCTAAAACACTCAACACAACAAAGAAATGTAAATCTGTCGGACTCGTGATGATGACGATGATGTTGATGGTTTGATGTCATTCTTCAGTCTGGAGTCGGAGCGTCCTCAGACGGTGACGTGGTGGGCGGAGGACGCACAGCTCTGGACAACAAGACGTCGCTGCTGAACACGCCTTCGCCGCGTTCCTTCGCCGGCCCACGCTTCCGTGACTACAACCCGTACAACTACACCGACAGCATCAGCACGCTGGACAAAGCTGCCCTGAAGGAGGCGCTGTATGAGGATGCCGTGGAGCAGCTGAGAGACGGTGAGAGTAGACTGAAGAAAATCGACAACGAAACAAACAGCTGAGAGAACGACGATCTTCATGATCGAGCTCAAAAGTTTCTTAACTGATTTGATTTTCTTTGTCATGTTTTCTTTGCAGGCTGCCGACAAGAATATGTGGAAAACAAGATCATGAACCCCAAAAGCTTCCCAGGTAAAGACAGCAACATTTGTCTCTTCTTGTCCCGTAGACTGAGTAAAGGAAACACTGAAAGATAAAGACAAGAATCCATCACGTACACGGTGACAGTCAGGATGACTCACAAAGTGCATCAACCAAAAGATAAACAGTGTAAAGCTATGGAATACCAAAAGTCTGCACAGCTAATTGATGACTTCATGTCTGTTTATCTTCTGCTTGATTTAAACGGGAGCTTCAGACACACACACTCACACACTCGTTAGTTATGACCAAAGTAACAGCATTCATTAAATCTGTGCCTCCTGACTCTGACGTGGAACATGTTAAGGTTTTTAAATTTATGTTGTTGATGTTTCTCCTCCTGCAGCGGCCCCGCAGAGCAGCTGGAGCTGGTCGGGGGGCTCCTGAAGGAGCTCTCACAGGGCCAGGCAGGGGAGCGGGGCCCCGAGGAGAGACGGGGGACCCTGCTGGAACTTCTGAAGGTGGCCCGAGAAGACAGCCTGGTGGTGTGGGAGGAACACTTCAAGACCATGTTGCTGCTGCTGCTCGAGACGCTGGGAGACAAAGACGTAAGGAAATCTCTGTGTCATCCTCCGTGACCGTCATGTTTGTAGAGAACCTTCTGAAAGTCTTGAACTGGCTCCTCTCTCTCTCAGCACACGATCCGGGCGCTGGCCCTGCGAGTCCTGAAGGAGATCCTGAGGAACCAGCCGGCCCGCTTCAAGAACTACGCAGAGCTTACCATCATGAAGACGCTGGAGGCTCACAAAGACTCGCACAAGGAGGTGAGCGTCGCCTTCAGGTCAGATTGACAGTCTTTTCAGTCTGACCCTGCATCACGCTCTCTCCTCTCTTTGGTCGCTGCAGGTGGTGCGTGCGGCGGAGGAGGCGGCCTCCACGCTGGCAGGCTCCATCCACCCGGAGCAGTGCATCAAGGTCCTCTGTCCCATCGTGCAGACGGCAGACTACCCCATCAACCTGGCTGCCATCAAGATGCAGACGAGGGCCATCGAACGCATCTCCAAGGAGCCGCTCCACCAGCTGCTGTCTGACATCACACCTGGGCTCCTGCAGGTGAGACACTCTTTGTGCTGTCATCTCATGAGGCTTTCAGGATGTCCACCAGTGTGGCTGCAGTGTTTCACTCAGCGCCGTCTGTTGTAGGGCTACGACAACACCGAGAGCAGCGTGAGGAAGGCCAGCGTCTTCTGCCTGGTGGCCATCTACTCTGTGATCGGAGAGGAGCTGAAGCCTTACCTGGCTCAGCTGACCGGCAGCAAGGTAGACTCATTTCCTCTCTCAGCTGTCCAACAGTTTGAATCTCTGATTGTAGTTTGGGTGGAGCAGTGAGTTTGAGATTAAACGTGAGTGTTGTTGTAGCCTCAGAGGTGAAGTCCTCTAACGCCCACGCTGTTTCCCTCCTCCAGATGAAGCTGCTCAACCTGTACATCAAGAGAGCTCAGACCTCCACCAGCAACAGCAGCAGCTCCTCCGACATCTCCTCCTACTAACTCCCACAGCACACGCTTAGCTTCCATCATCTTCCATCAGCCACCAGGATCACGATTATCTCGAGGGTCTTTGTAGGACCAAAAACTTCATTTCCCAACCGACTCCTGTCGTCAGTATGATTCCCATTTCATCCCTTCAGCCGCTGACAAAGCTGACGTCATCTTGAGGAGCTCATGCTGTCATGGCTCCAGATTCTGGACCACCTTCTTCTCATCTTTGAAGCAAATGTTTGGGAAGTCAGCTGATCCTGGCAGCTAAGACGTTTGTTAAAGAACCAGGCCCCTCCACCTGAACGTCATGTTCCTCCTCCTCTTTCACACTAGAGTCATGAGCCTTAAAACTTCCATCAACGACGTCCGATGGAAGCAAGTGATCGTAGAACCCATTGATTAGAGGCTGTGTGCCTGAAACCAAGATCTCCTCTTCCTCCTCTTCCTCCTCGCTCCTCATTTCAACATCCACACCGTCGTCTTTCAGTCTGTATCTGAGGCGCTCTCTGGAGCCGAGGCGATCCTGAAAAATCTTTGTGAAAGTTATACTAGCATCGAGGCCATCTTCTTAAACTGACAGCAGACCTGAGGTGAGTTTGGTGGAGGAAGAAGACGAAGAAGAACTTCCTTCCTCTCTGTACTGGAGGAAACCTGTGGCTATCAGTATTTTTCTTCATTTGAGTACCTTTAATCCACTTCTTTGAACAAAGTTTTGCTTTGACACATCAAACCTTATTGTATATTGAATGTAAAGAGCTTCGACAGGATGTGTTTCTCCCTCCTGAACTACTGCCTCATTGTACCTGTTGGCTCAATCTTAAAGGCGTTGGAATAGTTTCCAGTTTGAACATGAACGTTGGATGAATTCTGAGCTGCACCGAGCAGTTAAAGAAAGAAAGTGGCACCGCAGTCTTTAAAAGGCTGAACTCAAGGGTCCATCTGAAGATAATAATGAGCTTTGATTTAGAAATTTGACACCTGGATGAGGAAAACGACAGAGCGTTGTTTCTCTCTGTTGTTGCACTCGTTCATATCATAATGATGAAAATGTGAAGTTCATGTTGGTTTACGTTGAAGGATCATTTGGCTGGCCAATGATGTGAAGACAAAAAGTTTGAAATACCAGCAGAAGAATTCAGTGTTGATATTTAACGTAGACAAACCGGTTTTTTAGGTGTGAAGAAGAAAAATGATGAACGTGTTCTGTGTGACGCGCGTTGGTTCAGTTCCCGTTTAAAAACCTAGGACAGGTTTATGAAATGTTACTTCCTGTTTGTCAACATAAAAAGAAGATTTTGAACTTTTTCTTCTACCTGGACTGAAAAAAGGACAAAGGAATATATATTCAGTTATATATGATCTGTCTGAAACTGACGCCTTTAATCTGACATGTTGTCAGCAGCTGAATGATCTTTATATTTAAATTAAGAGCCAGGATTTTAATCATGATCCCGCCCACGTCTGGTGGACTGTCTGCAGGGTGCGACACTTCCTGTGTTGGCTTCAGGATACAGATCATTTAGTTCAGTCTGACTGTCATGCAGAGAGAGACGACGTCTTACAATGGGACCAAATGTATTTTCATCACAGTCAGTCAGATCTGTATTTATTAGTCCACCAGTTGATTGTGTCATTTTTACAGTAAAAGTTCAAAACATGTTACATTTAATTCTTTAAATGGGAAATGAACCTGCTGAGTGTTACACAGACCTCATTTGTCACCTCTATATAAATATATATATTTAAAACCATGCAGTGGATTTTTAATCGATTTCATTGACTGAACGTTCACAAAAGTTACTGAGCTGAGAAAAAGAAGCATTCTAATGATTTTAGTCAGACTGCTGAAGCCCAGGCCTCTTTAAACTGTCAAGACTACTGTGATGTGAGTTTCATTCCAAAATACTGAAATATATGTACGTATGTTATATTACACTACAGAGAAACCTGAAGGTGAAGACTCAAACGTCTCAGAAATAGTATCAGTATTTGAATTTATGGCGGTTTTGTTGGCAGTGAACTCATCATCAGTGGTTTATCTTCAGTTCACCGTGTGTTCTTGTTGTAAAGAGATGCTCTGAGCTTGTTCTAAATTTGAATGTAAGTCACTTTGAGACTTCGACCTTTAAAATGTGAAATGAAAAAAGAAATGGGCCTAAATCTGACACAAAGATTGACAATCTGAATGATGACGTGCTACTAAAAGCTAGCGACAATGCTAATCGATGAATGGTGAAGTGCCAGCGTGACAGGAAGTCTGAAACATTAGCAATAAACTCCAGAGAATCCAGCTCGGGTTTTCACGTCGAAGCACTGTAAATTTCCATTGTGTTCCTTTGAGACGCTCGCTGGTCAATGTACAGAAGTGTCTTTTTTTAATTCTAAGTATATTATAATAAAATGTTACTGCTGCTTATGATAACACTAACAAACGCTCCTAATAAGTCCAGCGTATGAAAGGTTTAGGTACAGTTACAAACTGACCTCTGACCTGCCTGAACTTACCATGTGCTAAACTCAAACAAGTTCAAACAAGCGCTACAGAGGAGGTTCACCTCATGTTAAAGCATTACTCTGACACTGTGGGAAAAACTCTCCTGTGCTGAGAGGTAGACGAGCTTAGCTTAGCTTAGCATAAAGACTGGAAACAGAGGGAAACTGTTAGCCTGTTTACTGGGCTGTCACGATGTCAGATTATCACGACCAAAATAATTCAGTCATGATTTCATGTCAAATGTTTATTTATTCCATCTAAATACAGCAGAGAGTGACGGATGAACCAGGCTAACTCTTCCCCCCTCTTCCAGTCTTTATGCTAAGCTAAGCTAAATGAGCTGTGGCTTCATGCTAACTGCACACTGAGTGGTGTCAGTCAGTCCTCCTTTAATGTGACGCAGAAAGTGAAGGATGCTGTTACTGAAGGTGTCAGGCCTTATCTGAGCTCCTCACACACACGACACACACACTCTGTTGGACTGTTCAATGTGCTGTCACTTTTCTCAGCTGACTGAGAATTTGGCTTTTCATTCTGGATTTGAATGTTGCCTCCAGAAGCAGTGCAGTCCTCTGCAGCACGTCGTCCAGTGAACGTCATCTTTTCTTTTTTCTACATGTGATTTAAAACTACAGCTTCTGAACTACATCTGCATGCCTGCTTCACGGCAGTCGTAGGATATTTCCGGCCTGTCAAATGTAGTTTGACAAAAAAAACTCCAAACTAGAAATCAGATTTAAAATCGTGCTTTTGATTTCCTGATCGTGTGCCTTTGGTGAGGATTTCTCCTGTACAATACTAACCTGTACTAACACTACAATACACTGCTTCATAAAGTAACGTGAGAAGAGACGCAGTGCTGTAAATACGCTTCCAGCCGGTGGTGAAACGCGCTCACGATGCATGGCTCCTGTTTTTATCAGCTGATTAGTTTTATTTCACGCTCTACAATATTTATGTTTTATTTCCGTGTATGACTGTATATATTTACATGTTTGGTTCTCTTTCACCTGTGATAGACTTTGCAGAACTTGAAATAAACTATCAGACTTCTATTCTGTTGTCTTTGTCAGTAATTCATCCTGATGTTTGTCATCATTTTCTCATTCAGTCTGAGACATTTTCAGTGCTGGAGTGTAACTAAATACTAAATACATGTACTGCAGTATCATTTGTACTTTTTGTGAGTATTCCTAGTTGACTTTATGTTTCTACTTCTTCTTCTTTGCTCTCCCATCAGTTAAAGATTTTCAGATGAAACCCTGGCTCCTGACACTCTAAACTTCTCAGACTGATTTAAATAATTGTTTACTCCACTATATTTCTGTAACAGATTCAGATTTCACATTGAAAACATGATAATCTTCATCAAAATCAAAGATTTCACCAGATTTAATGAAGTAACTGTTTCTTCTTCTTGCTCATCAGTCATCTCACGACTCTCAGGTTTATGTAGCGACCCTTTGGAGGGGCTCGCCCCGTAGGTTTGGACCCACCGTGTGTGTGTCTGTGTGTGTGTTTTAAGAGTTTGCTCTGATGGAGTTCTGTCACGCGGCCGCTGCAGCTCGCAGATCACATCGAGCCACGCCCACACCGAGTCACGCCCACATAGAGTCACGCCCACATAGGGCCACGCCCATATCGAGCCACGCCCACTAATCCCCACATTGGACCGTCGAAGAAGAATGTGTGCAGACGAAGAACTGTAGTCAAGCCAGTAGCTCCAACATTGCAAATGCAGATAGATTACAGACTGCAAATAGACGTAGACGATTGAGAAAGTCAGTTAATATTATATTATATTATATTATATTATATTATATTAAATATATTATATTATATATATTATATGCCTATAAGAACCACAGTCTGTTTCTGTCTAGGTTGTTGATAACATGCCAGGACTGGGAACAGGAGTAGTTGTTGCTATGGGCTACTTATTTGACTTAACATTACACACTTTAGTACAGGGGTGAAAATAAGCCAGCAAAGTGGTTAGTTAGTGACTGCTCCCTCCTCCGTCGTCTCCATGGTGACAACGCAGCCGGCGGTGTGGGTCTCGTTATTCGCCTGGTGAAGAGGAAATGAACAGCGCTAAATGGCTCCTGAAAGAACATGAGGCGTTTGCAAGGAAAAATGATGGAAAAGACATATCACAAGATCTGGTTTGAAACCTAAGTGTGACTGTTTGAATCTTGTCATTTCAGTCATTAAATAAGCTGCTAGCTGCTAGCTGCTGCGTGCTAGCAAGAAAAAGCGCAGCATTTTGTTATTCTAAAAACAGCATGAGAACATCATGAGAATATCATGATATTACATCATGAGAACAATGATAACATCATGAGATTACATTATATTATATATATTATATTATATTATATTATATTATATCATTATATTATATCATTATATTATCATTATAACATCATGATAACAGCATGAGAACAATGAGAACATCATGAGAACAATGAGAACATCATGAGAACAGCATGAGAACATCATGAGAACATCATGAGAACAATGAGAACATCATGAGAACATCATGAGAACATCATGAGAACATCATGAGAACAATGAGAACATCATGAGAACATCATGAGAACATCATGAGAACAATGAGAACATCATGAGAACATCATGAGAACAATGAGAACATCATGAGAACATCATGAGAACATCATGAGAACATCATGAGAACAATGAGAACATCATGAGAACAGCATGAGAACATCATGAGAACAATGAGAACATCATGAGAACAATGAGAACATCATGAGAACATCATGAGAACATCATGAGAACAATGAGAACATCATGAGAACATCATGAGAACATCATGAGAACATCATGAGAACATCATGAGAACATCATGAGAACAATGAGAACAATGAGAACATCATGAGAACATCATGAGAACATCATGAGAACAATGAGAACATCATGAGAACATTATTGAACCTAATAATAAACTAGCTGCTAAGCTAGTCGGGCTCTGGCTGCATGTCACGTCAGAGAAAAGTAGACAGCGAAAACAAACGCAGCTTTTAGTGAAGGATGGACCATGAACAGACCTGCAAGCAGTTCAAACACAGTATGTTTCAAATAAGCACAAATGCTTTGTGAGATTATATAGTCAATCAATCCGTTTTATTTTAGGATGCATGCATTATTTAACCCTCGCTGCACTTGATATGAGCAGTGTGTAATGTAAATGTTTCTCGGTATACTCAGTCACACATCACATCAGTACTATTCATTTTTCTGTGTTGGAGCAACAGTACCAGAGGCCGAGCAGTAACACGAGTAGGAGTCTAGTTTTACTTGTTAACTAGCTACTAATGTTTTATTGCAACATTAAATTTGTGTTTTGATATATTTTAATACAGAACATATTAAATGTCCAAATATGTTGACTTTATTATTTATTATTTTGAATATTTTTCACTCTTATTGATCATTGCTATTTTTCTAAATATTTTAGTTTTTATTGGTGTTCATCCGTTACTGTTTTTACTTTGTTACATGCAAGTTGGTTATTTTTAATTATTTAGAATACTTTCAGTTGTCTTAGCCTCTCAGAATTTGATATATATTTTAATATACCGATACATTGTTCTAAAATAAAGTTTGTTTGTTGTTCATTCAAGTGCATGTGTGTTTTCATTCAGTCACGAGCAGTGTGTGTGATTTGGTAGTTGCCCTGTGAGTGTTTCGGGGCCACACACAAAATCCTGCTTAGGGCCGGCCCTGCTGTCACACTGTTGCACTGCTACCTCTGCATGTTGTGTCTGTGAAGCTTCTTTTGGACGCTGAAACTACAGACTTGAAATCCATTTCCCATGAGCACTTGCACGTAAGCGCACAGGTGTGCTCTGTTTGACGTGGTCGTGCACGCCGGGTGAACCTTTGTTTGTCCACATGGCAGTCAGTGACGAGCTGAAATATGACGTGTTCTTCTGTCCGCGAACGACGAGCTTTAAACTGACCAGTTTGAAGCATGATTTGAGTTTTTATTGAGTTTTTTACCGAGTGAAACTGTCTGACAGCCACAAAGTGAAGTTAGAGGACGGACAGCAGGTGGCGCTCTAACACTGTGAGATCACTGCAGCGCCATGATTATTGTCACTTCTGTTAAATCTGTTGTGTTTAATTTGAATGTTTTAGTCTCGTGACTCATCTGCTCTTCATTTCATAGAAATCAAACGCACCCATCGCTCAGGGACACTTCGGCAGTCTGCTGTGGAGATCGAACCTGTGACTGGATGTCTGCTGCAGGACGAGGCCATGATGAGATCCACAGACGGCTCGGCTCGGCTCGGCTCGGCTCAGGCAGGTACAGGTGATCATCAGCTCTGCTCCGTCTCTACGTTGTTCTAATGTTCTCTGAATGTTCTCAAACATCCAAACAAAAACACAACATAATATGTTAATACTAAAAATATTTGATATATTATGTTTTTTTATTCTGAGGTGACGTTTGCATAAATTAAATCAGCACGAAATGAACACTGTAATATTCATTATAGTTTTAATCTAATGAATGAAATAAATAAAATAATAAAATAACTATTAAAATAATTCATTTAAAATAAATGAATTATTTTAATAGTTATTTTATTTTATTTATTTCATTAATCATTAGATTAGTCGTCCAGCTGATTTCATTTTGAAATAATGAAGAATCATTTTGTTTATGTGAAGACTGATTTAAAATCATATTTTCAGTTTATTTCAGATTCAGTTAAATAACAATAAGAGAAAATCTGACGTTTGAATCTGGATCACATTATTTCCTGTTCATGTTTCATCACAGATCATTTTTCTGAGGTTTTTAGGAAGCTTTTAAATCTCTGTCTGTATTTAATATTGTGTATTTCTAATAATCACACAGATTCAGTGTTTTCTACCTCAGCACGACGACGTTGATCAGAAGCTCTGAATAGTTTGTGTCACGTTTATTTAACGTTACATCTGAAACCATCAGAGAAATATTTGCTTTAGTCTGATTCACAGAAATAAATGAAATGCCGAGATTTAATTATTTTATTTTTTGTACATCACTGAAAATCAAAAAGAGTTCACGATGCTCCTAATGAGGGCCGGGACCCACAGGTTGGGAACCAGTGATGCGATCTTACAGGTCAGGTGTATGAACGATGATTTCCTGAAGTCAAACAATGACGTACAAATATTCCAATATGAGTAAAATTCTTGTTTTACTGTTGGAGCTGCTCCAGGTGGAGTCTAGTCCAGTGGGGGCCAACCTAGGGGTCGGGCCCCTCTGAAGGGTCCCCACATAAATCTGACGGGTCGTACATTTGTTTCATTTCTGGAGCTTTTTTTTTTTTTTTTTAAACTTAAAGTTTAAAATATTTGATAATTTGAACAACACTGGATTAATCTGAACTTCTAACCATGAATGTGAAATCTTCATTTAAAGCTCAAATATATATATATATGTGTGTGTGTGTGTGTGTGTGTGTACACATATGAAATTCTTTCCACCTGTCAAACCACAATATGAACGTATGACTATATGATGAGATGAACTCTGGCTGAGAGGTTGGTGTGACGGTGTTTGCGGTCGGTGTCTGGAACATTCTGCTGTTTGTTTTACACGCTCCTCTCCACACTGTATAAATCTTTAAACATCTCTTGGATCACTGGCTCCTAATGGGGCGTTTGATTCGTAGATCAGAGCGGGGCGTGGGGACGGCGCTGCGGTGTCGGATGAGTCCTCCAAATGGCTTTGTTAGCGTCTCTCAGCGGTGGCCGCGTGTCGTCGCAGAGGCCTGCCTGTTTCATCAGTATGCACACGTTGTTGAAAATTAATTTCATTAAAGGGCCTCTATTTGCAGCCCTCCTCCTCCTCCACCTCCTCCTCCTGTACTCCACCTCCACCCGCTCAGCTCCTCCTGTTTAAAAGCCCTCATAGTGTATGATTAGCGCGCATTTCCCCAACCTGGCTGGGAGTGGCGGCTAGGTCGGGAGGTCGCGCAAATGAAAGAGAACAACTTCATTGTGAGATGACTGGCCCATAAATCATCGGCCGTTTTCTATAAATCACGGCAGATGGCAGGGAGCGAGCCGAGGCTCATGGGAGCTCGTTGCGGCCCCTGTGCATGATGGGAAGGGCCGGGCTTAGCTGCGGCGGAGGCTGGCAGAAGCGCGGGGTCACTTCCAGTTTGCGAATGCAGAAAGACGTGAGGTGTGGTGGAGGCGGGCCAGAGGCCCGGCCGACGCTCTCCCCTCCCCCCCGTCCATGCAGCTCGGCTCCGGGCTCACCTGATGAGATTCAGACCCCGGAGGTCCACGCACGGCACCTCTCCACGCTGCCCCCCATTTAACAGGTCTAATCTGCCTGCTTAATATGGAGACAACTTCATCCCCCCGTCCCCGAGCTGCGCTGAGACCTGTCAGGTTGACACTAAATGTCCGCCCAGGAGGGGAGATCTGCCAGGCCGACTCACGCCTTCATTATTCATCATGATTATTTAACAGAACAGGATTCACCTGCACTGCAGCCGCTGCTGCAACACGGAGAGCTCTTTAAATCCTTTAAACGCTTCACGTGTGAGCAGCGCTGCGACTGCCTTAACTGTCTCAAGAAGAAGAAGTCCAAAATCACACCACTTCAAATCTCATCACAAAGAGAGGAAGTTAATGCTGAACACAGCAAAGTGTATTTAATGGAGTATAATTCTAGTGATTTTTTTATTATTAATCCTGAATTTATCAAATCAAAGTCTGAAGAGAGAAACTCATGCACTTGTTGTTCCACTCGGTGTCAGTAGAGGGAGCTCTGACAGTAACAGAGTCAGAGCATCTTTCTACCTGTTCAACAAACGATGCTGATGAAGACAGTCAAAAGCTCCAGATAAAGCTAGTAAGCAGACCTTGACTGGAGATCCAGTGAAGTCAACTTGCTGCACAGCAGCCCAGATGTGTTTCCTCTTTAACTGCTCAGCCTCATTAAGGTGGTATTTAAGGTGGTATTTAAGGTGGAAACAGAAGAGAGACAGGTTACATTCATGGTTCAGGTGTGCTTTGCTGTCTGACCTCGCTCTGTCCTGATTGGCCGGTTGGTGACTTCAGCTCTTCATCAAAACTCTCTCGACATCAAATTCCCGTTTATGTCCGGCATAAATCGCCCGTTGAGATAATTGAGGGTGTGATTTTTTTTTTTTTTTAATTTAAAAATGTTTTTGCTTTGCTGAATTTTCACAGACGGAGCAGAGCAGCGTTTGTTTGAGTTTAAACCAGACGTTAGAGACAGCAGAGTTCTGTGGAGGTTTTTAGAGACGTGAATCAGTTCAGACAACTTATCCAAGAAGATAAGCTCCACTTTCTGTCTGTGTCTGTCCATCAGCGCAGAAACAGAATATCTGATGTGATGAACTTCAAATTAAAGCCTCTGCACACACTCATGTCATGACTGACTCAGTCTACCGTTAGAGCAACAGATAGAAACATTTTTTAAAGACATAAAAAGGTTCATCTGTGCTGCTCGTGCTCACCAGCAGTGCCTACATGTACCAGAATGCATTGCACCTTAGCGTCTGAGCAGGCTAAGTTAGCTGGTGCTGAAGTTTCACCTCGTTGCTAAGCGGATGGATTCCTGCAGTTTGTTTCTTGTAACTCGTGTCCAGGTGCTGCTTCAGGTGAAACCAGGAACTGTCGAGCCCGACGCGTACGTTTGTTCCCAGAGCCTCAAATCTGTCGGGTGTTTGACGAACACGGTCAAAGACTGAAGTTTAATGAAAGACTGACGCCCAAAGACTTCACCACGTTAGTCTCAACTCTGATCCCTGAAGTTAGACATTTCAAACTGAAGAACAATGAAGTAGAATCTAAAAATAAAAAGTAGTATCTGGAAGGTTATCAAGTCTTTGTTCCTTCCTATATTATATTATATTATATTATATTATATTATATTATATTATATTATATTATATTATATTATCTTTCACTGCTTCATTTTCTTCTTCAGCGTCTTTGGAAACTTTCTGCACGTGAATTGAAAGTGAGCGGTGTGTGTCTGCACGGCGTTGTCGGTGTTTAGGATTTCTTGATTAGTTTTTCAGATACGTGATGATTTCAAAGTCACGTGATGGACTCTTGTTAACGCATGTGTGTCAGCGTCTGAAGCCTCTCTGTGTTGTTTGGGTTTGAAGTTCTCAGAGAAACAGACTGTGCTGTGAATCGGGGTTATTCCTCCACGCTGCACTTAAAAGCAGCACAGCCCCATTAGCCGCTGCCCTCTTTCTTTTTTTCTCTGCTCTTTATTTTCTTTTCCCCTCTGCTGGATCTTTTCCGTCCAGTTGGCTCCCAACCAGAAGCTCCCGACCCGTTCAAACACTTTTTCAAAAAGATGGAAACGTCCTCGGCTGACGAACATCGCTCAGCTCTGATGCTTCGAGGGTCCGTCTGTGTTTGACCTCAGGTCTTCGACAGATGCTGGTGCTGTTTCGAACACAGAGTGACGAGCAGTGACACACAGTTCAGCAACAAATATTATTTCAAACTTTCAAATGCATCACACGGTTTTCCTGCGCTTTGCTAAAAGTGGTCAGAAAAATGTTCAAATAAAAAGTTTAAAGACGACCGAGCATCACACCGATCAAGACCCTGTGCTGCAGCTGAAAGCTCCGGAACTTTAAATCGAAGCCTTGAGTTTGTGTAAGCATCGTAGAGCTTCTGTGAAGAGCTGCAACATTAAATATCATTATTATTATTATTATTATTATTAAAGTCAGATTTCACGTCCTGCAAAAACATTTCCTGGAAAATAATCCAGGAAAATGTCAAATTAAGTTTTTTAATTAAAGTTTCTAAATTTGTAATTACAGTTTTTTTTTTATTATTATTATTATTTAGATTTGGATCAAATATTTCTGCTTCACAGCATAAAACTTTGATTTAAAGCTGCAGTGTGAGACTTGAATGTTCTGGTTCTGTGACGGCGACACACTCCTACACTCGTATTTTAATACATTTAACAAAAGAGACAAAACATGCAGTAAAAGTTAAAGATGGATGGACTTCATATGATATTATTATTTGAGTCTAACGTGACTTAAAGATGTTTTTAGTGGACTGACAGAGATGGACTCAAACCCTTAAAGGCAACAAAGATGCCACAAAATTTAGACATCAGGGTTTTGATTGGCTCTGTGACAGCTGTGTGTCATGTGACGGGCGTGTCATCACATCATGGGAGTATCTGCGAGGGGGGGCAAGGGCACGGGGAGCTTTTCAAGGTGGACTCTGTCTAACAAGCCGACGCCGGGCCTCTGTCAAACCCCCACCGCTGCATCTCTGCAGCCCAAACGCAGCATTAATGCAAATTATGGTCTGATAATTTAATAACTTTGCCGGCTTGATCTGTCCTTTTTATTCCAATTATCATCAGGCAGGGGGTTACGTTCCATCATCAGAAAATAAACACCATCGATCATCCTTGTAATGATTAGCCGCTGACAGGCCGAGCTACGCTTTGCATAAATGGACTGTAATGGAGCTGGAGAGGAGAGCCGGGCCGTTTCTTTTTTTCCCGATGTTTTCTAACTTTGGCTTCATGTCGGGGTTATTAACCGTGCTGATAATCACAGCAAGGCTTCTTTTATGTTCAGGAGAGGCGGCGTGGTTCGCAGCCAGCGAGGAGAGCCATTTCTTAAAGGATTACGTCAGGGAGACTGACTCAAGCTCAAAACTCCGAGCCAAGACATGCAACCAGGGCCTGTTAAGTCTTTCCAGCTAAAAAAAGGCTGGAAGGTGCCAGAGCCGTACACGGAGCTGGCACCGGCCGCTGCCTCAGCATCAGGGCCTCCCTCTTAATTGCAGTGGAAAATGATGCTGCATTTCCCGCCTGTTGAAGCAGCGTGTAAAGAAAACAAGCGGTTGATTTGTAAATACGAGCAGGAATAATCAGGCTGTGCAGGCTTTCTGGCACCATGTGGGCTGATTTTCACCAAGGGGAGAAAAACATTAACTAACTTAAATCACCGTTGCATCAGGTGGTGAATGTTTCATGTTGTCTGTTCTCGTGGTGAAGCCCTGCAGCACACACACACAAAAAGACTTTCTGAACAAGGTGTATCAACTTTCTTACAAGTCTGTGAGGAGAGCATCAGCTATTTATGATTCCTGGTTAAAATTTACGCACAGTTCATATCTCTGTTTTCACAGGCTATGAAATAATAGCGTTCAGTCCCGGTGATGGAGGGGGAGGGGGTTAAATATTGAGACACAAACACTCAGTGAGCAGCCGGCCTTTCCACACAGAGCTGCTTTGTTCTCTGCCTTTCGCTCTCTGGCTTTGAAACAGCGAGCAGAGATGAACTCCCCTCCAGGAGAACGTGTTTTCTCTGCCTCACCACGACGGGATGCCATCCTCAAAAAGCACCTTTCTTGTCAAGACTTCGAGAAGAAAATGTTCAAAACGCACGCCGGCGCTCCACCGCTGACCTCTTGTGCCAGATCAAACATGGCTGCTCTTCAGGTTCAGGTGTCCTGCAGGGTGGAGGGAGGGTGGAGGGAGGGTGGAGGTTTGTGTTAGCAGCGGAGCTGTCACGGCGTCTCGTGTGAACGTCGATGTTTAAAGCTTCATTTGGCAGCAGGATGTTCAAACAGATCTTTAGGTTGACGTCTTCATCGCTTCTGTGTGACATCTTGCTCTTCTTTTACTGTACTTTCATTTTGTACTCGAGTATTTCTACTCTTTGGGGAGGTAAAGTGTGTCGTCCACTAATCAGACCGTTGGTTCGATCCCCGGCTCCTCCACTCTGTTTGGGCCCATTTACTTTGTGCTGCTTCACACTTCAGAGTCTTGAATGTTTCACTCCTCTGTATCACCGTCTGCTTTGCATGTTAAGTAAAACAAAATATATAAAAAATATAAAGGTGGGATGAAAACAAATGCAAAAATCTGCAGATCCTTTTCAGAGTGAATTCAGAACAAACAGACATATTTCATGTTTCACCTTTATTGTTTTTTGTGAATATGTTTTGAATTTGACGTTTGCAGCATGTTCCAAAGAAAAGCCGTCAGAGTGTGAGAATCTGAGCTGTGAGCCTGCTCGCAGTTTGATGTGAAGTACTTCCAGTCTGATCCATGAGAAGAACTTTATTAGCACACACAAACTGGGACGAGAAAGCCAGTTTGTGTGTTTCTGTGCGTTCTCATCAGAATACGCCAGCCGTCAGCAGACACCTGCTGGATGACACCTGGACCGTCCCGGCATACGTTTAGCGCCGCGAATCCTCCGAGAAGGTGGACTGGGTGATGAGGAGGAGGAGAGGGCAGAGCGACGGGAGGTTTTAATGAGGACCTCCATCCTCAAACCTCCAGAGAGCGGAGACCTGGAGGACCCAGCGAAGCAGCGAGGTGGTGGCGCTGACCTCCCTCAGCTGGATCCATGACTCCCAGAAACCCTGACACCCGTTCAGCTGGAGAGCTTTAACAGGCTACCTCGCTCCTCTTCCTCCTCTTCCTCCTCTTCAGTCCTGATTGAAGCTTTTAAACTGAAACTTTTGTTGGGTTTCGTTGACTGATGGAGTCACAGAACTACGTGATGTTCTTCTTTGAGACGTGTTTACGACCATCAAATAACCAAAAACATCAGTCAAAGTTATGCAGGATTAAGAGCGTGGGTGCTTTGATTGACAGGTGGGTGTCCTCGATTTGAATTCGATTTTTTCTAAGCCTTAATATAACCTGAACAGGTGAGTTGTATATAAATTCACCCTCAGTACAGTTGTCATGAACGGGGAAATTAGCTACAGAGACCAAAACTGTTTTTTGTACCAGGCTGTAAACATGTTTATTTCTGCTGTGAAGTTGGACATTTGAACATGGGGACTTATGGAGACTGACTCACTTCTGGAGCCAGCCTCAAGTGGACGTTAGAGGAACTGCAGTTTGTGGCACGTCATGCTAAAATCCTCGATTATCCCTCTTAGATTCAAACATATGAAAATCATTGTAAATAAAACTTTGTATTTTATTTCTAAATGTTATCAGTGTTTATTTTGTACCGTCTGAGATTCAGAGTCCAGGAGCTCCAGGTCCCTGCATGAAATAAATGAGTGTCTCCTCGTTAAGTGTGTGTGTGTGTGTGTGTGTGTGTGTGTGTGTGTGATTACATGTAAATGATGGTGCACTGTGTTTGCATGAGCTATCACAGATAGTTACCACCACAATAGTTTTTTTAAAGCTCCGTGTTGTTGTTGTTGGTTTTTACCGTGATGAGCCGTTAATATCACAAAGTCCCTCAAACAGATGGCATGTTGTTGGAAAGCAGATGTTATTTTGCATAGGAACATATCATGAATATGCATGCTGTATTAGTTCATGACACTGAAGGCCTCGCTGATGATTGGCCGGCTCTGCGCTCCTCACTCAGTTGAGTGTCTTCATCTGGCCTCTTATTTAATGTCTCTTATTGTTTCGTTGGTACATCGAGTTCAAATATATTTTTGACTGGTTGCATGTTGGTCTGTTGGTACAGCAGCTTTGCGAGCTCGTCTCAGGTCAAAGATGAGAGTGTTGATGAAGATTGTGAGGGATTTCCTCACTCAAACTAAAGATAGGACCCAGGTTTGCACAGAGGTGTGCCATGTGTGCGTTCAGATAAATGAGCAGGGCAGGATTGAAGAGCTCACACGAGTTCCTTTAACTCACAGCTCTCACAAACGAAACCGCTCACTTCACGTCACTTTGGCTCTGCTGACGTGGAGATCGTACTAACCCATAAAACATAATCATGGTGCTCTCAGTGTCCATCTAACCAACTAGACTCAAACTGACATCCATCACCAATACATGCAGAAAAGTCCTGATACTTATGCAACGAGCAGTATTCATCCTGTAACGCACAGGTACCAGCTGTGATGGAAAGTAGATGAAATATTCATGCACTGTCTGATGTAATGTCATGTAAAATTGAAGGTATTTTTAAGGTGGTATGTGGCCATGGTGTAAATAATACATATTCTCATTGATTAATCTGCAGATTATTTTATTCCTTGATCAGTTTTAATCTATAAAAACAGGTCCGCAGGTCGTCTCGTGACCTCGCAGATTTATCCTGAACAGTTTGATCCTAAAGTTTAGACATGTTGATGAAGCAGTGAGAGCAGCTCACAGTGTTAAAGAGTGAAAGTCTTGTTAAAGGAGCATGCGGCTGTTTTTGTCCTTCCAGACTTCATCGCAGCGTTGACCTCCATTTCTGAGGATGAAGATTATTCAGAGGGTCTTAGTTAATATTAAGCAGCCATTGACACGGAGGCCCCGGCGCTCGCTCTCGATGGGGAGGTGGCCCTATTGAAATGAGAGGAGCCTTAATAATACATTTGTCCCAGGGGAGGCCACACATGTAAAAAATGTCTGCTGCTTTGGATCCCGACAGGTCACACACTCATCGTCTCAAACAGTTCGAGTCGATTCCTGCTGAGAAAATGTTGTTTTACAAGTTTTAGACAAAAGTCTGTGGACAGCTGAACATGCTCTTCATATGATAGTGTATCATGTGACACCGACCAACAGCCAGTCGATTCTGGGAACTTAAAGTTTGAGTCTTGGACTTGAACTTTTTTGGGGGGCTTATTTAACGACTGTAACGTTTGTCAGCCATTTTGAGAAGCAGTTGTTCACGCACGTGTGCACAGGCGTCTCATCGAACATGTGAAGAGATGATTGATAACAGTTCTGGACCAAACCAGCTGATGTAAAACTGTGTAACTGACCCTTAATTACTCAGATCCATGTTTTCACTTCAGCGAACCTGACGCCTGCTTGCCTTTTAAAAGTTAATGTTGAGCCCTGCAGCTGTAGTTCTTAGCGCCACCCTCAGGACAGACGTTGCACTTTTAGCTCTCCTGCTCGGGCAAAGAGTTTTGTGTTTGTCACGAACATTGCAGCCTGGAGGAGAGACGCTCGTAGAACTTTAGTTCATTCTTTGTACAGTTAACTCTCCGTGTGCGTATAGATGCTCGCTCTGCAGTGTCTCTGATGGAGGATCGTCTGTAGGCAGATACAAATGGAGACAGACAGACTCCTCAACTGCCCGTCTGACCAGAAGCTTCTGAAATTGATTCATAAATTAATATCGTCTTGCAGCTTCAGGAGGCGGAGGCTGAACTCTGGAGGGGATTTACATATGGGTCTAATAGAAATGAATGAGGCATCAGTGAGTGCAGAGCACTATCCATCATCTGCACTGACACCGGGAGCAGGAGGAGGGATCCAGCCTCGTTAGACTGTCACATGTGTGATAATAACGCCGTAATGCAGAGCTCTGCTGATGTGATGTGGTGTCATCAGGAGGGAGGGAGGGAGGAAGAGGGAGGTGGAGGTCAGAGCCGAGTCTCCTTCACGTCAGAGCGCGTCTGCCGGTTCCATTGTCACAGCTGTAATTGAGCTGGTGGCGTCCATGTTGGCCCAGTCGTCACTTTCCATATCGTCACAGTGAAGGTTTCTGCGGTGGCGACTCGGCATCTGACCGCACAGAATGCCGAACAGTGGTGACTCTTGTGGTGGTGGGTGGTGTCGATGGTGGCTCGGCTACAGAAGAACTGTGGACAAACAGCAGACCCGATCCAGTTCATCCTTTACCTTCTTTTTCTGTACGTTGCTGCATTGAAGTTAAACACTGATTTGTCTTTTTATTTTGGGTGAGCATCAAAGTACGAGTTGGGAAGTGAAGCCATGACACATGAGTTTGTTCATTTCTAACTCAACACTTCAGGTCAGCTGTAAGTTTCCATCAGCCTTTAATATAACACATTTCTGAGAGGGATGAATGTGTGAGCAGTGTGTCCGTTTTAACCTCGAGTGTTGTGTCATAACACGAGAGGTCACAGAATGAATCATGAAGAATATTTCAGCCTCAGATTAAAAAAAAGAGCAATGACTGTTATCTCTGAAAACAACTAGTCTCAAGATTAAGTTTGACTCTTTACTGTGTGTGTGTGTGTGTGTGTGTGTGTGTGTGTGTGTGTGTGTGTGTGTGTGTGCGTGCAGCAGCGTTGAGGTTCGTCTGAGTGTTTTGGAGACCTCGTCGCTCATAAAGACTCTCTCTAAGTTGGAGCCCCGAGAGATGGCGGAGAATGCAGCGCACGCTGTAAAACACATTCCTCTGCAGAGACGGCCCACTCACGGCCCGCTCGCCGCCCTGCGATCACTTCAGCTTGTAAAACTGCCGCCGACCTCGAGTGCTGATTGGAGAAGACTGTTAGCTTAATGTGTCGTGTTCCTTCATCAGTCCTACATTAATTCCACGTTCCTCCTGACGTCTGGTTTTTCTGTAGGTTTTCTGTGAAGTTATGGTTTACTGACAGGAAGCTGCAACATTTCTCATGATTCTGCATATTTTCTGTTTGTCTTCGTGTGATTTAACAAAAAAACACAGACTGCTGCATTTACATTAACTCAAAGTCTCACATCACGGATGTTATAGGATGGTTTATATTAGAGAGATCACAGGATATGACGTGCAGCAAAGATCCTTGATCAACCTCGATCTGCTTTACCCACAACGATGTCTTTCTGTGAAGTGAACACAATCTAATAGAAATGAGGGAAAATGGTATATTAGCTCTCTGCTGACATTTCTGATGGATCTCCGTCTGTTTCTGCACGGACCTCCAACCTTTAAAGCACGAGGTGGTTCCACAGATGCTGATCATGAGCTCACATCTGTTTCTGTAAAGCTGTCTGAAGCCGGTGAGGTCTCGAGTCTAACAGCTCACATGAATCTGAGCTGCACTGTCTAACCGCAGTATGAATTAATTGAGTTGTTTCCAGTTTGAAAGAGTCGTATCTGCTGCAAAATGTTGATTCAGAATCATCCTATTCGGCACTTCTGTACTGTATGAACTTATTGGCAGAGTGCTGAAACCCATCTTTCATCTCTCGCACTCCGTTACCTCCATCAACAAATGAAGGTGCTGGTAATGCACGATCTTTGCAGGTCTTATCTCCACCTCTTGTTCGGGGCCTGCGTGGATTTCACAGCCCGGGGCTGTTTTCTCTCCCACTTCACATCTCTGAGAGAATAAGGATTTCCAGTGGCAAACGCAATCACAAACTCCGGATCAAACGTATCCTCGGCTGAATTCCCTGACAGACTAAAATCATTTGTTCCTCTCGCTAACACTCAGCGCTGCGTCCCCGGAACCTCTCGCTCCTCTCAGCTGCTTTGTTTTATGTGGTTTCAGCAGCTGCGTCCTCTGGGCCGCTCTGTCAGAGCTAATATTGAAGTACACACAGGCTAACTGCAGTAGCAGCAGCCGCTCTGCTTGCGTCGTCTAGCCTTTTCCCCTCCTGTTAGCGTCCTTTTTCATCAGCCTCCGAGTGAGGATTTACATTATGTCACGCCCGCTCTTGCCGGCGAGGTAAGACGAGGTCAGGGGAAGTTATTTCAAAGCCGCCTTGAACGAGGTAACGTCTTAAGAACGTGTGCCGCCTCGGTCTGACATTGAACAAGAAAGGCTTGAGGAAAGTGCGATGTCGGCAAAGGGTGCAGGAACATGGCTTCAAAGACAAAAGTTTTATTGTTGAATTATTGAAGCGATCAACACTCCTCCTCCTACAGGAAGCAATCAGGGGACGGACTGATGAATAATCATATTTACTCAGTTACAACATGAAGCAGCTCATGGTGGCAAACAAACCACGGCTGAGAACATCAGAGTATGACAGCAGTCTTCATGTTCAGGCAGCGCTCATACGTACAGTAACAGTGACAGCTTTGTGACTGAGATGATCTATAATAAGATTATCTTTTCTTGATTTATGGATTGATTGTTTGGTCTTTTTAAAAGTGAAACATGTTTTTCAGAATTGTCAACAGCTCGAGGTGATTTCTTGTTTTGTTCTCGCCTGACTTCTCGTGCTGCAAAGCCGTGTCGGGAGGCGTTTGGGGTGAATACATGAGTTCATTTTCTATCAACGGTCAGTGTTGACTTTATTTTACCAGGATCATTCCCAAATAATTCATAACCTTCACAAACCCTAGCCACACCTTAACCCGTGGAAGATTTATCCCAGCAGTAGAGCCAACCAACGTCCTGATAACAGGAGTGTAAAATCTCTCCGTTGGGTTTTTAACGGCTGTTAGAAACACATTTTGGACTGAAGAAACCTCCAAAACTGAATGAAAATCTGTATGAAGGACAACACAAACAGTAACTGTTTAAAAAAATCAATGTCAATTTTGTATTTCTTAAAAATGTACAAATGATATTTACATTTATCCAGCAACAAACTGGTTTCATAATGTACAAAAGAAAAACGTTTGATTCTCTCTTTCTCTCTGCCACGACACAACAGATTCATCAATGCACGGCTTCATGATTCAGTCACAAATCAAATCTCGGAGACGTCACAGTTAATCTCAGCAGCAATGCAGCAATCAAATAATGGCTCACTGAGGACGGTGACTGTAAACTGGAAATGCTGTGATGTTACGACTTGATACAGTTTAAAGTTCATCTCACGTAATTTACAGTGTGAAACAAGTTGGTGGTGACGGTACATTCCAAATATGTAGGAATCAGATCATTACCTGGTTGCATTTATACACTTTTAGATGTAATCATATGCACAGCATGCATATGTTTTGGCTGAGCCAGGCACTTAGTAAACTGATCTTACTGCAGACCTGTACAACAACTGAAAGAATTCTGTTGTTCACGTCAGATTTACTACCTAAGGCAAAACAAAACAAAAATATGGCTTTTCAAAAAGATAGAAAATGGCCATAATTAAATAATTAACATTTTAGACTGTACAAGAATCACACTGCAGAGCCGTTTGGCACACAATCACATCAGTTTTAAGAGGGTTGAGTGTTTATTGTGCATCAGGAGTCCAAAAAGTCTGCAAATACGTTTTCGTCGGTCGAAACAGTTTGCCACGACGTGCGGCTAAGACATCAAGTTGAGGAACTTGCTCTCTTCTGCCAGAGCAGTCAGTAACGAGCTCATGTCCCCGATGGCCATGTTCCCCGTCGCCACCGGCACAGAGGGCAACGTGACGGAGTTCCTGGGCGTCGTCAGACGAGAGGAACTCTGGGACAAGCTCTGGAGCAGACCTGGACTCAAAGTTCCCGACATGAGGCTGGAGTGATCCCCATCGTCCAGCATACTATCAAAGTCTATCTGCGCCTGCTCCAGCGCTGCATTGCAGTCTACAGTCCTGGACGCCTGGTTATTGCCTGAACTGGGAGACACTGCATCGATTTCAAAAGGAGGTACAGTCACCACAGGAGAAACATGATGGTCCAAGGTCCCGTTGGGCTCAAACACTTGAATCTGCCCTGTGTAGTACACGGCATTGTCATCAGAGCTGTCACTGCAATGAAGTCCTAAAACTCTGGGAGTGACCTCCAGGTTAGCGTTACTGGAGTGCCTTGTTTGCTGCATCACCTTTGGCCCTGAATGGTGCCTGTTTAGAGATTTAGGTACTGTTGGTGGTCTTGGTTGGAGGTGGCTCTGATTCCCAGTTTGCAAGGGATTCTGGGGGGTCATGTTACAGTTCTGCTGATCTGAAATCATGATTGGTCCATCACAGTCCTCAATTTTAACCTGCACAGGCTGAAATCCAGCGTCAGCAATGTGCATGCCAACAATCTCCATATCAACGGGCTCCTGTTTGCACGTGGGGCTGAGCATGCTACCGCTGACTGCTGCTGTGTTATTACAAGCTGGATAAGTGGTGTTACCATTCTTGTCATAGGGGCTGATGCCTTCGTTGAACCTGTACTGAGAACTAATTCCGTCATTGAGATTGGACGACTGCTGGAATCTCTGCTGCTGGAAACAGTTTGCTCCTGGTTCAGCATTCGGCTTCTTGCATATCTGCTGCGTGGTGTTAACAAGGTTTTGAATCATCTGCTGGTTGGAGTTGTTGTGAAAAGATCCAAAGTTCTGGTTTTGCTGGAGGACAGCCAGGTTCCCTCGGACCTGTAGTTTGGAGTAGTGCTGGCTGGCTTCCATGGGTCCCAAAGAGACTTTGTTGGCCTTACTGTCCCTTGGTGAAGATGGGCACATCTGTCGTTGCTGCCCTGGACTCATGCAGGACGTGGCCAAAACCTGACTGGGCAAGTTCATTTCAGTATTCACGACGGCCATCCTTCTCTGATAGCGTGACTGCTGCTGGAGATTCGGGGTTCCTTGGAAATCTTGATTGATTGACACTCTGTTGTTAGTGCTTAGGTCAGGCAGCATCAGGTCTTCCTCAGGGATGTCACCTGCCATCATGTCCATCGTAACATTCTCTGAAATGCTGGGCGGTCGTAGGCTGTAAGGGTGGCGGTAGGGACTACCATTCTGTCGCGGGCAGCCTTGCTGGGATAAATGTTGCCTATCTGCTGCAGGAGGTGGATGGGGCTGCATGGTCACCCCTGCACTCAGTGTGCCCATGCTGTTGTAGCGCTGCATTTGTTGCTGGCTGGAATAATCTAGAGCCACTCGTCTCACTGGGTCACTGGCTCTGCGGGGGATGTTAGCCGGGACCTCATGGGGCATCAGACTCCGCGTGGTGTAACTGCTGTACTGTCTGGAAGGTACTTTGTTGGTGGTGGAAGATTCTTGGGAGTCACTGTACAGGGCTGTGTGGGTCTTAAACATTCGGTCCATATATGGAAGAGGCGTAGGCGGTGCACCTCCAGTAGCAGCAGCATATTTCGCCTTGAGGTGGTAGTGCTGGGCCGGGGTCAGGCTGAGGGGGCTGGGTAAGCCACTTCCTCCGTACCTTCCTGCTCCTCCGTTGTTTCCTCCACACTGGCTGGCCTGACTGGAACGGCGTGAGATGTCGGCAGAGATGGGGTCGTAGGAGTCGGCAGAGCTGACGTTGCTGGGGCGGTTGGCACCGAACTGCGAGGCCTGGCTTGAGCGCCGACTGGAGTAGCAAGGGGATATGCCTGAGGAGCGGCGGCTGAGGGTGTAAACTGAGCTCAGGGTGCTGGAGGTGCTGTCACGGCGCTCTGAAAGGTTTTCCAGCAGCGTTGTTTTGCCAGAGCTCAGATCACCCAAGCTGGAACCAGGGAAGGACATCGGACCACCACCCATTGGA
The DNA here is from genome assembly GCA_036365135.1 of Miichthys miiuy. Lineage (NCBI taxonomy): Eukaryota > Metazoa > Chordata > Actinopteri > Sciaenidae > Miichthys > Miichthys miiuy. Next base: position 17,042,809 of record CM071623.1, read on the forward strand.
CTCTCCAGGAGGGACCCTGTGAACGAACAGACGAACATGTTAGACAATCTTCAGTCTCAGCACGCTGTTTTGATCTAACCATCATCATCTGCTTTTCTCTCCACTCACCGCTTGCTGGTATGGGTGGGAGCTTGGTGCCGAGGACCGGGGGTGTTGTGCTGCTGGCCCACCGACACGAGTCCCTCACTGTCTTCAGCTTCTCCTTCTTCAGGTGCTCTAGGCGCTGGCTGGTGCAGAACTGCTTTCGGAAGTGGAGACCCACCACCACCACCCCACCACTGGAATCTTCACAGCCCAAGGACTCCACGAAGGGCAGGTCGTCCAGGGTGCTGAGGTCCCCCAGGCTTCCCCCGCTGTGCGCCGCCATTTCTACTCCACTGTCATTGTTGGTGGCACTGCCAAGTGGTGATGGTTCGCTGCTACATGATGACTGACCGCCAGGGCTGGACTGATACATCTAAAGGAGGGATGGAAAGAGCAAGAGGGGGGTTAGAGAGTGGTGGAGGAAATGTAGAAACAGAGACACAGAAAAGACACGACTGTCCTCAAAAAGAGTTTTTCTTAGCAGAACAAAAGTGGAACAGTGGTTAACATGGCACGAAGAACAGTGAATCATTGAATCTTTTATCCTCCCCCAGCTTAATTGTAAATAATGAGTGTTTTTTGGGATGGGGTGAAGAGGTGGGGGTGCACCACAGATTACAGACTGTCTTAGTCTGTCTGTGAATTAGAAATGGGCAGGATGAAAGGCTGCTTGGGCCCGAGCCAGAGCACCAGGCCAATCATCACAAGATGTGATCACGTTTCTTTTTCCAAAGACTCAACTCTGAGTTTGGAGGAACATTTAGGTGAGTGAGTGAGTGAGAAGCTTGTTTTAAACCTTTTATCATGAACTTTTATGCAAGTGGGAGCAAATAAACAAAGCCTGAGTAGCTCTGAGCTTAAATCATTGTTCTGATTTGAACAAACAGATTTACTTCTTCAAGTATAAATGGAAGTCAGTTTGTTAGATCTGCTTCAACATTCTGAATAACTCCTTCATGTCTCTCTCTGAATGAACCCTGACCAGCCTCTGTTCCTTGCAGACTTTAATGTATTCACTGTCTTGATCACAGCTTGATAGTTGGCTCTGCTTGAGCAGAGCGTCAAAATCAAGTCCCAGTGTTTGAATATTAATCCTGCAGCAGCTTTTATCATGTTCAGGCTCTGACGTGTGTTTGATAGGTCTCCACTGTAGGTTCAAAAGTGACTTATAGTGTGAGTGTATTCTAATCAACAGATGAAATGTTAACTGACACCTTTAAACACGAGTCAGAGGAACAGACTTCCCTGACAAACCATCTTATATTTGAGGACAGTAACTCACCTACTTTTGTATCAGGAGCACCTAGTTTGTGAAACACTGCTGCCAGATCCCAGCAGTGTTTCCTCCTTTTGTTTTTTATCGGTCATGATCTCATTTTGAATCAAACTGTTCACGTGATGGAATAAAACAGTGAACGACGTTGAAAGATGGCGTGAGATGGTGAAATATAGAATAACAAACCACAGGTGAGCTCACCTTAGCAAGGTCTGTCCATTAGGAGAGTCAGAAAGGGAGAAACGAAGAGAAGCAGCAAGCAGAGGGAAGGTTAGGATAAAGAGGCGAGCTGCACGACAACTTAGATTTATTAACAAGACTGTAGCTGTGAAAATAAAAGGCAGTGAAGTGCAGTTAGTATGAAGGGGTGCAGTCATTTAATGTGGCCGGTCTTACCACAGAGGTTTCCGTCTTGATGGATTTGACGTGCAGGTAGTCCTCCATGCCTCTGGGGGAGCTGCTGTCTGATATCTTATCCTCCCTCTGGATCCTTTCTCTGTTACCCGTCTCATTCTCGCCGTTCTCCCTGGGCGCTGGCGGCCTCGGCGGCAGGTCGCTGCGCTGCTTCTTGGTGACGTGGGCCTCCGGGCCGTGGACCGTCTTCACGTGCTTCCTGAGAGAGCTGGGATCGGTGTAGCGCTTCGTACAGCCGGGGATCTTACAAACGTACGGTTTCTACGGATACAAAGACATAAACACACGCTGATTAAAGTTACTGCAAGCTACTGGATATTTCTTGTGCCACACAGAGAATATCTGTGTTTGGTAGCAGACGTAATGCACGCTACGGCTGCAAAAACTTAGAACTTAACCTAACTTGTAACGTCTGAATAATTTGTTGCAAAAATCTTTAAATGTCGCCTCTTTGGTGTAAACGTCGATATTTTGCTTTGAAAGGCGACAGCTGGGCCACAAACTGCAGTTCCTCTAACGTCCACCTGAGGCTGGCTCCAGAAGTGAGTCAGTCTCCATAAGTCCCCATGTTTCACAGCAGAAATAAACATGTTTACAGCCTGGTACAAAAAACAGTTTTGGTCTCTGTAGCTAATTTCCCCGTTCATGACAACTGTACTGAGGGTGAATTTATATACAACTCACCTGTTCAGATTATATTAAGGCTTAAAGTTATGCAGGATTAAGAGCGTGGACGCTTTGATTGACAGGTGGGGCGGCTTGTTTGAGCTCCGAGGTGTCATTCAGCGCGCTCAGATCAGATCTGTCATTTTATTGGTAGTTTTGTTTTTATTTCATTGAGTTATGTTTGGTCTGCATACAGTAAATGTTGGCGTACAGGTGCTGTGTGTGTGTGTGTGTGTGTGTGTGTGTGGGTGTGTGTGTGTGTGGGCATAAGAGCCCTCTGTGTGTGTGAATTCCCTCTCTGCAGTCCCACTGATGGATAAGCGGTGAGCTCTCTGAAACGCTGCCAGGTTTCATTTTCTATTCGCCGTCTGCAGGTGGTCCCACTCGGCAGGGCGGTGGGGGAGGCGGCGAGCATGATTCGCCCTAATGCATTGTGGGCCGTCGTGCTCATTATGTCTACACCTCATTATTTACTCACAAACGTCTGCAGGTCTGCAGACGTACACAGGGGTAGTAAAGCAACACAAACACAGTCGTCCACACCTGTACGGAGGCTGGAAGCAGGAGGGGGATCACGCTCAACTACAAACGGACAAAGGAAGCAAATTTGGGCCACAGTGGAAGTGAACTCGTGTCACTGTGTGCCGCGTTTCATCCCTCTTCTCTGAGAGAATTTCTTATGGATCTCTCTATAAGGGAGTCTGTGTGAAGTTTGAGAGGTGAAGTCTCGTGTACCTCGTTGGAGTGAGTCCGGTTCTGGTGTTTGGCTCGGTCCGAGGCGTTGGAGAAGGCTTTGTTGCATCCTTCGTGCTCGCAGACGTACGGTTTCTCGCCGGTGTGCGAGCGCAGATGAGTTTTGAGATTCTCCAGACGGGAGTAGGCCTTAGCACAGCCCTCGAACTGCAGACGAGGAAAGGAAAGAGGAGACGTTGGCATGTGTTAGCATCTTTTAAATAACGACACTTTCACACAAACAAGCGGCGATGAAGCAGCAGCTGTAAGATGAATGTATTTATATAATGTGCAATGAGTAGAAGAAGAAAGAAATCTTCAATCCTGCCATCCCAGGGGTGTGTGTCTGTGTGTGTTTTACCGACAGTATCTGTGTGTGTGTGTGTAGAAACATGTACGGTTGGCGGTGTTTAGAGAGTGTGAGCTGCCGCCCTCCGGGGGCCCGTCGGGGGCCCGTGGGGGCGCCGAGGCCATCCGTTACCCACCGTGCACTTGTGTGGTTTCTCCCCTGTGTGTCGGCGCATGTGAACCACCAGCATGTACTGAGCTTTGAAGGGCTTCTGCTCCCGCGAACAGTCCTCCCAGCGGCACACAAACTCCTTCTTCTCTCCGTGGATGTGGTCATTATTGATGTGCTGTGGGACACACACACACACACACACACAGAAATGAGTGGTTTTGTCCACTAAGAGGCTCTCATGTTGTTCTCGGTAGGATTTTCTGCAGGAATCCATCTTATCAGTGTAAATCTCAGAGGAAGCACAGAGACGTCCAGTCGCACTAATTAACGTTCTCTCTGTCGCCCACATGAAAGTCGGTTTAATGTAAAAAGCTCCGATTTTTGGTTTGTAATATTATTTTCTGAAATGTCTGTATGTTTAAAGGTTGTTTTTTCTGACTCTTTTTCATGCAGTCATCTTCACATCATTTACACATTATGTCCTAAAACATTTTTTACAGCGTCTGGCTCGAAATCATAAAAATTCACAAATGATACCAGCGTTAAATGTTCATAACTTCACGCGTCATCAGTTTAATTTTCACCGCTCAGGTGACCCTTTCTGACGGTCAGGAAGTCGCCAGACCAAACTGCTTTAACAAAAAAATATTTTCACCAGCAGCTCGATGAATTATCATCGCTGGTGATTGTTGGAAGAGCGGGAAGACGTTTTTGTTTCCGAAAGTTAACGAGGCGATTAATCTGATCTTAGTTTGGTAAAACAGGAACTTCCACTCAGATTGAATTTTTGTCTTTTAATAATTCAACTAAATTTCCTTGAGTTTAATGATTTGCAAACACTCTGAAGCTCACTGACTAACATGTTCGATCTCATAAGAGTGACATGCTGGAACTATTTTCTTTTACAAATAACCCTCCGCCCAGCACGTCTGTGCTTCCTCCAGCTGGATCGTGGATGCAGACTCAGTCTGTGAGCTTTAGTCTCTGCACAGGAACAACTTTGTTCTCTGCATTCTGCATGGAGAGGAAACAGAGTCTGAAAAAAGGATTGTTCCATGTTTGTCCTTAAATTTAAAGAGGAGCAGTGGAGCTCTGCCAGCGAGAGGAGAGGAAGTAACAGAGTTTATGGGAAATGTGGTCTTGATTTGGAGAAAACAATAGCACCGTAACAATACTGCTGCAATTATCTCGACCACAGTCTCATTTGTTTACAGGAATCACATCAAAGCTTCAGAACTCTGTCCACAATCAAACACGCATGTTTCAAAATGCCACACATAGCAGCTCTAACAGTCGCAGAGGTGAGGTGACGGCGAGGTGGAGAGCCTCACTAATCCCCTCACCATGCTCCCTCTTTTCTCTCTTTGCTTCACTGCATGTGTGGAATGCTTAAGACCCTTTTACCCAAGACGCTGCTCGCTGTGACGAGGGTGGGGGGATGAAACCGATGATGGTTTGGAGGTCAGAGCGTCAAAGAAACTCCAAACATGTCTGCAGGAATGAAAAGTTTCTATCTAACAGATAAAGAATAAAAATACCTAGAAAGCTGATATGATCATATGAAACTGTAAAACATCTCTGTATGTTGAAGAGTCAAAGTTTGCACCTGAATGATGTTTCTGATCTGCTCACTAAAGCCAGCCTCGTCTGTGCACACGCGTCTCTAACTTCATCCTGCTGTATTTAGAAGCGGCTCACACTCGACTGTGTTAAGGTCGGGTCGTGCTGTAGTTTAATGTCTGCAGTGTGGATGTGCGTCTGCTGTCACACACTTACATGGACCAGCTGCTCTTGCGTGTCGTACTCCTTGCTGCAGCCCTCCCAGTGGCAGTTGGTCTCGTAGACGGCCTCGGGCTCCTGCTTACAATCGTCCCGATCCACGTCGTCCTTCAGGTCCAGCAGGCTGCCATGATGGTTCTGTGGATCAAACCAAAATCTGATATTTAGATATTTTCTAAATATATTTTCTGTCCACTTGGATTCACTTTTCTTGCACTCAGGGTGTGTTCGCAGCGAGCACATGTGGAACAGTTTACTGGCTGAAGTACAGCTGTTTGTTCATGTTTTACCTGATATGAACAGCAGAGACAGTAAATTACAGATCTGCGCACACAGACCATCATGCTTCACTAAAGTTAAAGAGGCTGGAATCAGATTTGTTTTGACAACTTCGACCACAAACACACACACACACACACACACACACACACACACACACACACACACACACACGACTTCTGTTTACAACTGCTGCTTCCCTTCTAATTAGACGGCGTGAACGTTAACGAAGCAAACAGTGTGATCTTTGTGTTTGTGTTTCAAACTACACAAAATGATCAGAGAGTGTGATCACACTGAGGCAGGCTGCAGCGTCACCGCACTTTTTCAACAGGTGGGAACTAACTAAAGCTGAGCCTGAGTCTAACCTTAGACCTGATCTAAACCTCAAACAGCCCTTTGAAGACAAGATGCTAAAGATTTTCATGACATCCACAAGTGTCCTCTCTGAACACGTCCTTTTACAAACACAAAAAAAATCTCATGTTCCAAAACTGTCCCAACTTTCCGAGGACGTTTGAACCTTTTTACTGAAGGCTCCTCATTTCCCAGAAATATTTCCACCTTTAAAAGAAGTTCTTACTTTTCAAAAATTTAAAGTTTCCCCATCTGCAAAAATGTTTAAAAAAATTAATTTCACTTTGTGTCTTTTATTATTATTATTATATTATTTTCAAAAATCTTCCTCACTACTTCCCGTAACGTGACTTTAGCTTCCATGATAATGTTCACACTGTGTGAATGTTTAAACTCAGCTCACTTTAACTCTGACAGAGATGAGCTCACGTTTAAAACGTTCTCTCGCTCGGTGTGCAAAACTCAAATTATCCTCACAGAGACAGTCGTACGAGAGCACACATGCATGTGCAAGACAGAAACTGACACATAGCTCGTCCCACCCGGCTTCCTGTAAGCCTCCACCAACACAAAGACACACACACACACACACACACACAACGTGCTGACTGCAGCATGTTTGTCTCTGCCCCACGCACGCTATCTTCATCAATTCTGGTGGCCCCAAGACGACTGCGCGCACCGCCGTCCCCATGCATCAAGCCCAAACCTGCCTCGCTATCGGAGAGGAGCCGCAAATTTGTCAAAAGAAAGAGAAAAAGGCTCCTCAGATGACAATAAAGCCCGGCCAATATTTCATGAAAATGAAGTGCTCTGGCACAGTTTACAGTGGCCAGGGAGTGGAGAGAGGAGGGGAGCCGGAGCGACCAAACGAATGGATGCAAAGCTCTTATCGTGGAGTTTTTCTTTATCTGAGACGCGTTTTACAAGGGGGTCACGGGAGGCTGCGGGCCCCCGGGGCCTCGAGTCACGCCGTGATCCACGTCAGGACAGACAAACACGAGGTCATCAGGGGTTTTTTTTTTTTTTTTAAATGTCAATGTTTTCCAAAAGGTTCGCTTCTCAGAACCGCCTGAACTTTCCAGAAATGATCCTCACACATCACATCTGTCACCTCTAATGTCTGAAGTGACTGCACGTCCAAACCTTCCAAGACGGCTCATTTTTCAAAAAATATCACTTCATAAAAATATTCCCACTTCCTAAAAAGTCAGATTTTCTAAAAGTGTCTCATTGTTTTTGTTTTTTTCCAATCAAAGCGGATCATTTCTAATTACAGTCGGAATATTACAAACCATAATTTCATTTTAGGAAGAACAATAATGAAATTTTTCAGTGTCATTCATGACTTGAATTCAGACACGTCAAACACTGTAAAAATGAAAATAAAATGTAACTTACCGGTGAGCACGGAGACAGCGGCCTCAGTCCCTCTGCTTCCGTCTTGACCTTTGACCTTTTGGTGATGATCGGGTCGACGGTGCTGCTGACGGCCGAGTCACCGCTGAGGTTCTGAGGACGGGAAAGAGAAGAGTCACTATCTGCATTACTGATGAAGTATTAAAGCGTTAAAATGTTTCTGAACCTTTTTATATTTCTCATATTTTAAGAGTGAATTTAACGTCACGTTAAGATGTCGAATGTTCAGAAGTTTGAAGTTTTCATTTTAACCTTCACACTGGACGTTAGTGTTTGAGTTTAATTATCATCGAGCAGTGCAGATTAAAGGCTGTGATGTACACACACACACACAGTGATGTACACACACACACACACACACAGTGATGTACACACACACACAGTGATGCACACACACACACAGTGATTTGTTTCACATCCGCTCTCGTTCAAACGTTTCTGAATTTTAACTTAATTCTCCTGAATTAAAATTCTTGTTAAAAACAGAATAATTATCAGTTTTATTTTAATCATCTTTACATGCATCATTCGTCTGTTTTTACTGAGCGTCGCTTCAAAAGTTGAACTTTGGTTTATTTGACACGATGAGTCACATGAACAAACGTAAATAAAAATGATTTTAAATGAAATAAATCTGCACGACTTTCTTTGAATGTTGTTATAATTTCATGACAAATCAAATCTTCCCGTGCCCTCGTTGACCTTTCACACACATCACTGTGTGTGTGTGTGTGTGTGTGTGTGTGTGTGTGTGTGTGTGTGTGTGTGTGTGTGTGTGTGTGGAGGTGAAATGACGGGTCTCCCTCTGAACCTCCTCCCACACCGACAGTTTACCTCCGCGGGGACGCTGCACGCACTGATTACATGTGCTGAGGCCAACACCGCAAATCATAACAGCAGTACGCTGCGAGCGAGCGAGCGAGCAGACGGGAGGGGGCGATAACGCCGACTTCAAACAAACAAAGTCCACCGAGAGGACAAACAGAGACGCTCAGCTCCTCTTTGGTTAAATAGTAGAAATACCTGCAGGGCAAAAAGGGGAATTCCCTTCAGCCAAACTTCAGTGGAAGAGCTGATTCATCCCAAACGTCTGAGCAACATAAACACCAAGCTGTAAATGTTCCAGTGACACGAGCTGAAGATGAACGCTCAGCTAATGAGCATTATGTCCCAGCATGCATTGTGTCTGGGTTAGTCTTGTCCTGATCGCGGCCATGATGTGTGCTAATCCAATCATTTTCTGTCTTTTAAAAGAGACTCAGAGTTTAAACCTGTGCTTACCTTGGACGACAGGTCGCTGTTGTGGCCGGAGGCGGGCAGAGAGGAGAGGCCGAGGCCCGGCTGGCGGCTGGTGAAGGCGGGCGGAGGCTGGATGAGAGGCGGCGTGTGGCCGAAGGCGCTGAGCCCTCGCTGCTGGGAGAGGAGCTGCTGGTAGGCCATGGGGTTGATGGGATGAGGGAAGGGGAAGGACGGGCTGCAAGGAGCAGAGATCAAGATTCACATGAGTCCAACGTACGTTAGTGAGATTAGTTTGGACTGAAGGAGGGGACGACTGAGAGCTGACCAGGAGGCAGAGAAGGGAAGGAGAAAGTAGGGAAGGAAAGATGAAGCCAGGGAACATAAAATGAGGAGGTAGAGAAAGAAAAAGGAGATAAGGAAGCAAAGTAGGGAAGGAAGGGAACGAGATGGCAAAGAGGGGAAACATTGTGATGGGGAAAGAAATCAAGTCGTAGTAAAAGAAAGAAGGACAAAGGAAAGGTAAAAGAAAGGCGGGAGGAAGCAAAGTAGGAAAGGAAGTGGGGAAGGAAATAGGAGGTTGGAGTAGGACACAGATGAGGACGTTGGACAGGTCTGTATATTGAATTTTTAAGCTGAAGATTAATTAACGACCCGTGTCACCTCGTCTCTCCAGGTGAGTTACCTGAGGCCTCCGACCGACAGGTGTCCGTAGGAGCTGCTGGCGGCCGAGCTGGAGCGCGAGTTGTTGATGTAGGCGACCAGCGAGTTTGGCGAGGTGCGGATCATCGTCTGGAGGTCGATGCTGGCGTCCGACAGCGGCGAGATGGACAGAGCCCGCTTCCTGCTCAGCCTGGGCGTCAGTCTGGGGCTGGAGAACCGCGACACTGTGGACACACAGGTGAGTCAACAGGTGACACTAACACTCCCCCACAGTCCAGACAGGCCGAGCTGACATTAGCTAACAGCAGCTACAGTTGGAAACTGTAAATCAGAGTTTAGGCGGAGCAGGCGGAGGACATCAGAGTGAACTGATGTGGTTTTAACGTGACAGAGGTGATGGATGCCTCACATCCTCCTTCATGACCTCACATCCCTTCAGATCAGACCCGGAGACGTCTCCCGCTCCCCCGTGAGAATCTAAAAGAATGACTCCTGAAATCTCACGAGTCTCCGCTCGCCTCATCTCTCCGCCGCACGCTTCGGATCGTGTCACTTCCTGTCAGAGCTGACGGCTCGCTCGCCTCCAGCCGGGACCGGCGTGATTGATGCCGCCGTAGCCTCGCCGCGGCACTCGAACCCCACGGACACGGAACAACCCCATCAATAAGTGCTCCAGATTGATTCACAGCTAATACAGTAAACAATCTGTCCGCAGTGATGGAAACTGAGGCTGGCACGAGTTATTACTGAATAAACCTCGTGGAGATTTGTCCCAGTGACACGAAGGTTTGAGAGCGCTGGAAATAATCTCCATCTCTATATATATATATATCTATAATGTAACTCTTTAAGAGCAGGCAGGAAAATCATTTCCACGTTCGAGTTTTTTAAGTTTTCGGACTCCAAACAAACGTCTGTGCAAAAACTGTTGGAGCTCTGACATCTGCCCACGTGTGGCGACCCCATTAAGATTCAAACATAACTCATCAATCTTCCCACAATAATTCCCCATAATTACTCCAGATAAACATCACACAGTCTCGTTTGGACTTCACGATGCTAAATGAGGCCAATTTACAGAGGATTGATTTCAACTGTGAGGAAATGTATGCAGAGCGGTCTGATCGATCTCCGCTCTGAAATGTAAATTCAGCGAGACGGTGAGATGAAATTTAAAGTCCACACAGTGAAAACTAGATGAACGTCTCTGAAGTTCTTTCTATCGAATTCATCCATAAACAATCCAAAACTTTGATCATTATTGATCAGAATCTGTCTTTAAATTTTCAGTTTACAACAAACTGAAACAGAGAAAATCAAAACACAAAAGAAGTTTTTTAAATTTCTATATTAAATATAGTTTAGTTCTTTTGGCCTCGATAATCGTGAATATTCAAACTACAATAAAAACAATAAAAACTCGTGTCTGGCCCTTTAAGTGCCTTGCTCGTGGACAGATCATTTCTTCTTCTCCCAGCAGCTGTGGCATCGTTTGAACCTGCAACCCTCTGGTTTCTAACAGTTCAGTTACATACAGACCACAGTGGCACCGAGAGCCTCGGGGGCTGCACACACACACACACACACACACACACACACACACACACACATTCACTCTCCAAATCACTCCACTCCACACACACTCACCCTCCCAGTGGCGGCTGCTGATATAAATCACAATGGAGGGGGGGGAGGGAGGTGAGGAGAGGGGCAGGGGTGTTGGGGTGAGGAGGAGGGGTGGCGAGCGAGTCGAGCCGGGCTTTTCCATTGGTCCATTTATCAGGGGAAGTGGCACATTAATAAACACATCTCCCCAGAGGTGAGAGGAAGTAACAGAGATGAATACGGCTGCTAGTCCTGAACGAGCCGCCGCGATCACCGATAAGAAAAAAAAAACACCTGATCCTCTACACCTGCCCCCCATCACCACCACCACCACCACCACCACCAGCACCGCCCCACCGTCACCGTCAACCCCGGCTACATCTCAACTTTAGCTGGTTAAATGTCCAAATTAGCGTCCCATGACACCAGCCCCCCAAACAGTAATGTCTCTGGTAATAAACCTCCCGAGCTGAGACGTCCCTCGAGGAGCGAGCGTTGATGTTTTTCTCTTCTGTGGATTTGTTCTCTCATCATTCAAATTCCATATGTCCCGGGATAAAGTCGTCTCCTCCTCCTCAAGTCTCAAAGCACCAATTTCCAAACAGATAACATATGCTAGAGATTTGTACTGGAGGACTTAGAAACAACCTTTTGGCCCCCGTCATTAAGGACGGTGGTGAAAGCAAACAAAGCAGAATTAATCGGTCGGGAAGATTACACGCTGAGCTTCTCGCCGCCGCAGGAATAAGCTGAACGTCGGACCGGTTGGTCTGTGACAGGAAGTGAAGGTTTGATCCACGCCAGATGTGCTCTGGTTTCCAGCCTGACACGTTGACGGTGGCAGCCTGCAGGAGAATTTAGACTCTCCTTAAAGGCAACAGCTTAGTATCCTGGAAGCTGAGCACATGTTGAATGAACGTTTCCTCGTAGATCGTCACGTTTAGCTAGCCGCTTCCTTGGCCAGTAATACGGGATAAATCGGTGAATGCCTCATTCAGCGTTATCGTTTCTGATATGACGTGCAGAACCTGACGAGAAACCAGTGAGGGACTGTGTGGGAAGATGACTGAAGTCACGGACGTGTTCATCTTCAGTAGACACGATCCTCCTGATGCCGTCACAAACCAAACACGAGCTAAAGTTTACTGTTTGTTGGACCGACCACGCTCGACCGTCGACTTATTCTAGAAGTCAGATTCATCTTTTATTGTGTGTTTAGACTCAGAATACGAGTGTATGGGTTTCAAAATTCAAAATTCATTCTCGTGACTGGGCTGTGTGTCGTCTGTGTGCACACGCATGCATGAAAAACAAGTTTAAAGACTAAATTTCTGATGTAAAGGAGCGTGTATGTGATGAGTTTATTTCTCCTCGATGTGTAGGAGTTCTCCGTTTGAGGTTCAGATAACCAAACGCACACTGCACTTGGCGAGTGGAGTGATTTTTCTTCTCACAGCTTCACTGAATAACTTAACAATGACATTTTGGCGAGACGGAGCCAAACGTGCTTTCCGTTTGTTTTGGCCTCAGCGCCTGCACAGTGTTCGGGACGGCTGGAAACTAAGTTATGACAGCTTTAGTGAGCCCGGCTGGACGGCTTCATGCCGCTGGCAGCGCGCCGCCGTCTCTCAGTGCCGCGAGTTTGGCCTCCGACGCCACAACACAGCGGGCTCATTCACAACCCTGAGCTCTGTCTGCTGAACCTGCAGGGAAGGGTTCAACCCAGGCTGACCGCTTGTTCAGCAGGCACTGAGCTCTGCACGCATGCCGTCCACGGCTGACTGTAATGGCTGGTGCATTGCCTGAATTCATCAGATATTTTCAGTGTTACCAGCCAGTTTGATTCTCAAGTCTTTACCTTCATTTTTTCCCCTCTCATATACACATTTTCACCACGTGGATCTGTCCTGGAAGTCACGTTTCTTTTGAAACTTTGCATCAGGTCTTGTCGGCTTTAAAACCTCGGCGTGCTTCAGGAACAAACATCCGGACACGTTTATGTCCAGATGAAAGATGAAGCTCTCATTCACACACAGCCGCAAAAACTTCAACCTTTACTGCACCCCGATGCAACATCACCCGGCTAAACGCTGCCGTGCACGGTCCTGGTAAATCACTTAACATTAAAACTGTATTTCTACCGTTTACCTCTCAGACAAACTTCAGTTTGAGAAGGACCTAAATGACCGTGGCCTTCGCTGGAGAAGGACCTAAATGTGGCCTGAAGTATCCTGAATCCTGCTCTGGTGTCAGTCTCTCAGACAAACAGGAAGTGCTGCTTCGCTGGAGGAGCAGATGAGCGGTGAAGTTGGCATGTAGCATCACACAGATGACGTTACGCTCTCTGGTGTTCATCATCAGGAGTTCCCCTCCACCATCCGTCTCCCTCTCAGACACAGCTACCCTTTTAAGGTGCAGAGCGAAGCTCCGGATCAAAGTCGGCATTTATTACATTAAATATACCCGCTGCGACCCGACGTGCCCGACGTTGGCGTGCACTGGAACCGTCACAGCGGCACAATAAGTCCTCTGTGTTTATGGAAAAGTGCTGGCTCAGGGTCGGCGGGGAGAAATCCGCGGCTGCTACCTGAAGGCCGTCGGCCGTTTGAAGCTGTTTGACATGAAAAATGTATACACGCTTTTTTTATTCATACGCCGCTCCTGTGATCTTTGTTTCATCATCCACCTGATCGGAATTTCATTCTCCTTAATCAGCGTCAAAGCTGCTCATTGGACGGAGCGAGGCGGGCCTCCATGTTCGCTTCAAGTGTCCTTTACTGAAGCAACAACATCTCTTTGCTTCAAATATCTTTCCACAGACGAGCAGATCACGTTTTCTTTATTTCTGCACTTCATCAGTGACTTCATCTTCACGCTCCATGTTTCCTGTAGCGCTGCACTTAACAGTTACCGTGAAGCTGTAACTATAAATGAAGTCACAACATAATGAATGTCTTTATAAAGAAAACATTTCAAACATTTCTCCATGAACTAAACTGAATTATTTGGATTTAAACTGCGATTAAAAGCTGCCAGACAGTAATGTGGAGAATCATAATTTTCAGATATTCTAGAAACTAAATAATTAATTAAACTGAGGAAATAATCAGCAGATGAATCAATAATAAAACTAATTGTTGGCTGTAGCCCGAGATAAATGTTTTAACGGGCACTGCGTCGATTTTTAGAGCTGTGTATCAGAAAGTAAAAACGAAAGAAGATTTTCTGATTTAAGAGTTCAAACGATTCGTCAAGGACGGAAAATCATCTGCAACAGTTTTAATTAATCCTTTGAAGAGTTTCAAGCATAAGTGTGAATATTTCATGTTTTCTACGGTTAGACTTGAATCAAGAACTCTGCAGATTCATTAAGTAATATAATAATTATCTGCAGCTTTAACGTGTGTGTCGTCATGAAAATACACAAAAGAGAACCTGGTCCTGGTTTCTCCCACTGCCTCCAAAACCAGGCGCTAAAAGAGGCTGAAAAGCTCATACAGCTCTGAACATTCAGTCTTCCCCTGCCGGAGCCCGTTTGCTCTCAGAGTTACTCACCGTCGATGGGGGTGATGTAGTCGGACAGGTGAGCCCCCGCCGTGGCCCGGCCCCTGCATGAGCAGCTCACCGTAGGGGCTGCGGTGGCTGGCCATCAGGTGGTAATACTCAGCCGGGCTCGCCCCGGGAGGAGGAGGAAGTCCGAACAGGCTGCGTTCTTTTAAATGCTCATGGGCCACTGTGGAGGAGAGAGAGGGGGGAGAGGGTTAGCGGGTGAGGAGAGCCTGCAGAGGGGAGGCGAGGGCTGAATTCCTGGTCTGTCCCGTCTCACGCTGAGGAGACGTTTGAATGGAGCGAGGGGCCGGCGGGGCGGGGTCACTGATGTGCAACGGCCCGTGTAGGTGCTCCCACCCCGCCCCCTCCTGCAGGCCTCTGGTCTGCTTCAGCGTCTCCTCAGCGTCGTCACGTGACGTCTCCGTGTTCCCGTGATCGTATCACTGCACGTGTTTTTTCTCTTCTTCTTGAGTTTCAACATAATTCCCCTCATGTGTCCGTCTGTCTGTGCTCTGCTGGCTCGTGGTGGTGTTAACATCTGCAGCCAGTAAAGCGCCTTTAAAAGTGTCAGGCTCAATCAGACTTTGCTATGAATTTATTCTACGCCTCCGGAATCACTCAGCGTTTGCTCCGAGCGTTCCCACCTCTCTATCTGCTCCTGGAGACGCCGGTCTGCAAACCAAACCCCCCTCTCCTCCTCGTCTTACCTCCTGCCCTCGACGCCTAAGTGATCCTTCAGACCACATTAGGACTCCGGACCTAAAAGAGAGCAGACGTCGTGCTCTTGCTGACTTCATAGCTGAAGTAGCCGCCCTTCCAGGATCACATTTCCACATTTTAAAACTTCTGAATGATGAATGGGGGAGGAGATAAAGGCCAGAGCGCTTCTCTTAATCGAAGGAAACTCAGGCGGACGAGTGGAGATCGTGTTTGTGCCGTTATTCAAGTTCCAGGTGGTGACTGTGTGTTGTGCTAACGTACGTGTCAGACGTTAAAAGAGAAAGGTCACCTGGAGCACAGAAGAAAGTGACGGCCTCCATTTCCAAACCCGAGGCCGCTTCTTTCAACGAGCTATTTGAATTCCCACCACAGCAAATGGCCTCGCCGTATTTCGCCTTTCACGCTGCCGCTTATTTAAGTTAAAAAGCGTCGCCACATTACCGCTGACAGACTGTAAAAGAAGATTTATATCCTGCCCGGCCGCCGCGCTCCAATCTGTTATTGTAATTCGGCGCCGCAGAAAGAGTTGTCATCGCGTCCGGGTAATTTTGGGGGTGGTAGATAAGTATCAGCCAGCGCTGCTTTTCTTTTATCAACCTCCACAGGATCCCCGCTCGGTATCAGAGCACCGGGGAGCGCAGGTCAACGGCAAACCTCTTCATGTAGCAACACCACCGTCTTCTTTTAACAGTGTATTTACTTTTATTCTAAAACGAACGAATAAATGTTAAATTAAATAAGTCATTCATTTCTTCTCATTGATTCATTTGAAGGATTTTTAAAGATGAAAAAAGAAACCTGACTTTGTTAAAAATAGTTTCTGATTTTTAAAGTGCTGCTGTTCAGGTCCAGGCTCTGTTTTACATAGCAACAGATGATGAAAGTCAGACTGAGATTATAGTGATTATTACACCTCGTCTCATCTGTTGTTTCTTTTCTGGAGTCACAAAACACATTTTTTAAATTAAGATTTATTCAGTATGACGAGTTCAGGTCGGTAAAATGTTAAAATTGTTAAAACCTGCAAATGAATAAATCAGAGCAACCTGGGAAGTTAGCCGTCCGAAGTCTAAAATAAGCTCAGGTCTTTGCAGGGACGTCGGCGTGGACTTACAGTCGGCTGGGCTCAGTCCTCTGGCGGCTGAGATCATGGACAGGGTTGGGCTGCCATGCACGGAGCGCAGGTAGTGCTCCATGTGAGGGTTGACGTATGGGTGAGGCGGGCTGAAGGGAGAGTCGCCGGTTGCCACGGCCGCGGGCGAGAGGCGGATCAAGGAGATATCGGAGATGACGGGGCTGCCGGCCAAACCTGCAGGGCTGGACGAGAAGAAGGAAAGAAAGAAAGAAAGAGTGTGATCACAACAGATGAAGTGTAAACAGCTGCTCACTGTATTAATCAAACATTTACTGGGGACTATTTTCAGCAGCGGATTAATTCACATTTGGTGCATTGATCGATCTGGTGTAATATCCTGCAGCCCGTCCTCTTTACACGACGCTCTGCACTCTGACACGACCACCTGAAGCGCCGTCCCGGGTAATCCATCTGCAAACCTGATCCTGAGCGTCTGAACCTCGGCGCGTACGCAGGCAGCGTTCAGAGTGAGGTCACGTCTAACGCGCTTCCTCATCGAGCTTTTGATCTGAGACAGTCGGAGGAAGAGGTGAGAGCGAGGTCACTGAGACGAGCAGACGCATGGCGGGCTGCCCCCTCTGCGGATGACACTCCTCCCCGCGGGGCGTTTGTCGGTGTCGTTTATCGGCGTTAGATCATCCGGGGTCGATTTTTGGAAGGTGATGAAAAGACACCTTCATCTTTTGAAAAGAATCTATGACTCAGAGTCTGTTACGTCACAGACTGTCTGACTTCAACACATCTATAACCAGAGATAATTCATCACACTTACTGAGTTTGTAAAACAGTTTTTTGACCCTCGTTTGATGACGATACACGTACATCATGTGATTAATGAATGATTAAACAGCACAGCCGAGCCTCTTCTTCTTCTTCTTCTTCTTCTTCTTCTTCTTTTTCGTCGGAGCTGAAAATGCTGCTCGTGTACAAACGGTTGATTTAGGGCACGTCGACATCCACCTATGGTCGGAGTGTAAACCGGGCCGGTGCACCTGTGCGCCCCTTCATAATGAGGGGGATTCATAAAACAAAAGCATGCATATGCACAGCTTCATAAACATTATAAAAGAGTGTGTATGCATATTTTTTTTTGTTTTCTGCATCTGCTGCTTATTTCTGTGTTTGTCCCGGTTGTTTTCACAGCCCACCAAACTTTCTGAAGAAACTAAAGAAGTACAGACGAGCTGCTGATCTCACGTTTCCTCGTGAACTTCCAGGTTCTCTCGCTCTGTCGGATTCAAAGTGTCATTTAGAGAATTTTCTTGATGTTGCGCCTGAATCCAGCTGATGACTCTCCGGCTCTTTCCTCCGTGTTTATCAAATCTTTTCTGGCCACTTCATTAAAAATACACAACATCCAGCTTCATTACCTCGCAGCCAGACTGTGGATTGCATCACGAGTGAGGCAATGTTTTTCTCTTTCTGCGCGCACAAGCTAAAGATCTGATTTTCCACCCAAAAACATAATCATCCCCACAGTCTGTGTGCATTATTAATGCACTCATCATGTAACAGCCTGCAGGTGAGCTGTCTGTCTTTGAATCCAGCCGAAGAGGCTTTGTTTACTGTGATAACAAGCTCCTGCAACAGTCTGAGTCTGAATCATACAAAGCGTAGAAATATTTCTGTCTTCACGGGCAGCTTTGTTTAGCGCTCCGTAAAGGAGAGGGCGCACTTAAGAGCTGAATAAGTCATGGAATATTCAGATGTTCAGGACGGGTCAGGCTCAGGGGGAGTCTTCTGGGCGTCTGCGCGGCGCTGAGCGAACACAATGCTCGGCCTTCAGAGCGTAGCCTGGTCCGGCGCCGGGCGTCAGGCTGAGACGAGGGGAGGGGGTTAATATCCGTCTCTGCAGGACGTCGTGAAGCTTCACGGCTTGTTGACACGTTTTACTGAAGCTGAGCAACTTTTGAAAGAGTAAAAGAGTTACAGAAGAGTTCGCTGTGTTTTATTCTGTCATTTGTGTGTTTTATAGCTCCGTTAAGTCGAGCTGTGCCAAGCCAATCCTCAGTTTCAGTATCAGGACCGATCCGGGTCCATTTCATGCTAAAATACAGAACTGTCTTTACTGATGCCGAATCCTGATGTCCAGGTTGGCAAAATACGTCTTCTCTTCTGTCTCATGCGAGTTCATGAGTCAGAACGTTCAAACTTTCCTTCATGTCATCTAAACTTTCAGATTTTTGAGAGAAAACATCCAAAGTTTCAGTTTATTTGACTCCCATTAGATAACACCTGTAATATATTTAAAATAACAGCCTTCATGTCAGCACTGAGCTCAGGCTTCACGCTGATATCTGTGACTTTAAATAGTTCTTCTTCTTCAAATGTCACGCTCCGCTCTGTCACAACCTGCCCTCCCTCCAGCCGAGCTCACCTGACCTCCCTCGTCCACCTGCTCACCTGTTTCTCTCCCTCGTCAGCTCTGCGTACCTAACGAGCTCTTCCCCGCTCACTCCTTGGCAGATCGTCCGACATCGCTCGATTATTTCATGCCATGAGTTACCTGGACCTCCGTCCTCTCCACCTGCCCACCGACCTTCTGCCTGACCGGACTTATTTGGATTTATTCTTCTGTTCTGGGCGCCTCATGACTCTCACCTGTCTCACGGCCCTGTAAGCATCATCCGTTCTTTTTGTCTTCTACTCATTAACACCTGTTTTTAATTTAATCAACGCTGCACGTCTTCTGCTGATCAGATCGGACTCTGTGTCTAAAATCTAAAGACTCGGATCAGGAACCTTGTGTGTATTGTTAAAGTCACGTGACTCTGCAGCCGAGTGCTGCCTTTAGCGTCTTTTAGCTCCTCGTCTCGGTGTTTGTGATGTAAATGTCTCCTCGCTGAAACTTGTCTGGACGCCGTGAAACTGAAGCAGCGCCTCGCGGAGCTGAAACAAACAAACCGGCGAGCTTTAGAGGAAGTTAATCATGCGTGAGCGCTCACGCCTCCTGGCAGACATCACCTCCTCACTGCTGGTTACATTAGTTTTTACTGCCGCCGACTGAAGCAGCTGATATTAATTCCATTAATGAGGTGAACGACTTTACAGCCACGTTTCAAACGCGACCTCGGAGTCCAGAAACGTAAAAAACTGAAGAGCTGCTCTCGATGTCACGTTCTGTCTTCAGCTCATCAAAGTTTCTGCAGCTAATTCATTCATTTTCCTGGACGTCCAAAAACAGTTTAAATTCGACGTGATAAAACCCTGGAAAGGCTTGAATAACTTCTTTTGTTTTCTATTTTAGGATCTGATCTTAGATTTTATTTTTATGGAGGAGTAATGTGATGATTAATCCTCCGGTAGCAGTTCTACCTGAGCTTCATGAAGATGTGCACGATTTTCTTCTACATGCATCTAAAGTGTGTTTCTTTTGTTTGTACCTGCTGTACAAGTGTTTGTGTCTTTTTATTATCATTTCTGTGTGTGTGTGTGTGTGTGTGTGTGTGCACGCGCTGTGACTTGCTTCTCGGCGACACCAGAGATGAATTACAGTGTGACAGTGAGTCTCGTCTCCAGTGTCGGGCTCAGGGAGCTCTCTGATTTAGATAAATCACGCCGTCCAGCGTGCGGCTGAATAAACTCCCACTGTAGGTTTATGAGTCTGCTGCGTGAAGCGGACGCCTCAAACTTAACAGGCAACAAAACCCCAACCGCCATCCACACCCACCCGCACCCCCACCCCTGTACCCAAAACCCCCGAACGCCTTCCTCCTCATGCAGAGGAAGAACTGACCTAGATACAAACAAACAGATCACGGCGCTGCAAATCATGGCCTGCTTTAAGAGTCACATCCACGTCTCATCCTGCACTCTGTTCTGGACGGACCGACCCGCCGGACTGAAGCGCTTCTTTAATTCTGTGCACAATTAGAAAAGAAGCCAATCACAGCCGCCGTGCACGTGACCTCACAGCACAACAAGTCCTGTAAAAAAACAAACAGGTTGTAAATCGTCTGTTTGTGACGAATTATTGCTGCAGCTCGAGTTGGTACGGATAAATGAACGCATCCTTTCTTTCCTCATCAGCAGACGATGATTTAAAATGTGAGCCAATAAAACAGCCGCACACAAACAGGAAGTGAGGCGAGCAGCAGCCAACCGAGGCTGAACTGTTTAGATCGTTCAAGCAAAACTGGAGAAGAAATTCTGAGATTGAATATTTAACTGAACATCTTTGAGTTTTGGACTGTTGGTTTGAGAAAAACGTTTAAAAATGTCATTTTAATAGACTAAATAATTTCACGAGTAAACACCGGCTGTGGAAACTCTGAGAACCAAACCAACACGGACTGCTCGTGTCCGTCGTCCGACACTTCAACAGACGCCCAGACAAAAACTGGATATTTCATTCAGTCATGTTTTGCAGATTCACTTGAACTTGTAAACATAACTGTAGATGAAGTTCATAAAGTTGCTTTCTTTCTGCAGATCTGAGTTTCTTTAGTCCTTCACTGATCTCAGCTTCTTACACGTTGGTGTTTTCCAGCCTCGCTCCGTCTACAGAGACGCCGTCACAGAGGAGGAAGTGCTTCCCCCTCGTGCTCTTCCTCCGGCAACTTCCTCACCTCACTGTCATCCGCCGGCGACGGCGAGGGAAGAAAAAGGCGTCGTCGGTGCGTGGAAGAAGAAGAAAAAAGAGGCTTCCCCGTGGCAGCTTTTTATGACAGGCTTGACAAAATAACCAGCCCTCTCATTACGGTATATGCAAACAATGATAAAGGGGACGGCGTGGAGATGTCATGTTAGACAATCAAGGAGGGGACCTCTGACACGCTGCCACGAGCGGATAATAAAGTGCCGCACCAGGCGACAAATGACACCGCACTTAATTTGCTGCGCAATGTTCCTGTAATTAGGTGAATTTGGCACAGGCAGGGGGGAGCGACAGCTAGATCAAGGTCTTGATGAATTAGGGGTCCACTGTCAAGATCAAATCACATTAATCAAGGTGGCCGAGTCCGCGGACAGCCGCCTCCCCTCCCCCCCGCCCTCCACTTTCCCAGCCGGTGTGATGAATAGCCCTGCTGCCGCCAGGCGCGAAGTATGCATCACCATCAAATCTGTGAATTTAAATGTAAGAGTACTATTTGGAGAATTCTATTGACTTTTTTTTGTCCCGGCGCCAGTTTTTCTTTTGTGATAAAGTAACTTTAAAGTCGTTGTTCTGTTTCAAAGTGTGCCACCGACCCGGCTCCGCTCGGGCTCATTTCATCCCACTATTGTTTCACAAGCTGCCCACTGCTTCTGCTGCACCATTGACCTTTAAATTTGTCAAGACAGATGTTTGCGTTCAGGCAGAGTTTTTCTGTTTTCTGAAATATTGATTCATGACGTCATAAATCTTCTGAACGTCTCCTGAAGCAAACCTCAGGAATGAACACGCGAGCTTCAGCGGCATCATCGAACAACCAAACTGAATAAAACGAGCTCATCATGAAGCCTGTTCAGGAGCTTTCCTCCATCACGTCATGATCTTCATCAGCTCAGCTGCCGATGCACGTTAATATATTTATTTGGTGCTAAACCTTTGACATTTAAATAAAAGTGACTTTTCAAAGCGTCCTGATACAAAAAATAAATGTGTAAAGTTGAATTTTTTTGTGTGTTTTCCTTCCTTGGGTAAAATAAATCATCTCTTACTGAACCTCGCAGCAGCCCGGAAAGTCGGACTCACCACCGGCGCTGCTGCAGCGGCACATGCAGCCTGCGCTGTGACCTCTATACTCTGGGAGTTTAATTATCGCGCTAGCTCGGGGGCAACACGCCTGCACCACACAGATTAGCTCCACAACAAGCCATTAATGAATATAAAGAGGTGCTGGACGCCGCTTGGATGTATTATGTCATCGGTGATGGATCCGGCCCTGCAGATCGCCGCTAATGGAGCGAGCTGCAGATTGATACGAACCAACTGGCAGATATTTATTTCTTTATTTATTTACCTTTTTATTCATTGAGGAAGCTAAAAAAAGTGCATTTATTCTTCAGCTACTTGCTTTTTATGATTCCACATTTCAGCAGGTTTATTTGACAGCTGCAGATTGCATGCATTGTTACAGATTAAATCAGAGTTTTGGCCTGAGATCTTCATATAAAATAACTTGTCAGAGGCTGGAAACTTCCCTACATGTTTCCACTGTTCATTTAGCTCATGTTATGTCACCAAATGTTGCAAGAGAATCCAGTTGTATCAGGTGTCTGAAAATATCCAGAAATTTAGAATAAAGAGCTCCAGAAAAGGGAAAATCTCAGACTGTGCTGAAACATGTGCAGAGGATACGACCCGACCTGCAAACCAGCTGTGACCGACACAAGTTGAAAACTTCACAATAAGACTTGGACTTTTAGGGAATATTTGGAAGTTTCAGCTCAGCAGCACCTCAGCTGTTCAAAGAGAGCCGATGTTTCCGTCTTCTCTCTGAGATTCTCCCAGTTTGGATCCCAGTAAGCGAACATCAGACTGCGAGCTGACTCTCAAAGTGTTTCATCCCCAGACGTTTGGAGCCAGAGAAGCAAAGCTCGCCCACATAATCAAACTGTATCGGAAACAAGGGCTGCAGAGGGGAAATTTAGAGCTAGCATTGATTATTCACTTTGGAAGTCAGCATGTTGTCATCTGCTTTTGATATTGAACTTGGCGAACGCTCAACTCTCATCAGCGCCCGCTAACATCCACTCGCGAGCAAATCCTCGGGAGTTAGAGAAGAAAAACAACCTCTGTGCTGTTGATTAGTAACCGAGCAGGAAATAAAAAAGATCTGACCTGCGACGAAGGAAGCGTTCCACCAACTTCACAAAATATTTACCCAGAAGAAAAGAGGCCACCTACCCGTGCATGGCGTGCAGCGCGTGAGGCTCGTAGTGGTATCGTCCCTCGTGATGACGCATGTCAATCGGGATCGGCGTGTGGAAGGTGGGGAAGATGTGGTGGGGGCCTGCAAGAACAGAAAAGCAAAGAAGGAGACGGAGTTAGATGTGGAAGGGAGGGAGGGAGGAAGACTTCAAAAAAAAAAGAGCTCGCCTTTCAAAAAAGAGATTTCAAAGGCAAACAGGCTACAATAAAGCAACATGAATTTCAGAGCAAGCTGAGCACTTTCGTGTAAAATATTGGCACTATCACACAAGAGAAGTGGAATAAATAAATAATCAAAGTCGTCCTAAGAAATCCTACATCTTGAACATAAAAGATATCCAACCGGGCTTTTGACAAAGACCTGCAGCTAGACGGGCTTTGAACTAGACGGGATGATGGACTGTGTGGAGGGAAGCTGCAGCTCCGACTCAAACCGGGACTGACAGCGCTGGGAAAAGCTTTCTTCTGCTCGCACTCTTCCCGTCCAAACAGCATGAGGCTCCTCTGGAGCTGCAAACAGCACAGCCGGCCTCACAACACACAGCTAAAGCCCTTAACCGACTCACACTGAACACACACACACTCCTGGGTCGGCTGTAAACATGATGGGCATGAATGAGAACATTTGATCTGTGAATTCTTCTGCTTGTTTTCACCGTTTAATTGTTGCCTAAAGTGACTGTCTGCTGCTTCTTTGTGTTCGCAGGGTCGGAGAGACAGACGCGGCGCCTCTGACCTTCATTTATCGGAGCTAACAGGTGAGAACATCACGAGACGTCCTCACAGGAGACGAGAGAAACTCAACCTCAGAACCAACATTTAGCCTGCAGATATCCGGGTCGACACGAGAATGACATTTATCATCACCAGATGAATGCTGACGGGTCTGACATGATTTCTTTTGTTCTGATCACATGGAAGTGCATCACCATGAAGTTAGAGGACAGACACACACTGAGATAACCAGATGTTGGGTCAAGCTTCAGAAAACTCGCTCCTACATGTCCCATAATGCACTTCACAGGATCTTTACATTAGAGTCTTCCTGTCTGATAAACATTCAAACTCAGTCCTCCTTCAGTTGTTCTGGACGAGACACCGAACATCATGACATGCGTCAGTTTAAACAGAAGTCAGATCATCGACGTCTTTTTCTGAATCTGTCAGCGATGCGTTCGTTTCTGTCGGGTCGGAATCAGCTGTGAGAAGCTGTTTGTCGATGTCAGCTCTCGTACGTTCTCCGCGCTCTGCGTGTCGACGTGCTGCAGGGTGAACACGTAACGCAGACGAGGCCGGCGCTCGGTAACAAAGCTGCATTCCTGCTTCCAATTTAAGCGTCTACGTTTTTATGAGTGTTTCATCGTGCGTCCTTTTAATGGAGCTTTTATTTTCATTAAAACTTGTTTTGTTTTTGTTCTCGGATCAAAACATCAGAACTAATTAGCTGCTGCGATAACGGCGCACCACAGAAGATGTCGTGTCTTGATTTTACCGCCACATAAAGCGAACCTTTAACTCACTTTATGGAGTTATGTTTCTCGTTAACATTTTTCTCAGGTTTGTTTCAGCTCCACGAGGCCTTCGTCTAACTCTCTCTCTCTCTCTCTTTTTCTTCATCCCCCTCATCATCTCCTGCCTCGCTCGCCCTCTGTACACTTTTCAGATCCTGTTAATTGTAACCTGGTGTGTCTCGTCTCCGAGCTGCCGGATCAGAGAAGACAAGAAGAACAAAAAGACGGAGAGAGAGAGCGAGAGGAGGGAGAGGTGAGCCAGCTGATCTCTGGATTGCATTAAAATTCTTCTCGTGTCACACACACACACACACACACACACACACACTCTAGTGGGAATCTTGCAGGGTGACCTGGGATTTCGGAGCGGAGGGGTCAGGGCCACGGATCATTATCTGCTTTAGGCCGAG
Source organism: Miichthys miiuy (assembly GCA_036365135.1). Classification (NCBI taxonomy): domain Eukaryota; kingdom Metazoa; phylum Chordata; class Actinopteri; family Sciaenidae; genus Miichthys; species Miichthys miiuy. The sequence continues at coordinate 17,067,960 of CM071623.1, forward strand.
TGTTGGGATAACGGGGCCTCCCGGGGCTCCCGGGGGCCCGGGACCTGAGTGAGTCAGCATTCCAGGTCCATTCCTCTCACTCTGCACCCTGACAGGCTGACGGACAGGCCCGGTCCCCAGACGGCCACAGAAATAACCCTCTTTACTTCATTGTTCGGTCTGCACAATGCCACAAGGCCTGCTGGGACGAGGCTGGATTCCTTCAGGCCCACACGGCCGATGTTTCGCTCGAGCTCGTGTTCAGTTTGGAATTCAGGAGGAGAAGTCGGTTTCCTGTCGCTGAGTGACCCTCTGACTGATCCCTGCGATGTCTGAGTGTAGGAACGTTGTGACGTGAATCCTGGATGAACTTGAAGTTGTATTTCTCCGTATCACCGCTGTGATCTGAGCTCTTTAATCAACGAGAAGTTCATCGACTGATTCTTTTCTTGGAGCTTCTTTCACGTCAGTGAGTGAAGTTTGAAGACGTGGCAGTGAACTCTGACTCCTCCTGACGTTTAAATAAAGTTTTGAATATGAGACTGTAGTCAGCTGGATTCATGAGTTAAACGATGGTCCCTGCTGTGTGTCTGAGTCGTGATTGGCTCATGTTGAAGTCGTAGCCGCCGTCCTCTGAGGAGAAACACATCTGTACGGACGCATGTAGAAATATACCCACCTGTATCATTTCTATCTGTAAACTCGTCTCCATCTTTTTATATTAATCACCATCTTTCTCTCCATCTCTATATATGTGTCTTAAATTCCTATATCTTCATCTCTATTCGTGTGTTTTGTTTGTTCTGCACGTCTCTCAGTCTATTAATCTCCATCTTTGTCTTATCTGTATCTGTCGATCTCCATCAGTTCATCTCTATTGATATATCTATCTATATTTAATGGTCTCCATCTCTGCACTCTGTTTGTAGCTTTACCTCTATCAGTCTCTATATTTATCTCTTTCTGTCTCCACCTTTGTCACCGCCTGTATCTCGATCTCTCTATTTATCTCTCAGTCTGTCTTCATCTCTAATATCTGTTATTATCTCTGTAGTTCTTCGTGTGTATCACTGTCTGTCTCATTGATTTATATCTTTATTATTTTTATTTCTGTATTTATCTGTTTGTCTTTTATGATTTATTTCTATCTCCATCTAAACTCGTCTTTGTCTCTAATCCAGTCTGTGTGTGTTTCTTCAGTCACCATGTTTATGTCTGTTTCTATCTGTCTTCATCATCTGGATCACAGTCTGCATTATAATTTAGTATAATTACCTTGTCTCCTCCTGACTCTGCACACTGTGTAGGCTGAGCACAGACAGTATATACGTATGTATATCTGTGTGTGTGTGTGTGTGTGTGTGTGTGTGTGAACGTGAGAGCGAGCTAAAGGGCCCCATTCAAAGAGCAGCTCCAGTTAATGCACCATTCATAACAGTTGGGGGTGAATTAAGAGGGGGGAGGAGAAGGTGGGAGACAAAGAGCAGCAGAATCTGGGTCAGCAAAACATGACGAGGAGAGGAAGAAGTCTTTAAATCCTCCGCTCACGGTACGGCTCACGGTACGGCTCACGGCTCACGGTACGGCTCACGGCACCCCTGACGGCTCACGGTACGGCTCACGGCTCACGGTACCACGTGCTGCACAGTGAATGTACTCTGATTACTCTGTCGTTTGTTTGGAGTTCAGATGAACTTTTTAAACAGTTTTGTTCACGTTATGAATCGTTAATAAATGAGCATCTGTAGTCTGCAGAGACACATTACTGTACATAAAGACACTGCAGGCACAGACACGAGGACGGATGAAGAAGTTAAATTAAAGAATAAAGGGTGCAAAAAGGTTGAAAGTGTGACGTAACAGCTAAGATGTCAGTCAAACGTTTGAGGCTGAGTCACGACAGCTCGGGTTTCTCAACATGAACGACCTCTTCCAGTTTGGACACGTTGGACCTGGAGGAAGTAATCCAGCCAGTCACCGTCGGCCTGTCAGCTATCCGACCGGTCCAGGCTGAGCTTTCCTCTGCGGCCCTTCGCGTCGTGGCCGGGGGATTGACCAGGCAGGCTTATTCCATCACCGAGACAGCTCCATTGTTCTGCCGCCACGGGAAGAACAAAAGGCGAGCGCTCATGAGAGTTCAAGAGGCACATTTACCTGATTCACTGGGCCCCGATCCCCCCTGGGCGTACGCAGCGTCAGGCAGCACCGCCGTGCCCTCGCTTAGGCTCCAGCCATCTATTAGTCTTTGCTTGATAACATTTGTTTCAGCGCTGCGGCGGCCCGGCTACACTTCTTCAAAGTCAGCCCCCCGTTCTGTACGCACACACTGAAACTGTGCTTCCTCGTGTCGCTGCACCACGTTTCTCCAAGTTTATAGAGCTAACATCGCTAAGAGAGCATACGGTAGCAGCGCTGCACCTAAAAGACTGCGTGCACGACCTTGTGGCTTCTCAAACTGAAGTTTTCTGAGTATTCCTTTGGCCTCATTGATTATTGACTCACCTGGGAGAGAGCGTGTGTGCATAAACTTTTCAGGTGTTGACACACTGAGGGCTTTTACATTATTTTACATTCCACATCTGTCCAGGCAGATCAGCCCGTCCTTCCTTTCTTTGACCTTGAAAATCAGATGAAGCAGCAGATCATCTCTGTCCCCGTCACAGAGCCAGACTGAAGCCAGCGAAGACGCCTGATGTCAAAGTATTCAGTGACAAAAGTAATTACACCAAAAGCTGGCCGACCTTTGCAGAGAGATGTTTGCTGTCTGACTCACTCTGCGAGGGGGAATTTGAAGATCTGAGCAGGAAATTACAGCAGAAAAAGTTGGCTCGAGTCCCGCGATACACAAACCGCTGCACACACGAGGCCTCGCAGTGCACTCGAGCTGTTTTCATCACGGGTTCAGTTGTTCTCGCTCTGTTTTATCCAACGCAAACAAGAGACATTAAACGCATCACTTCCTGCACAGCAGAGGACGTTTACCAGGAAATGGTGACAAATCAGTTCGACTGACGTCACGGCGGCAGGAGAAGCTTTATGAAGCGAAGCAAGAGAAAACAAACGTCACAGGTTAAATAAATCAGACATGCAACGTCAATCTCTTTAAAGACTCATGCAGCCGCTCTCACTTCCTCTGATAAAAGTCATCAAATCACATTCATCATTTCTGACCCTTCAGATTCAGCCGACACTCCAGTGGTTGGAAACCTTTGCTCCAGTGGTGACGCTGCAGGATGATGGAGGTGCAGGAAGTCTTTAATTCTAAAGAAATCAGCTGCAACATGCAGAAGATTATTAGTGGAGACTGATGGAGCTGCAGGGACTGACAGATACCGCTAACTGACACTGACCCAGTGAGGGTGTCCATATACTTTTGGCCATGAAGTGTATTTGCGAAGAGTTTTTCTCCCTTTGATGCAACTTAAGTTATTCAAGGTTCTTTCTTTAGCTGCATATTTATCCATCCATCCATCCATGCACCGTGTGGCTGTAGCGAGGTGGCCCCGGTGGCAAACCACCACGAGGGAGAGTTACTTATCAGCCTTCGACAGCCGGGCTCAGGCCACGTGCTAATAACCTCCATGCATCACCGGGCTGAAGGTGAGCGCGCGGCGGCTGGCATAAACAAAACGAGGCAGGCGGCGAGGTAACGGCGCTGATGTGCCTCCTCCGCTCGCCGTGCCACGAGCGGCGCGTTGTTAGCATGCTGTTTGTGCAATTTAGGTACTTAAAAGACGGCGAGGGTTCAAAGACTGATTGTGCCGTCGAGTAATCACCCACCTCCAATGCATGCCTGATTTATCACCCCCTCGCTTAATAGCACTGCTTAACACACAGGTTTGTCCAGATTAAGTAATTACCTTAAAGCAAAAGTTTATTATCTTCTTCGACGGGCCGGTGATAAAGGCTCGCTGTCGAGAGGAGCCAAAGAAAGGGCTTGTAGCCGGTGAATGAGAGCGATAATTAAAATACAATGAATTAAATTGTCGCTTCTGGGGCTGTCACCATGCTCCCCAGCTAACATCCATATTACCCCGCTGGCACCCTTGCTAGGGGGGCGCCTGGGATTATGCCTCGCCCCGGACTAGTCGAGCAGCTGAATGGGAAATTACTCCAATGGGCCGCCTGTAAATTAAACAAAGACCTAGTTCTTGTGCGAAGCGAGGAAGGCGGGTGAGGAGAACCTGAGCGGAGTCTCACACATTAGCTCCGTGAGGTTCGTCGTGATGTCTTAATGAGGCGGAGGCCTCTGCAGATACAGAAGAGGAGGGAACACAGGGGAGTGTTTGAGTGATGCGCCTCTTCTTCTTCGTCACGGTGATGAATGTGTCGCAGGTGGAAGCAGAAGACGTCTCTTCCTGCTTCACGCCGCTCACCTCACCGACACCCCCCCCCTCCAGTGATCGTCCCACAGGAGGCCCGGACCTCCAGTTCGATCTACCAAAATAGATCGAGGTCCGTCCTGTCGCGTCAGCACTCGGCAGCCTCCCGTGTCGATAAACGCTCCGCTGCACGCCCGACACGATCTGCTGAAGCAGATTTGTGTCTATTTTCTGACCCAGCTGCTCCCGCGGCTCCACAATCCTGACCAGCTTTATTTTCCTGTCGGCCGTGTTTGTTTGACATTTTGCTGCTGCACGTGATGGAGAGCAGGCCGCCTCCACCGCCACCACCACCACCGCCTCACCGCCTTCAGTCCTCTAAAGACGGCTCGGACCTCTTCGGCTCGAATAAATATTTTTAAACAGACACACGGAAACCTGAAGAAGCTGTGCTTCAAACCTCTGAGCCGGGATGAGAGGAAACAACCACGGAGGTGGAGGTGGAGGTGGAGGCGTCAGTTTATCCAAGTTAACTCACAAAATACAATTTGAAATGAATCTAAATGTTTAAAATCTTAAAAAACCAACACGAGTCATAAAAAGTGGAGCAGTCCGACGTCATCAGTGTTCAGACGTGTCGTTAAGTGATCTGATGAAGGTCGTGTAAACCAGAACGTCATTAATAAACAGTAATAACGTCACATATGTCTCCAAACCGTCCTCCTTAAACTTAAAGTGCGTCACGTGGTCGCCGCGTTCCTCCGCCGTGACCTTTGTCTTCAGACGCTGGCCGCCACACAAAACCCTCTTCACACACTTCAAACTGACCTTTCCTCAACAATACTCTCCCTCCTCTCTTTTCTCTGTTGAAGAGAAGCAGCTTGAAGGAAAACAATAAAGAAAAGGAGACAAACCCAAAAAGGGAATTGACTTTCTAATCCTGATTAACACTTTCCCACTGCTGAGGGCCTCACAGTCAGAGATGCTGCAGGTCAGAGACACTTTTAAACACAGACTTTGTAGAAAGTCTCAGATAAAGCAGCTCTAATGTTCATGGCGGCAGAGAAGAGTTCGTGTGAAGGCGAGGAGGAGCAGAGCATGACGAACTCCAGCGTCCTTTCATCTGCTGATCATTTTCAGCCTCTTCTTTGTGCTCTTGAACACCAGAGAGGGGGAATTACACGGCGGCGCTCCCATCACTTTGAGCTGAAATTACAAGATGTGGACTCTGATTTGTTTTGACGTCCCTCACCAGCAGAATCTCTGCGCCGGTGCGATGACACGTTACAAAAACTCTCCCATAAACAAGCTGCTCAGGAATTCATTTGAGTTTAGTTTACGGGGCCCGCTCGGCTTGTAATCGAGCAGAGTGAACCAAAGCGTTTCATAAACACAAACTTTGCCGCCAAGGTTCAAAAAGAAGCCTGTAGGTGTGATTACACCCTGCGAGACACCAGCAGCTCTGCAGAGAGCTCAGACCACGTCATGGGCTCCTCACATCAACACCACGACTGGATTCAGTTCAACACTGTACAAGTAGAAAATGAAAAGGTCCAAAATGTCTCAGATATCTCACCAAACCTGCGAGCTCATCTTTGAAGTGTCACAGCAGCTGGTAAGAAACAACAGAGCAGACGAAGCTCATGCCGTGTCTGTGAGGACATGCATGAAGTTATCTCATTTACGTCGCTCTATGTTCTCGACAAAATCATAATTTTATCTCGCAGAACACGGAGGTAAAGTTCTGCTGGAAATATTCTAAATATAACGTTCGCTCTGATATTGATGTTTCTATGCGTCCACAGCAGGACATTGTTCAGCTTCACGCTGGCCTGCTTCTCCAAACTGGGTGCGCCGACCTCCTCGTACAACCACATTTGAAACAAGCCAAACTATCCCGTTAAGAGCAATTCATTTAAAAGGGCTGATTAGAAGCTTCAGAGGAGAATAATGGAAGAAAGTGTCTGATGACAAACGTTTTCAGTGCAGACATTTTGATGATGAGCAGAAGTTCAGCAGGAGAGCTGTGGGAATCAAAGCGGACACTGTTTGGTTTAGTTAAAGGACACTTTGTTTATCCAGCAGACCTTAATGGTTGATCTGAAACCGACGTGGTTTTCTGGACTGCACCGACGAGTAAAGACAGCTGCTGCTGCTGCACAGACGGGCGAGAGAGGAGGAGGACGTTTATGAGGAACAAAGCAGTTTAAAGAAAGTGGATCAAGTTTTAAGATGTCCAGGAATACTTTGTCTTCTGCTCACATCTACAACGTCACCACGATCACCACGATCTCAGACCGTGTTCACACTCAGCTGCTTCAATCAAGTCTACACCGAAACACAAGCAAACACTTCAGATGATCTTCAGTGTTCTTTACGGCCGTCATCTGCTGGAGAGCAACACGTTCTCACTCCTAACTCGTCACAACCTTCAGTCAGTGTAGCTGTAGGTTTGCATGTGCGCGACTCCGCAGTGAACTTAGCAACAATTAATATGTAACATCTGCTGAGACTTTGAAAATGAAGCTCTGAGAAACATTTCAAACAGATCTTCTGTGTCGTTTAACTCGCCATGTCCTAAGGTAGAAAACGTCACTGCAGGTGTGATTTCTATTAAAATGATCAGAAAACATGTCAAATCAAAAGTAAGTCAGCTGCTCAGGTGTATTTTTGTAGTTTAGCTCCGAGCCACCGGTGGCAGCACCTGCCTGAGGATGTGTGCCTCCACCGTGGAGTGAGTTATGTTTGAGACGCTGGATCACAGCAAAACTAGGCTGGGAATCAAACCTGTGACCTTCCTGTGTAGGTACAAGGACTCTGCTGGATGTCAGGCTGACTCTAGTCCAACAAGCACAAACACACAGCAGTAACAATACACTCGGCCCCCGAGCTGAGTGTAGTATTGATCCGGCTCTCACTGAGGAGGTGTTGAGGCCTGACGGAGCTGCAAGCCTTGCCGTCCTCCCCACCTCCTCCTCCTCCTCCCACGTCTCATCCCAAGTGGGCCACCTCTGACCTGCACAATTCAGCCGCTGAATAGGCCCGGCGAGGGCCACAAAGCCCGGCAAACAGCGCAGTGTGTAATGATAAAGTGCTGAAGAAGAGGGCCGCCTCACACAATGAGAGCGCGGCGCTCGATTAAATGCTGACTCGCACCTCATCGCGTCTCGTCTCAGCAAATCAGAGCGGGACACCAAAAACACGGCGGCACGTTTCAGGAGCCATTTCTCCAACGGAAAATAGAACAAAACATTAAATATGAAGCGCCTTTCAACTTTGTTCCCGCTACATAATGCTGACCAAAAAGAAAAAACCTCCGTCCATGAAGCATCATTACAGTGATTCATCTTAAAAGTCCTGTCTAATGAGTTTCCTGTGAGTCGACTGTGTATCGACTTATTAAGAAAGAGATGGTATAAATGAGAGCAGCACTCAGAGCCGCATATTTCTGACCTTATTTCAGTCCTTGCTTGGCCTGGTTTGGTGGCTAATTAGCTCGTGCAAACACACCACCAATGGTTAGAAGACAAAGCACATCAGGACAACAATTAGTCTAAAAGAGCTATTAGCTTCTGACCAAACGAGGCTCTGCAGAGAGAGCCAGCAGACGAGCTCGGTGTTAATCACAGAGAGGAAACACGCTAGCTCTCAGATTAAAGAGGTGTGTGTTATAAAAGTGTTGGATATTATTACACGGTTACATGGTGGTGGTTTATCATTTGTTATGTCACTTTTAGCTCTTCTCCTGGTGAGATACGAGCTCTTCATTACTTCTTTCCTCATAATTATGAGATGCTGATCCATATTTACAAGATAACTTCCATGTTTCTTTCCTCTGTGAAGTAATTCCATGAATAAAAAGTGCTCAGCCTTCAGAAATCTCCTCATAACTGCCAACAACATAAAAAATGTGAGAGTCTGCAAAGACAAACACTGTTAAGTCCCCGAGTCGTGCTAATCCTTCATCACTCATTCGTCCTGCTGACTGACAGGCCAAAGCTCTGCAGACATTTTCCGTGCAATTTGAGAGAGGGAGGGAGGGGAAGCCCTTGATTAGGAAAGGAGAGCTCGGCTGAGGGGATTGTTGAAAGAGGGGAGGCCTCCTACCTCCGTCTGAGCGGGGGCAGGAGGAGGCCGCCTGCTGTCGGTCCTCCACGTCACTTAGGCTCGCGTTACCGCCGGAGCTGGGTGTGTTTTCTGTACGAGGCCCAGCAGACGGGCTGTCAGCTGTGATCGAGTTTCCCCGTCAGTAAGAAATGTGTCATTACACCCACGTCCCCACGGTTTACATACATTATCCTGCAGCCTGCCACTGCGTCCTGCTGCTTTCTGAAGCTCCAGGAGCTGGAGGTGGAGACTGATTGATTCCTGAATGAGAGTCAAAGTGTTTGTGCAGATCTGACTGGGTTTAACCTGAAATGGTTCAAGTTAGTAAAAACACACTGAATTAGTTGAATTCTGCATTTGTAAAGATGCATGCGTGATGTTGTCGTGTCATGGCGTGAAAACAGATCGATCACCAGACGTGTAGCGGTGCCGCTTGTTGCTTCACTTGTAGCTTTTGTTTCCTCTGCTCAGGAGGTGATACTGAGACAAACCAACACGTCCAGACCGTCATGAGTATTTGAGGTCATTCACAGGAAGCAAAGTTACGACGAGCAAACTGAAATAAATGAAGTGGTTTGATGAGTTCATGCTGTAGACTCATCGTTATAATTGAATCTTATTACATCTAAAAATAAAGAGTTAGTTGTATTTAATAAGTTTTATTTTGAGGCTAGGACGAGATGATGACATTCTCCCAGAATCCTCTCTGTAATAAAGAGCTCGTTTTGGGGGAAGTCAGACGATGGGAATATTGTGAGGAAGGTGGAGCCGCCTTTGTGAAAGTACAAAGACCGAGTTCGTCAGTCAGGCGGCGAAGGGAGGAGACGCCTTCAAGTGGATGCAACACCGTGACCCTGTGTGGGTTCAGAGCTGTCAGGCCCACTGAAGGCAGCTTTAGGGGGGAGTCGCCACGGCAACAAAGGGCGGCTGAGAGTGGGATGAGTTTCAATGCTGAAAAAATTAACCAGAAGAAAAGAGAGCGAAGAGTTCAGGACGATACGAAGATAGACGAGACAAAGACTCATCAGCAAACACAGGAAAACTACCATGAGATCACCATCCATCCAACCATCATCCATCCAACCATCATCCATCCATCCAACCATCATCCATCCATCCAACCATCCAACCATCCAACCATCATCCATCCATCCAACCATCATCCATCCATCCAACCATCATCCATCCATCCAACCATCCAACAATCCATCCATCCATCCATCCATCCATCCAACAATCATCCATCCATCCAACCATCATCCATCCATCCATCCATCATCCATCCATCCAACCATCATCCACCCATCCAACAATCCAACCATCCATCCATCATCCACCCATCCAACAATCCAACCATCCATCCATCCAACAATCCAACCATCCAACCATCATCCATCCATCCAACAATCCAACCATCCATCCATCCATCCATCCATCCATCCATCCAACAATCATCCATCCATCCATCATCCATCCATCCAACCATCATCCACCCATCCAACAATCCAACCATCCATCCATCATCCACCCATCCAACAATCCAATCCCCCATCAACTATCGTCTGGTGATTCGACTGCGTTCATGTGCAGATATTTGTTTACAGAGTTCAGCAGAAAAGTGTCTTTCTCGTCATTCTCTCATATCAAGTTTGTAATCCGAGTCTCTTTACACTGGAAGCCCCAAAACATTGACTGTTGCCCTCAGAGGTTGATGACTGTGATGCAAGAGCAACTATCAATTCCCAGAGTGCAACCTCAATTTCCCTGCAAAACATTTGACTGGCAACCAACAAACCCCCTAAAATAACCCTTCATATCCACTTCACTGTGTTTCACTTGTTGTCTGTAATATCTTCAGATTAGCTGCCAACGTGCCAAGCGCCTCATCACCTCGTCGTCCTCAATGACTCGCCCGTGAACAGTGAAAGAATGTGATGTTCAGATGTATTTCAGCATGCTGCCACAGGATGTTTCAAATTTCTGCGTCTTCATCAGGTCAAAGCTGTCTGACCGTGATGCATTCAAAGTCTTAGAACTGACTTCATAACTCTTTTTATTGCAGCTCTAATCACTTTCATTGGCTCTGTGAGTGTTGAGCATGAGGCCGGCTGACGGGGAGCCACTTACTTCACCGTGTTTACGAGGGAAAATATTCCTCAGTGTTGAATTAAAAGAGCAAAGTCATATTTGGGGTGTTTTAACAGTTGCTTTGGGCCGGTGGTGATGCAGACGTGGGTTTGCTGTTTGAAACACAACACTGCTCGCTCGCTCTCAGACCGGGGCTTTTAAAATCCGTGAATGTGACAACCTGGTGCTTCATAAAGATTTATAACGGCCAGACAAACAGCAGACTGTGTGTTTATCCTCATGTGCGAGCTTTGATTTCCACTGTAGCCCAGCTAATTAGCTGTTATTGCTAATCTCCAGCTGCTTTCTGCAATACTTACAAGGCAATTAGCGTGCCTCTTCTCGTTTCACTGTAACTTCGTAAAGAGCGCCGTCGCTCTCAGGCGGCAGCTGTGTGCCGCTTCAGAGGGCGGAGGCTCTCAGGTTGGTGCTGTCACTACGTCAGGCCGAGTCGACTTGAAGTGTTTGAAAACGTTCAGTCTGAGGGCAGAAACATGGAATAATGATGAGGTGCAGCAGAGATTACACTGAGCTCATGAGTCCATGACGACAAACATGCAGACTTTACTGAATGTTTGGATTATTCACACTTTATTCTGAGATTATTCTGAGATTATTCTGAGATTATTCTGAGATTATTCTGAGTTAGTTTTCTGTAAATGTGCTAAAGGTTCCTAAAACTTCAGGATACCTGAACTGAGTTGTCCTCAGTGGTAGTTGCTGTAAAGGTGGCAGATAACTGTATCTCTAAATGTGGATTAATCCGCCGCTGAAAATAGTCCCCAACAGATGCACGTTTCCTCTGTTTGAGTTCAGGATCTGTTTCACTGTCGGGTTCGAGGCGGTAACGTCTCTGTGAAGTGTGACTGAACAAGAGGTGGAGTGCGGTGGAGTGTGGTGAGACTTAACGTGACGAACGTGGAGGTTCTGTGGTTGGTGTTTGTGTTGGAGAGCCAGACGTCCATCAGCTGGCAGAGAGAGAGAGAAGGACGTGCCAGAAAACTTCCTTTACTTTCTTAGTTACTTTTCTTGTGTTTTCGTGGAGGGTGGCCCTCCAGACTGCGGTTGTCCGGGTCAGAACCATAATGAGCTGCTAAAACCCTGAAAGAATTGAATTAGTCAGAGTGTTCGAGTCCAGATATAAGACGTTGGCCCCAAACAGCAGCAGACAGCAGCTTCCATGTATTTCCGGGCTCCTCTTGATTTAAAGCTTTTTGTGTCGTGGCCGGCTCGATGCACAGATCACATCAGTAGCACATGAATAGGTCGAGCCTCGCTGTTGCCCCCGGCGTCCGTCTCCTCTCGGCCCAGATCACAGATCAGACAGAGGAGGTGACGAGCTGCTTGGTTTAACGAAACAAGCGCCATTTAACGGTTAGGTTAAAGATTACCTGACCGGCTGCTGAGAATCCAAACTCACTCTACAGCTCATGTCAGTGACAAACACACTGTATCTGTTGTTTTTATTGTCCTGAACCTAGACGTCTATAAAACCTCTTTATTTTTGGATTGTTAAAACCAGCTCCGACAGTCGTGTGCTGCAGAGAAAATCACAAAGATGAAGAATGAAACAACGACGTTGAGCCAAAAACATGATGAAATGTTTCCATTGACTGAAATGGAAACAGAGGTGTACTGACAATAATATCTGTTAACCGACAACCAAAATCAGCCCACAGACTACAAACTTTCTGCTTTCTAGCAGCGTGATTTTCAGGACTGAATGGGCTGATCCTGCTGGGAGCAGCTACAAGAGGTACAGTTACGTTTTTTTATGGACTCCAGTCAGACCCTGAACGAACTCTAACGTTTGTCCTGAAGGATCTGCTACGTTTCCGTCATTTCAGCCCATTTCAGGAATATTTCCACGTCTAGCTGAACGAGTCACCGCCTCGCTAACGAACCTAACGATCTCTTGAATAACTCGTGTTGAGACTTTAAACGTGTCTTCATGTGTTCCTGTTCTGCAGCTCTAAACAAAGACCGACCCGTTTATTTCAACACGCTCTGATCTCTGAGTCTAATGCAACATGGCCTCCGCGGTGACACGAACACTGATCCTTCTGTTTGCTTAACGGGTCACAAGTTAACTAAACACACACACACACACACACACACACACACACACACAGCACTTCCACATGTGCAGTGTTTTCGCTCTGACTCGTGCAGATGTGTCTGAGCTCGTAACGTCAGTCGTACCATTCGGAGCTTCATCACGTTTCCCCCACCCCGACCTGTTTATATAAGGAGCTGCTCCTCCTGCTGCTCCTCCTGCTCCTCCTCCACCTGCTCCTCCTCCTCCTCAGTGTGTTTATTTTGTTTGCTGAAGATGTGCGGTGCCTTCAGACAGTCAGTCAGACGTTCAGAGTTCACAGTGTAGTTTGAATTTGACGATGGTCTGATCAAACTGACCCTTCAGTCTCATCCAGAGAGGAGAGAGCTGTCAATCATCTGACACACACACACACGTTTCATCACTGCTCATCTAAAATCTGTTTGTTGGATCAAACCTGTGTTTTGTTGCTGCAGCCTGACCCTAAACCTCCGAGGCGACCTCTCAGAGGGTGGAGAACTCATCTCAGTTTGGTGTTAATCCTCTGAAACATCCTTACGTCGCTGGCCGCCGCTCGCTGCTGTAAATCTGCAGGAATGCAGCCTGTTGTTGTTTTTGGAGGCGAGCCTTTAACGGCTCGGAGAGATTGATGTCTGCAGACGCTGCCTGAAGCCGGTTACATCTATCAGCAGCTGGACTCACTAAAAGCTCACTTTGACGAGTGGTGAGAACTGAAACGCTGGAGCACGTTTGTCCTCTTCATCCTGTTCAAATATTCAGAATGTAAAACTAATATTTCACTCTGTGAATGAACACGAGCAGACTGTGACGATGTTTAAGCTGCTCTAACGAGAAAAGTTTGACTCATTTATTTAAACTTGTGACGTGATTTGGATTCCCAGGATGCACCATGAGTATATTTACAGCATGTTTGATGACTAGACTAAATATAAGAACAAACGTTTCTGTTCTCACTTAGTCGCTGTAATCTCTCTAACCTCTCAGACCGGCCGCGCTCCGTGAAGTCAAACTTCAGATAAACGAGACGAGGGCATCTTGGAAAGTCATCAAGCTAAATGTTTACGAAGAGCCACAGAGAAGTGTGTGTGTGTGTGTGTGTGCAGAAATCCCATTAGTCCAGATGACTGTGTGTGCAGTGGGCTCACGTGTGTGGAAACAGTCACTGTGATTACTGGCACTGTGCTGCTGAGGGGCCCCGAGCTCTAACACGCACCCTGAAACTCTCACTTTCCTCAAGTCAACTTGAGCTCGTCTGAGGCACAGACGGTAAAGTGTGCTTGCTTCCAGCGGCACAGGCGTCCCCGCTGACGGTGAAACACTTTGTATTTTGTGTGCTAACATCAGGGGGCTATTTTTCTGCTCCTGCCTCTCGGAGGCCTCCCCGGGCAGGGCCTCATTTAAACAGCGCACAGGCAGGAAAAGAGAAAAGAGCCGCCGCCCCTCTTCTTCTTCTTCTTCTTCTTCTTCTTCTTCTTCCTCTTCCTCCTCCTTCTCTTCTTCTTCTCAGGAAGATTAGTGGCCGTCCTTTTGGAGTAGGAGGTGGATGCTGAGCCTTTTTCGGTCACATTTTTCTCTGCCAGCGGGCCTGACCCCCTGAGTGCTCTCTGTGCAGCTCGCCGGCGTGCGGTGGGGGCCTTCGCATCGAGCCAACATCAATTACTCACTGTCCAGAGGCCAGATACAGAAATCCATCCTTATCGCTAACTCACCTCTCTTAAAATACGATTTACAAAGCCGGGCCTCCCGTCTCCGTTCAGGAGGATTCATCACCATCACACCGAGGCCTCGGTTTGACTCGCAGAGCTGAGGCTGAGCACAGCGGGCCGCTTCAGTCAGTCTGAACACGGAAATCTGCATGTAACGTCTTTAAATCCGTCAAATGTTTTATTACTGTTATTTTTGATAAATTCCACGACATCAGCTGCTTCCTCTGAAAGATGTTGTGTCTGTTTAGCCTGTTTAGGTCTGCCCCCACCCCCACCCCACCCAGGGTGCCCCGGGGCGGCCTAGGAGGTGCTAAGTACTTAGGTCCGTCCCTGTGGACCAGCCAGACTCAGCAGAAAGACCTGGGAGGCTGCAGGGAGGGATGGAGGGAGGGATGGAGGGAGGGAGTGGAGGGGCGCTGAGCGCGGCGCATCAATCTCCCTCTCGAATGACAAACTCACTCTCGGCAAGATGTATGTCATGAGCCACCAAAGCCAGTTAATCAAATCATTAGCGGCACCCAGTAGTTTCCTCTGGCCTAGTTTAGCGACACAGACAGAGGAGAGAACGGCGTGCAGCGAGCGCCGCCTCGAACAAAGCTTCCTCTCCGATATTCACTAAAAGAAATCTGCATCCGTGACGGATTTTTACTTTTTCTAAATTCTTCTGGGTCAGGATAAAAATAAACCTCACCGTGTTTTGAGGAAACACAGAGCACATGATCTTCATCATGTGTCCATTTATTCTGAGAGCTTTGCAAAGAGGAAGCTGCTGATGAAGCTCATTTAATATGCTCGAAAGCTTCGGAGCAAGACGAACTACGAGAATGAACTTTTGAGCTAACGTGCACGAGAAGTTAAAGTGCTCAGAACAAAATGAGAGGAGCATGTGAGGTGACTGAAAGCTCCAGAAACAGCTAGCTTCCTTATTCTGCAAACTGGACTCACGTGATACGAGGAGCCAATCGGGATTGAGTTTAACTGTGATGCGTTTCCTGGAAAAACGGGAGGCAATAACTCTGAATTTAAGCAATCCGACGGAAATCAGATTTCCACAAAGCCTTAAAGAAAAGTGTGTGTACGGCTGTGTGTGTGAACAG
Source organism: Miichthys miiuy (assembly GCA_036365135.1). Lineage (NCBI taxonomy): Eukaryota > Metazoa > Chordata > Actinopteri > Sciaenidae > Miichthys > Miichthys miiuy. The sequence continues at coordinate 17,083,375 of CM071623.1, forward strand.
AGGGCTGCGACACACACATCAATATCAGTTGGATTCTCTAAATAAGTTCGGTTATTACCGACGGCTTTGGAATCATAGCGGTCCCTGAGACGGCGTAAATCTGAGCGCCGAGGCCCGGCTCGTACGAGCAGACAGATGCGCGCTGTCACAGGAAATACAAGCGCTCATTTGAATCTATTAACCAGGCAGCAGCAGAGCGCCGGGCTCGGCCAGCGGACGAGGAGGGAGCTCAGCCCAGAAGAACCGGCGCTGCCAGTGAACCCGGGTCCAGAAGTCACCGTGCCAGAGCTGCCTTTTATAAAGTAAATCTGATATAGGGGGGTCGGAGCGTCGCAGGGCGGAGGTGGATGGAGGAGGAGGAGGTGTGATCATCAGAAAGGAGCAGATAGGAGCGTCTGGAGCACCTGGGTCCATTCTAATTGACTCGGAGCGTGGCGTCTCCACTTTTTAAACAAAGTGACTCTCACTTGAGCTTCATTATACGCGCACCCCATTTCCATAGGCCTCTGGGAACAGGACCTGGGCCGCTCACATAAAATAAATGACCGCTCCATGATAAATGGTTCTATTAGCAATCCAGATTGTTAAACTGTGATATAACAGATCGGAGAGGGGCGCGGGGGCCCATTCATTTTCCTCCCTTCTGCACACACACTGCTGTAAATAGCTTGTTTTTATGTGTAAATAACATATTAAAACTCGGCATTAGCCATGTCCTTTGATAGAGAGGAAATTGTTCTAAATAAATAACGCGGGACGGGAATATAAAACAGGGCGGGCTGTTACGGAGCCGGCGTGGAGGCTCAGAGGTGGGCATGACTTAGGTGACAGGAACTGTGCAGCCAACAGTAAACAACACGCTGACAATAAAAGAGGCCTGAACAGCAGCAGTATATTAGAACCGCCGACTTTTCCTCCGCCGGCTTGTTTGGGGGAATAAGCTCTCCGGTTCAAGGACCTTGTCTCATCTGCCTCCCTCTCATGCTGCATATTCACTTATCAGAAGCTGGCAACAGGAATAATAATGCATATTACGGCGATAAGTAATTGCCCTGTCTCGACACAGTGGCAGACGGTTGTGGTTTTTAGTGCTGAGGCTCTTCGCTGATATCTGATTGGTGGAGACGGGCGCAGGCGGCAGCGGCGGCCGTGAAACAGCTTCTTGTTTATTTAAGATTAAAATGCGAGGCTCTTATACAAAGCTGATACGGAGGAAGAGTTATGGAGGGACTTTTTTATTTTAGATTATAGAAATAGAAACGTTAGAGTTCAGCCGAGGTCACGCTTCAGGTCAGAGGACGCGAGGCGAGTGGAATGAGTCCTGCACCGCTTGTTTCCTTTTCTCACCCACAGAAAGCTTCTTTAGACTCGACCGAACACCAAGACCTGACGACTTCGACTTAAAACAAACTTCCTGACAATATTTTCAGAATAAAGTTGTAAATACAATTTAAAAATATGAAAATTAATTCTTAATATTTCTAGTTGACTCTCAGAGGATATCGGGAGTGCAACTAACAACTAATTATATTATTAACACGTCATCATCCGATGCACAAATCCTCAAAAGGTTTCAGTTCGTTCTCATTTAAAACAAAGAAAAGCAGCAAATTCTCACATCAGAGGACCATCAAACATCAAGCCATTAATCAATTAACAAAATGAATGCTGGAGCTCTAATTAGCATGAACGATCTCTGAACACAGGAGTTACAGTGAGAGCAGCCAGTGCCTTGCTCAAGGACAGGACGTTGATGGAAAAGCCCGTGTTCTGACCACAGAGGCATGCTGGGACTGAAAGCTTTGTTGAAATATTGAAGAGGAGCATGTAAAGAAACAGAGCCGCGTCCTACATCGATATTCTCTTATGAACAATTAATGTTCCATGTCTTCGTCATGGCAGGCCACCAAGTTCTTCATTAAACAGGAGAGAAGTCACTAAATCACTCTCTGCATTTCCATTTCAAAGTGACCCGTCACTCTCTCCAACACGCTGTCGTCGTCCGCTCGCTTCATTCTGTGGAGGTGAGAGCGAGCTCTTTTAAGCTCATTATACGCAGCTTTCATCACACGTCCACTGACATCTTTAAAACATGCATCCTCTCACGCCGTCCTCACCTCCACTTGGTGGGACGTTCGCCGTGAAAACACCTCAGCAGGTTGCTCATGTGCTTTAAATGTGGGTCAGTGTTTCCTCCTGACGGCTCGGTCTGATTTTTTTAATGCTTTGGGGGGAAAATGTTGCGTCTTCTGAGAAGCAACAGAAATATCTGTTGTTGCTGTAAAGGAGAAACTAAAGCATGTGATGCAGACCAAACGGCTGTAACGTCGAGCTTTTCTAGTCCAGTCACTCCACAGACGGCTGCAGAAACTGGAAGGACGAGGCCGGTTCCTAAGCATTTCCAAAAATCACGAATCATGAAGCTTTTTCAATGAATAATTTTCCTAATTTTCTATAAAATTGGCACAAATGAAATAACACGCTTCTCTTCAGTGTGTCGTGACGTACCGATATTTTCAATAACTTCATATTTAAAGAGAGAAATCCTGATATAAGATGCATCATTTCTGTTTCTTCATGTGTGGTTCCCACTCTGCTTTTCATGCTTATAAACTCGCTCCACATCCCTGTACTCAGATTTTTAGTGTTGAATTCATTTGACACAAAAACACAGAAAAGCTGAAGATAAATTTATGCTTTCAAACGTCTGTAAAAGTACATTAATACTGACTCTGCAAGAACTAAAACAACATTTAAAAATGATAATGAGTCAACGATAAACACTTGAACATTAAAGACAGATTGTGGTTATGCTTCTCGACTTATTATTTAGGATATTGGGCTGTGATGCTGTCGGCGTGTGAATAAGAATAAGAGCAGAGTTATCGCAGTAGTTCTTTGGTGGTGTGCCCACATTTGAGCTCCGTTTCCAGCTTTGTTCCTTCTTTATCAATTAATAAGTGTTTCTTTATAATGGCAGGCCACCAAGTCCTTCATTAATGAGTAAAAATGTCACTAAATCACGCGTTTAATTTCCATTTCAAAGGCGAGCCATCAGTCCGCATCTTTGTCAGTCTCTGAAGCTTCATGTCGTCCTCGGCTCAGTCATTTTATACTCTGGAGGTAAGAACAAGGTCTTTGAGCCTCATTATGGCGGCCTTTCATCACACGTTCACTGACATCTTTAAAACATGGATCCTCTCTTTGTGCCCGTCCCTCCCCTGCGAGAGAGGATCGCTGCTACTCTTGATTTAGTTCAACAACACAAACACTGGTCCTCACCTGCCCCGGCCCCCTCTCCTCCTGTCATGTTACCTGTTCATCAGTGTTTATGTGCTCAAATGGTGCCACACTCCTCGCCTGCACGCACCGGGCCTTGATACGGGGCGATCCGCATTAATGATGCTCTTTTAAGGCCCGAGTCTATTTAAGGATTCCTATCAGACATCTACTGTAAGTCACCTCTGACTGCTGCTGCTACCTTATCAGGCCCGAGGAGAGCCACGAGCATCGGCTCCCAGGATGGCGCTTTATCTTTGAAATGTATATTTCATGGGTCGTGTTCGCTCCCCCTCTGCCCCCCGGCTGAGACCTCGGCTCATTGTGTCACACGGCACGCCGAGGCCTGACAGACGACCGGACACGAAGCTCACGTCCAGTCTGCAGCTCTGCAGAAAGTTTTCTTACCTCTCGTCTCTGAGGGCGACGGTTTCTTCGGGAGGTCGGAGAACCCGCTGCCGTCCATTTTGTCTTTTTTCTCGGCGGCTCTCGATGTGGAAGTCTCCATCGTCCAACGTCTCTGCAAGTGAAAGAACACAAGAGGAGCTGTTAATGCCCAACGAGTGGAGAGGGAAGCATGAGTACACTCAGGACTCTGAGTCTGAGAGCCCTGACAGTCCTCAGATGTTCCTGCTCGGGAGCGCTCATGAAAAGGCGAGATAAACAGTGTTCACACAGTGTGTGTGTGTGTGTGTGTGTGTGCGCGGTGTCACACAACACAGCAGCTCTTAACCACATCTCATGCACGTGGACATCAGAAACACTGAACCCGTCACAGCTCGTTCACGGATCAGAACCTAACACCTCCACACACTCGGCCCTCTGCAGCTTGTTTATCCTTGAGCGCGCGCGTGTGTGTGTGTGTGTGTTTTTCATGAGACGGCTCACCACACGGAGCTCTCTGTGTTTCCCGCGAACCCCTGCGACTCAGCACTCAATCGGAGGAGGTGGGGGGTGTTTGGGAGGTTAAAGGAGACGAGGGGGGGTGAGGAGGAGGAGGAGGAGGAGGAGGAGGAGGAGGAGGAGGAGGAGGAGGTCTAAGCTCACATGTCATCAAAGTTTATTTGACTATTGACCTCTGTGCCTGCTCTATTCAGACGGGCTTTGTGGCTCCAACAGTTAGAACAATACGAGTTTATCTTCAAAGCTTTTAGGAACCTTCAAATTAAAACAGACTTTAAAACCTGCAACAAAAACTTTAAACTTTAAATTAATCACTTATTTATTTAAACATTTTCTCCTCTAATGTGTTCATTTGCGTCTTTTTTTATGTTTTATTTGTAGCAAACTGACAAAATATTCTCCACACGTCTGTATTTTAAGGGATCTTTGTCTCAGTTTTCTGACAGTGAGATGAGCACATGGACAGATGAAGAATGTGATTATTGAGTAATAAATCTATTAAAATGATAAATGCATCTCACAGATTAAAGCGTCACACTAATTAAACAATAATAAAATATACAATAAATGTCAATGAAACACGACGACAGGAGCCAGGGTGTTTTTACATGTTCAGGTGAAACTCATGTTCAGGTTGCTCGTCAATAGCTGCTAAACGACTCACTGGTAGTTTCAGGAATCGGACCTGTGGCCTTCTGGTTACAGGACGGCCTCGGTGACAACAGCAGCTAACAATGAGGACGAATGTAGGTCACACACTTGGATGAAGCGGCACTTCATTGAGTTTACTGCCTCTTTAACAAAGCCAGCTCTGACTGACAGTCCTGTCTGTGTCTTTATTGCTGTGGATGAATCAGTGTAACAGGTGTGAGAGGCCAGGAGTGAAGCCTCATGGGAAGTCCCTCACCACACACACGCACACACACACACACACACACACACAAAGCTGCTTTAGTTGAAGTGATATATGAGGCACATAATGGCGGTCTTTCACGCTTGCAGTCCTCTGATCTGTCCTCGCAAATCATTATTAGTCAGGCTTAACATTTGCTGTTCACACATTTAGCAGCTTGGTGACTGCTGTTAGCACAGCAGCACATTTAAACTAACCTGACCACGATCATTTGTGTATTCAGATTTTTCAAGTGAGTTTTAAGCACTGACACATGAAATTAAAAAAATAGTAACATCCTGAGTCAGTGTCGTCTTTACTGTGAAGATGCTCCAACAGTTTGAACTCACTAACTGCAGCTCCTCATCTTGTTAAATAAAGATTACTGTTCATATTTTAATTGGCAGAATCAGATTCAGGTTTATGGCTGAGCAGTTTATTTTACACACAGTAGGAACAAACACATTTGCTTTGGTGATTTGGTGCAAGACAATAAAAAGACAATAGTTATTTAAATGAGCTGTATAGGATAAGGTCTAATTTTAGCACTGTGGTCAGAGAAAAGCTTTTAACTACATAAACCTGCTGGTCAACTTTTTAACATATTCTCCAACATGTATTTTGTTTGATGTATTTTGTTTGTACCTTTTTTAAAAGTACAAATGCTAGGCTAATGTTTTCTGAGTTAGCAACTTAGCTTCATTATGTACATTACTGTTAGCGTAGCTTCTAACTTTGTGGGTCAGACTGTAGTCACATTGTATTCAGAATATTCAACCAGTATTAGCTCAAAAGTAATGCTAATGCTAATTAGCTATTCATGTAGTGACTAGTGACTGTTAGCATTGTAGCTTCAGAAAAGCATTTAACTGTACTCTCTACTGGTTTGCTAAAGCACACTAGGTAACACTATGTTTCAATTAGCAAACACATAGTTGGCAAGTTAACTTTGTCCTGCAGACTGAAGGAAAATTTACCGTATGAAACAGTGGTTGACTTTTTATGTTTTTGAAGTGTGTATTCTCCTTTTTTAATCTCACAGATAAAGCTAGCAGAAAAAGCAAAGAGGGAGCTAGCAACTAGCTTTTCAACTCAGAACATAATGACAACTGTTAGCATTGCGGCCAACTGTTAGCATTACAGCCTGCTGTTAGCATTACGGCCTACTGTTAGCATTACAGTCTGCTGTTAGCAGTACGGCCTACTGTTAGCATTACAGTCTGCTGTTAGCATTGCGGCCAACTGTTAGCATTACAGCCTGCTGTTAGCATTACGGCCTACTGTTAGCATTACAGCCTGCTGTTAGCATCACAGCCTACTGTTAGCATTACAGCCTGTTAGCATTATATTATATGACCACAAATGTTAACTGGTGAGTGTTAGCATTTAGCAACATAAATATGAAGTGTTAATGGTTGAATTAGCAAACAAAGGCAACAAAGTTAGCTCCTTGTGAAGAAGCATAAATATCAGTGTTAGCCTTGAAACCTTAGAGAGCCTTTAACTACAGTGTAATGTCTCCATTTTTATAAATAGTCTGTTATTAAGTGCTAACACACAAATAAATCAGAGTATGAGGAGCACTGACTCCCTGAACATCAGTGAATTTAGGAGAAGCAAACAACCACGTTAGCAAGTCAACAGCTCAGTTAGTGGTGTAATTAACTATCACCTCCCACTGTTGACTGGAGGCTCCTCTGAAAGGGCAAACAATGATTCATTTGAGTATAATAGCCCACAAAGAAGTCCTTACAATGAAGTTATTTAAGAGGAGAAGAGCTTCAGAGGGAACCTCCTCCTCCCCCGTCTCCTCTCCAGAGGGCTTAAACCAATTGTTTAGTCAAGTCATCGTTTCCTTTCACGGACTTGGAGTCAGTCTGAGAGGAGCTGTTTGTTGAGACGACATCTGATTTCACTTTTCATTTCTCTATGCATCAATATTTGATCAGCGACTGTCTGATTGTAAAGAAGGACCTTCTTCTATGTGTTTCCCTCTGCAGATGCTGCAGCAGGCTGCGACTGATGCACCGTGTGGATTCACCCTGAAATTCACCCAGAAATATCAAAGTAAGTCGTCCCAAAATAACACCTTTGACACGGTGTAAATTAACTAAGAGCCCCCAAACACTCAGTGACACACATGATTTAGATTAGTCCTGTGGAGGGCCACAGCTCCCCGAATTCAAACGGCCTGCAGTAAGAGGGTATTTCCTGCGTCAGGAAAACAAATGCCTCTGCCTTCGAGGTGTAGCCGGCTTACAAGAGTACAGTTTGGCTCATCACTGAATATTACCAGCAGCCACTGTCCCCCTGAATTATTAGAGCAGCTCTTGTCAAGCAAACAAATGACTCTGTCTCAACTCAAAAGGTCACGGCGTAGCAGAGTAAAATCACAGAGCACGCAGTCAATTCCTCGCCGCTGCACCCCTTTCGAAGGGCCACTTGCTGGAATTTATGGTTGGGCCCTGCACCTATTCTCCTTTGAATAATAGCTATCCCGTAAAAGAAGCCCAGGTCGGTGGCGAGTCTTAAATAGAATCCAGCTTCGACCGAAGGGGGGTTGTTTATTGTGCGAGCGGCGAACGTACAAATAGAGGCTAACAGTGACATTTGAATTTATACCGACTTCCCAGACTTGTTCCTCTTAACTTCAAGAGAAGCAATGAGACCCCAAATCCCCAATCTGAAAGCTAAAAACAGAGCACAGGGGAGAAGGAGTATTCCCACGCGGCCAGGCATGATGAAGCTTCTTGTTTGTTGCTTCTTTTATTATTTCTTTCACCATTTGTCCTTTAGCTGATAATAAACACTGATGGGACACACGGGAGAGGAAACACTGAAGGATCCTCTGCTGACCTGAACATCAGAGCGTGTTAGCAGCTTCACGCCGTCTGTCCGCCTGGATGTTCAATATCCTGTGGCTGACCTCGCCAACAGCAAACAGATGTGGCAGCCGAGTACAGAAGGGGGACCCGGCTCGGCTCCCCGACCGGACCGCCTGAATGAATGAACGCCTCCCGCCTGTGTTAGCTTACGCTGTGTTAAAGCTGATTAATCAGTCAGTCGAGTTAATAAGCAGCCAGCAAACGAACATGCTTGTCCTGAATAAAAATGTCAAAGAACATGAAATCTTGTTGTTTGGAGCTCATGCTGTGATATTAAAAATCATTTCCACACATATAATCCAGCTGCACGCTGAGGCTACATTAAAACAAGTGAAGCTTGAAGCTGAGCTAACATCAGGTAAACCTGCAGAGCAGGTCAGGCGTGGAGGGTTCAGTCTCTCTCAACTCTCCCCAACACATTACATGTCGAGTCATCGCTGCCGTGTGTGTCTCCACAGCTCTGCCTGCCGACGGCGTGAAGTCCACAAGCCGACCGCCGAGGTTGAGCGAGCGCTTTGATCCCTGACCCTCGGCCAAATGGTCCGGCTGCAGCGCGACCACTCGCTGTTTTACAGCCACAGTTTGGACCGCTGACTTCCTGTCCACTGCCACGACGGTCCTTTCATTTACCAACACCTACGGTCAGTCTGTCTTTCTCAAACACACACACACATCCAACCACAACCGCCAACCACAGCATCCAACCACAGCATCCAACCACAGCATTTAACCACAACATCCAACCACAGCATCCACGCCTGCACAGCTTCTCCACAAACCCGTTCAGCCCGTGAACTAAATGAACTCTGACTCTTCACTGGATGATCTGAAGTTGCTTTGGTTGCGTCTCTGTCTCACACAAACTTCAAACTGACTGATTCAAACTTCAGAGCTGCAGCCAAACAGTCGAATCATTCTCTGTCTGCAGACGTGATCGTGCTCACTCTGTGTTTTTTGTGCATGCAGTCACGTGTGGACAGTCATGCATAGATAGACAGATGGATGTAGTTGCAGATTGCAACCCCCTTTCTTCTCCCTCGTGTGAAGGAGAAACTCCATGGCTAACTCTAAAGTCAGCGTTTAGTTTAGAGGTCTGAACATCTGGACTTTTGTCTCGCTCTTTCTGGACGTCGCTTGGTGTCGCTCCTCTCACCTGAAGCTAACAAACGGTGCCGAGGCCTCCGTCACTAACAGCGTGTCACAGACCTCCACGAGGCCTCCTGAGGATGAAGTCTGTCCCCGGCCCCTGACGGCTGGGTTCCCTTCCTGGAAGGGAGGAAAGAAGAAGCTGGAGAAGGGAGGAGGAGGAGGAGGAGGAGGGGGACAGATTCCTCCTGACCTCGAGGTCTGATTGAGCTCACGGAAAGACGGCCGAGGGGGGATTGATTGCTAAAGAATACCACATGGCCCCGCTGGGACGCCACATGGTAAAAAATTTTGTGGAAGGCAAAAAAAGCTGGTGGTTTGATGCTGCTGAGGCCTGGCAGCGTTTCAGAGCTCGTCTTCACTTTAACTGCCTGTCACTGGAGGAAAAAGGCCGAGGCTCTTCATCAGGACGCTCGAGGCGATCATCGAACACGACGCAGCGATCACCCAACCAAAAAGACGGAGACGGCCAAACACTTCTCTGAGATCAGCCATCATTCATCTTCTGTGTGTCAAAGTGTCATCGCGGGCGTCTCTCCTCACAGCGTGGGGCATCCTTCATATCCGCCCTTGAAATTCTCTCACACACACACACACACACACACACACGGACTCCCCTGCTCGGTTGTCAGGCCTGATCGTGGCGTTCCCGCCATCCCTTCAGGAGTTAATTAACAGACGCATCAAACGAGCTCTGGGTACACAGCAAAGAGGAGGAACTACAGGCCCCAGCGGGCCCCGGACCTTTGATTTTGATGTCTCTTGGTCCACACGAGCGCGTCTCAGTGTGTGTGATGTGTGTGTGAAGTGTGTGTGATGTGTGTGTGATGCCGTTGCATTAAACACGCCTCGGTTTTCATCATGTGTAATTGCTGCTGCTTTCGTCTGTCGGAGGAAGTTTCTCGTGTTTTCTAAGATCTGCTCGGAAAAGTCCCAAAACAAATGTTTGTAGAGTAAAAGAGTGTGTGTGTGTGTGTGTGTGTGTGTGTGTGTGTGTGCCTGAACATTTCTATCTACAGTCGAGTCAGGACGACGTCGTTGTCGTTCATTCATCAGTTTTTTGATGAATAGTTTCGTTAAAAAGTTTAAAAAAGAAACTTTTGCTTCATCAAAGACGATTAATTGATTATTAATTTTTGTCAGTGGATTATTTAATTAACCGACTCGTTCTGTAATGTTCGACCAACAAATTCAGATTAAATGCAGATTTATGGGAAGAAGAAGAATCAGAGAACTTTTAAAAAATCAAATCAGAGCCGTGCTGTCGAAGCAGGTCAAGCAGTCCATCGATTAGTTAATCAGGAAAGGTTTTAATTGATGAATTATTATTTTCCTGAAATACTTTCTGTTTTCTGCACATTTAGATTTTAGAAAAAGATTTTGAATCAATCTTTGTTGTTTTTAAATGTTTTAAATGTTCCTGATGCGAGCGAGTCAGTTATAAACCTGCAGAGCTTCTTCTTCTCTTCTTCTTCTTCTTTTTGTGGATTTTGGTGTAAAGCCACTGATGCTTCTTTTCTGCACTAAACCAATGAGGAACAACTGCCCCGGGGCCACATGGCGTAATTGGTGTGGACTTGTTGTTTTGTGGGATAAGAGACTTTTGAGTCGTCACAGCGGGGAGTTTTACTCACTTCCAATTCACATTTATCGCGCCCTGCATGCCAGACTCCTTTCTTTCTTTCTTTCTTTCTTTCTTTCTTTCTTTCTTTCTTTCTTCCTCTTTGCACTGAATTCATCGTTTTCATTTTGCCGGCGTCGTTAAACTGCACAGATGGAGCAGGAGAAGAATCAGAGCTGCGGTCAGTAAAGACGAGACACGGGGTGGAAATGTGTGAAAATGACAGCGAGGGAAGGATGAAAGTGACATCCCCATCGCAGGTTTGGGAAGCCCCCGTGTCATCCTGAATAATGTGAAGGGCCCCATTATTTCTTCACATCTTTTCACTCCCCTGCTCCCTGACTGCTGGAACTCTTCATTCTGCACAATAGCAAATGCACTAAAACTTTTTTTCTGATGCAAATGAATGCAACCGGCCATTCAGCATTAAAGAAAAAAATCTAGTCTGAGGCCGAAAGAGAGAGAGAGAGAGAGAGAGAGAGAGAGCGCCTGCAGGATTTAAATTCTAATAAAATCATTTCACTGATTTCAAACTGTGAATTTAACTTTAAAGATCTTTAACAAATAACTGGAGTTCATTTAAATTCATGTGAAGAATAAGAAAGATAAAAACTGAAGCGTGTTTAACGTGAAGAAGTTTACATTCTCTGCAGGCTGCTTCATGGAGAACATCTTAAATATCAGCTTGCAGATTCCTGGAATTCCAGGCTCCAGTGTAAACCTCAAATAACCTGAAATTTCCTGGAGATTCAGCCTTGAGTCTTTAAACTGGTTTTATTCTTTGGAAATGAGACAAACTGTCGAGCTGGAATAAAAAGTTCAGATGTTTTGTGTGATGTATAAATGTGAACTTCATTGATCATTGACAGGTTATTCCAGGAGCACATGGCACACACACACACACACACACACCGACTCTAACTCACCAAGTTGTCCCCCTCTCCTCGTCCCGAGCTCCCGTGCGCTCCTCTCTGCTCCTCTCTGCTCCTCTCTGCTCCTCCGCCTCGTGCTCTCCTCCTTCACTGTGGATCAGCTCAAACTTTTCTCTCTCAGTGAAGAAGAAGAAAAATCCCGTGAAAACATGAAATCCCACGGACAGGACGGCGCGCGCGTCTTTCTCTTTTCTTCTTGGTTAAAGTAGGTCCTCCTCGGAGTGAGCGCGCGCCCTCAGCAAACCGGGAAAAGTTCACTTCTGTGCGCGTGTGCGCATCACGGACCGTCCGGATCGACCCGACACCGGAGTGACTTCTCACGAGTGAACAAACGGAACTTTTTCTCCTCACCGTCCGGAGCCTCACCGGGATGCTGCGGATGCGCCCACCCTCCACACTTCACTCCTCTCCCTCCTTCTCCCTCCCTGACCCTCCTCCTCTCCTCTCCTCCTCCTCCTCCTCCTCTCACTCCGGACAAACGGTGTTCCTCATTAAAGAAGTCATAATTAAAACAGCACAGAGATAATCAGTAAACTAAAACAGATAATCGATCATTAAATTATTTAATTATTGAATCAGCTGTGACAGTTTGAGGAAAGTAAAATAGATCGTTAATTATCCGACTTTAAATATTGAGCTTTAATATTTTATCTATAATTGTATTGACCTATAAAAAATGTTTCTTTATTCTCCAGTCTGCAGATTTATTTAAAACTATATTTCTGAATCAGGTGAATCATATTTAATAATCACGTTTATGAGTCAGATAATTAAATCAAACATAGCTGAGTGTATGTTGTTGGCTGTTCACAAACCTCTGATGTTACAACCATAATCATCATAATCATAAAATAAATATCAGAAGTCATGGAGGAGATCATTTCTTTAATTTCAGGATCATTGATCCGGATCAAACTTTGTTTCCTTTCATGGTTTGATCACCTTTCTGCAGAGGTGCATGATGGGACGAGCTCGCGCGCCGTGGACGTTCATTTCCGGTGAGACTCTGACACCTAGTGTCGGTTTGAGCTCACTGCAGGCAGACAGAGCAGCTTCATGTGAGTTCACTTATTGTCTAATGTTGATGCAGCAGAGGTCAGATGTAATCAAGTACAAATACTTTGTTACTGTACTGAAGTATTTAGATTTCTACACACACACATCTTCACTGCAGTTCAGATGAGACTCTTTGTACTTTTATACTCGAGTACTTGAATCAGTACTCTGACTTTGACTGCAGTCTGTTTTACTCAGGCAGACGGCATCATGAAGGACATGATGAGGCCGGAGCGTGTTTTTAACGTCACCATCTTCTCACTGATGGAGATGATCTTCCTGCTGTCGTCCTCTGGTGTCCTCTCAGTGATCAGGACGCGATGATGGACTCAGTGACTCAGTGAAGAAGCTCTTCTTGTTAGGACAGCTGGAGGTGGTCCACTTCTCTGGATGTTCCACCAGGGTTCAGATGTTGGAACCTTCACAGAGCTGGACTTTGATCTGATGACTTTTATTTTGAAAAGACTGAAAAACAGGAAGTGTTTTTATCAGGATCCATTAAATTAAAGAGTTGTGAGTGTTTGCGTGGAACAGTTCCCTCTAGTGGACAAACAGTGTGACGACATGCTGCAGGTCACTCAGCTGTCGGCTGTGATGAGTTCAGGTCAGCTCAGGTGTTGTTCTCAGTTTGTTTCTCCTGGATCAAAAATCAGGTTTTAAAAGAGCTCGCGAGGTGACAGGAAGATGTTTCAAAGTAAAAGTACTGGTCATGCAGAATGATGTGTCACGTGTTTAAACACGTCTTGTGACAAACACCTGTTAGGGTGCTAATTCTCTCGTCCGGCCCTCAACCACAACCCGTCAGCCGACGGGCCGGCACCGTCTGCTCCTGGCTTCCAGCTTTCCTCCTCCCGCTTACTCCATAACCAGCATGAGGCGCGTTCTGCCTCCTCCACCATCCATCCGCCAGATGGATGGTGACCTGGTCACATTAGTATTGATTATAGATTTGTAATTTGTAGCTTGAGGTTTGTTAGCAGCACTCTCTGGTCTGCAGTGAGAATCTAACCTGAACATGAGCGCAGCACAATAATGAACACGCAGAGTTCAGCACTTAGTCAAAGAAGGAGAAGTTCCTTTAGGTAACACGTCTCTGTTTTTGAGTTTTTCTCTTCGTGTGATCTGTTTAAACTCTCGGGAGAAGTCAGCGACCATCTGCAGCCTGATCACAGACTGCACGAGCGAGGCCGGCCGGCTCGAGTGTTCGACGGAGAAACCAGTGAAATGAAATGAAAATAAAAGACGGAAGTTAAATCATAACTGTTAGAAAATGATGCTATCGCTCGTACAGCTGCCATGTGGAATCAATCTCACCTCAGGGCAAAAATAATATTAAATATCTTTTTAAAACGTCTGTGTGAGAAATCTTTCCCCATCTGAACATCTGAACATCTGAACATCTGATCCTGATGACTTCCACAGAGCTGTTACTGTGCTCGTATCTGTCCCCAGTGTGGGAACGACTGGGACCTCTGCCTCGTTATTGGGGTTTTATATTCACGTACGTCAGAGCGGCTGGACTCAAAGTTCACAGCTTCAGGCCATCAGCCGACACATAACTCTGCTGATGTACCCCCGAGCAAGGCAGCTGCCGAACACTGAAAGGATGACATATTTTATGGTTATATATGTTCAGTCTGTCGTCTGCGGTGTGTTTCAGGAGTTGGACTGGCCATGGCTTGTTTCCACCTGGCAGTTGTTGGTGTTCTTTAACGGATTTCTGTCAGTTGTTTTGATAAAATCAGAGTGAAAGCTGCAAATAAAATGGCCAAGGACGATGAAAAATCACTAAAACTGGCAAATCCATCATCTCTCATCGTGTTTTGAACCTTTGTCTGATGATTTTTGTTTTAAAAGTTAAACTGACTCACAGCAGGACACTGTAATATTTGAGCTGTGGTGTCCTGACAGTGAGTCCTGTTACCTGGTGGCCCGTCGTACCTGTGCGACCCGGTCCGCATGTCTCGGCTGTGACTCGTCTGCTTTAGTCTTCAGTGAGTCTGTCTCAGAAAAACACATGTTGGACGACCCTTTGACCTTTAATATCCGCTGAGTTTATTTGGTACGCCTCCCCCGCCTCCCCTTCTCCGATGCGTATTAAATCAGATATGCTGAATGGGGGAACAACACGACCCCCCCGCCACCTCTTACTTAACCCCGCCTGACCTCAGGTTCTGCTAAGTAAATTGATTTAGACCCGAGTCTCCCCGTGTTTGCTATGACTGACCGGGCGGCTCTATTGACCTTAATATAGATGGAGCAGATTAATATACAGCCTCCGTCTCAGTGTTGTTTCACGTGGGCGGGGTGACGACATCGGTGTCAGAAAAACAGGAAGCAGCTACGTGTGAAAGAGTTTGAACAGCTCGGTTCAAAGGACGCGGAGCGCTCAGGTCGGTCCTCGTTAACGGAGCGCTGACGACAGGCCCGCTTTGTTCTGACTGTAGCTCGACACCCAGGCCAGAGATCACTGCTGACTGCTAACTGAGATGCTCAATAACAGGTCAGCTCTGTGACAACAGGCGAGGTCCAAATCTCTGACAACAAGGTTCAGATTCAAAGACTGCGGCAGAAATCGAGGTTTGCTTTCAGGTTTTCTGCCAGAAAAGTTCTCGACTTATTTGAAACCTGAAATCTAAAATCTGAGGAATCATCCTCAGCTTCTGCCGAGGGTGTTTGACTCGTTCTCCCTCCCTCCGTGGACTCCAGCTCACTTTATTTAACGTCGTCTGACTTCTTAAAAGTTGTCAAACTTCTGTCTGTGAGGCCGTCTCTGTTAGAAAAGGAGGATCAGGTTCAGACTCTTTCCCGTGGACGTTATCTGGCTTTCGCTGCGTGGTGGTGAACTTTTCTTTAAGCCGTCATCGGTCACTGTGAGAAGCAGGCCGCGTTGTGTTCGGTTGGATCTTAACGTCATTTTTCATGATACGAGGGTAGAAGGGAGTTTTTCATCGTTTCCATCAGCTCCAGCTTCACACAGAACACTTCACTCTTCTTCAATTAAAATAAATGATTGCAGTGTTTCTTTCTCCATTAACTGGCGGGGGACACGATTTTGAATCCCATGTTTGACACTAATAGTTTGACAATCTGCCCTCTGCCTCCGTCACCCATTCATCGAAACCAGCAGCCCCAAAAGTTCCCATGCTGTGTAGGGTGCCGCTGGTATGTAAATGTGTGTGTCACTGTGTGTGTGTGTGTGTGTGTTTGTCTGCTGGCTGCAGGCCAAGTGAAATCTGTCAGTCTTTTAGAGACCCATCAGCCTCTGTCCGACAGGACAATGAAGTCGACACAGACTCCCCTGCCGTCTCCGCCTGTCTCGCTGTCTGACTAACTGATGACACAGATTCATTCACACCCAGCAGGTCTGAGGCTGTTTATCACTCCCTGAGCTGCTTCTTCTTCATTTAGCTGCAAGTAACAGCAGCTCAGTCTCGGCAGTCTCAGCAGTCTCAACAGTCTCAACAGTCTCAGCAGTCTCAGCAGTCTCAGCAGTCTCAACAGTCTCAGCAGTCTCAACAGTCTCAGCAGTCTCAACAGTCTCAGCAGTCTCAACAGTCTCAGCAGTCTCAACAGTCTCAGCAGTCTCAACAGTCTCAGCAGTCTCAGCAGTCTCAAGTCTACGTCCACTTACTGGCCTCTGGCTCGTCTCATGGGCTCATCATCTCATCACATTCACACCACATCTGGTGTGGAGTTCAACAACTGTGCAAAGTCTCAGCCTTAGCCAATAGCAAATACGTGTGTGTGTGTGTGTGTGTGTGTGTGTGTGTGTGGTTGACCCTTAAAACAAACCAGCAAACTGACTTCCACGTGTGGCACATCAGATCCAACGTGACGGTGTAGTTTGAGACTTTACGGCCTGCCGTGTTTGATTGGACGTCGACCAGGAGATGAGTTCATCACGTCTCCTTCAGGCGACACTTCAGAGGAACTTTGTCTCTTTTCCATCTTTATCTTTTCCTCTTCACTTCTAAAAAAATCTGCTTTAACTGGAATCACATTAGTTTCATTAATTGTGCATTAACAGTCCAGATTAAGTATTCGTGTTGCGTGTTTACGCTCATTTAGCCTCACTGACTTCCCTCATAATCCACCTTTTAACGTCCGGGCAGCGTGGCCTGCTGCTTCCACAGATTATCCTGCATTCAAAAGGTCACAGATGCTTCAGCCTTTGACTATTTTTCTTGCTCAAGTGTCCTTGAGCAAGACTCTCAAGCACTCAGCCTGCACAAATTGTTCTGTATGAGGGCATCGGCCACATAGAACACTAAAAATGTAAATTCCCGTCGGAGAACGCGAAGACGTCATTTTGTGCACAAAGCGCGGCGTAAAGCGCTCGGCTCTGACGGCCCCTGAGCCGATTCTCAGATAAGTCTCTTTGTGCCCGTCGAGGCCTTGCAGATGGGAGCCCGTCCGTTCTCATGTCTGACATCATGTATGGGAGCGCTTGTCTCAGCCGACTGGACGCACGTGGCCCTCTCCAAAACCCAGTGACACGCCAACAATGCATGTCAGCGTCGTCGTCGAGGACTCGCGGGCTCCACGCTGGGCAAAGCCGAGGGAAAGTCACACTCAAGTGATCTGAGAGGAGATGAATGTCAAGTGCAGAGTGGGGTCCCCTCACGGAGGTCCCGTCACATCTGACCAGTCCCATCGGCCCGTTCTCACCGTGGAGATGGTTTGGTTCACATCGCGACGTCGGATAAGGCCTGTGAGAGCGGGAACTGGTAAACTGTACGCTTGGAAGATGGAAAATCTCTGCAGGAGAGGAAGGACAGCAACGAGAAAGCTGTGATCTGAGGAAGGAGAATAAAACAGAGCTCAGACATTTTCTTTCTTGCAGAGATATCCTGACATTTCATTGATCACATTATGAGCTGATTCATCTGGACATCTTTGGATAAATGACGTCACTGATGAAACCTCCTGCAGGTTCTTCAGACGGCACTTTGAGAACTTAAAGTGTTTTTAGAAACCTGTGAAGGACCGCCCCCTCTCGCTTGTAAAAGCACCACATGACCTGCCTTTGTCGAGGCTGGTGTGTATGTGGATACACACCTGTGTGTGTGTGTGTGTGTTTTTCTCCCCCGGTGTGTGATTCTGTTCGTGTGTCACATACAGAACAGCAGTAATTGCTGCATTGTGTTTTAATTAGATCTGTGCACAGAGCCTTCATTCAAACCTTCAGAAAACCTTCAGAAAACCTTCACTCAGCAGCCATTTTGTCAGCGACACCAACCACATTATTAGCACCATTGTGCCGACGTACCGCATGGTGGGCTGTCATTCGCCCGGACCGGGGCTGTGAATGAGGGTCAGAGGGAGGGAGAGAGACCAGATTAGAGCCCGGGGATGGAGGCAGGTTTGGCCCCATTGTGCTCCGGCGTTGGGAAACACTCGGGCTGCAGCAGCAGGGCAGCTTCCGCTCAGCCTTTGTGACTTAAGTTAGGGGGGTTCACAGGAGGCTCAGGGCCCCCACAGCTACACCCGCCTGTGGACTTATAAACGCCGGGTGTCCCCTGCTCATTCACACGACAGACGTGAGATTGATGTGATGTTTCTATTTTCTAAAGTCCAGTTTGAGTGAAAGATCCACGAGCTTGAGGCGGTCAGCAGGAACCCAGTTTTCATGAAACCTGGAAGTACGTCGCATGAGCCGAGGAAGAACCCAGAACATTCTGGATGTGAGTTACAGGGCGGATATGTTGTGAGATAGGTGAATCATGATATGGACAGGACTAGACCTTCGCTGAGGTCTGCGCCCTCCTTCGAGTTTTTGGTGGTTTGATCCTCGAGCACCAAACTGCTCCTGATGTTCCTCCTTCGACAAAAACCTCCAAGTCCATATTTAGCTTTTTGTGCAACCAAACAAGACGATACACAGAGGAGGAGGAGGAGGAGGAGGAGGAGGAGGAGGTGCAGGGAGGATTCCTGCCTCTGACTGCTGTGAGATAACTTTCATGGATCTGACTGACCTTCATTTAAACTTTTCTTGTTTTGCAGTTGTTCAATTTTGCACCAGATCTTCTCCTCAGTATCTTCTCTGAGATGCTTGTTATGACAGGTCAGGAGCATTCAGTCCATGTTGAGGCGAGTGATGGAGTGATGGAGGGATGGAGTGATGGAGTGATGGAGTGATGGAGGGTCAGTACATCCCTTCATACCAGCCGTGATGGATGAACGGTGCAGAGAAAGCAAACAGCTCTGGAAGCACAAAGTCTTTTCACCTGAGTAAACTCGACTTTCAGGGCGATCCAGCTCGTCTTCACGTCAACGGTCTGTTTCGAATGTTCTGCAGATTTCATCAGAGGCTGAATTAAAGTTGACTCAAGCTTTCGTCACGCTGTGAAGCTCGACTCGGGTAATTCGGCGTGACGCGTGCGGATCTCAGTTGGAGGGGACGAATGCGTGAAGTTAGTCGAGGTCGAGTTGGGCTCAGAAAAGAAAACCACTTAGAGACCAGAGCAGACCTCAAACATCAGCTGAGAGTGTGTGTGTGTGTGCAGGCAGAGAGTGTGTGAACACCGGCTGCTTCGACCACTAGAGGTCAGTAAGCGGCTGTGAGTCCTTTTTACTGGAAGACGTTGAACTTGAAGTCTCTGAACTTGACTTTATATCAAATAAATCAAAGATGAGTCTGATTAAAGAAAATGTCCATTTCAGCAACACGTCTATAAATATACTGCACAGCCATTTATGAACATGTGGACTACATATAAATATGAACATATACTTTGACCCAGTAAAACATTACATTACATTAAATCTGCTAACGTGTAACAAACATTTTTAGTTTATTGTATTTGGTATTTTTGTTCAAATCGCATAAATATAACTTAAATTACTTTAATATGTTACATTAAACAGTGTGTATTAAAATCATGTAGCCAACAGAGATAATAATAATTAAATACAGAATTTATCTAAAATATGTCTTCAACACGACCCTCATTTCATAACATCAACTTTATTTACTCATAGTTAACGAGCAGTTTGTCCATAAATTCAGGTAAAGACTATAGTAATATTTCTGTGTGATCAGGATGTGTTTTCAGATGAATTCATCGATTAACAGCTTATAAAGTCTGTTTCTGGTGAGTTTGATGAAGCTCTTGTTATATTACGTCCATATTTATTCATGTCTGTAACTCGTCTGCTCGTTTGAATTTTGTCTTTGTGTTGCGGGAACGTGTTTCCTCCCGCGGTGGTGTTTGGTTCAGGATGTGGAGGGGAAGGTGGCAGCCTTCACCCCAGGCCACTGTCCCATGTCGGGGGGGTGTATCACATGGCCGTCTGCCTCATCCATCACTGAGCAGGAGGGACGTGTGTGTGTGTGTGTGTGTGTGTGTGTGTCCGTACATTACTCACATTAAATATTAAATGAACTTTTCGATCAAAAGTTGCTGCCAACAGTCAGAATCGCCTTTTTAATTTCACGCTGTTCGCTCACACTTTGAAACAAACGTCCTGGGCGACCTCCGCTGCAGGCGACTAATAGTGGAAAGGTCAAAGGTCAACAGACGTAACGAAATATCCCTGCGACCCCGCGGTGGTCAAACGTGAGGAGAGGAAACACGAGAAGCTGACGAGAGAAATATGTGACGAATGACCTGAAATTCATCTTTAATCTGCTTATTATATGATTGGACACGTCGCCACATGGGATCAATTTTTAATCAGGCCGTGTCAAAATTTGGATAAGTTATGAAATATTAATGTGACATATCGCTAACAATTAGCCCAGAGAGGGGTGTTGATGAGTCCTCCGTAACCCTGCACAGCACTGAATGAGACGTCATTTATCAATAATCCAAAATACCTTAAAGAAAAGATCAAAAACTCACATTAAAAATGTCAGTAATACATTTTATTTTCTGTATTTTATTATATGAAGGATTTAAAATGCCAGCGGCTGCTCAGAGTGTAGACGTCTTACAAAGTGTTCATGATTCAATGTAAACTTTAAACTTTGTTGTTCACGTCGTCGCTCAGTGTCACCTGTTGCCTCAGGTGCTTTCTCTCACCTCACCTCGTCTCCTCAGAGGTCACAGGTTCGATGACGTACGACTCCACAGCAGCCATACATCTTGTCAAAGTGCCCTCGGGCATGACACTGAACCTCGTTAGCCCGCGGCGCTCTAACCGGCGCCCGCTCCGCTCTCTGCCAACCGTGTTTCAGTTTCAGCTTTTTGTTCAGCTGGCAGCTGATTGGCCGCCAAGCGATCAATGATATTTCCCCGTCTTTGTCTCGACTGTAACATGACTGGAGGAGGAACGTGAGACGGGACACGAAGGTGTGTGTCTCTGTCCAAGTCTGTAATCATGTTTAATTGGGAGGATGAGAGAAAACGTTCAGGTGTGTTGTCAGGAGCATCACCTGAGTTTGGAAAGTTTGGAAAAGACCGCCAAGGGAAGGCTTGAGTTCAAGGTAAGGACTGAAGCATGAAGTCCATCAGCGTCTTAAACCAGGATCAGTTCTTCTTCAACCAACCTTCACCATGAAGATCTGATTGACCAAATGTGGGTCGGTTTAGAAGACAAAGAAGTTTTTAATTCTTTTTTTTTAAGTTAATGAATTGAGTCTTTGGAAACAAGAAGAAAATGTACTTGAAGAACCAAACTGAGCTGACAGACAGATATTTGTGTGGATTCGTTAGTCAGTTTGAGCGTCTGTAACCGCAGAGTGAGCTTCATTTCTTGTGAGTAATTTGTAGTAAAGCACGTGAAGTTCAAAGGTCACATCGATCTGACAACAGACGACACACGAACCCTCGAACGGTCGCGAGGAAAACCGAGAGAACGTGACGAGCGGTGAGAAGATTTACTGCGGCTCAGACGGTACATTAATGTGGGATAATTAGGAGTGACTGGCAGCGCACCAACACTCAGCAGCCTCCTGCTCCGGAGTACAAACACCAGCTCAGCTCCTGGTCGGTTAGGAGCTCTCTGTTATGAATCACGACTAATCCAGCTTCAGCTCAATCTGAAAAAGAGGAAGAAGCACGCTTTGATTTCTCATGAAATGCGTCCGACTTTCAAACAACCCGCAAGCGCCCGAGAGTGGGAAATTCTCGAGTGTTTCCAATAAAGGAGCTTTGCTGCTGAATCATGTTTCCTCATATCTAAATAAAGACATTTTATATACACACAACTCGCAGCCATGCCTGGGCCGTCATCACAAGTTGCATTAGTCTCCGTGAGGATCATGTGCACTTTATCTGGGACACTTGACCCTGCAGCTGTCCCGTTAGCAGCTCGCCGCCTGTCTCGTTTTTTGGTGGAAGTTTGCGACAGGCTTCCTCTGCATTCCAGCCCGCCAGAGGAATCTGTCTGAAAAATGTCATCCAATAAAGTGGAGCGCACATGTTTGTGTAAGGAGAGAGGAGCCGGCATCGGCATCATCCATCTGGACGTCTGCCGAAGTTGGCCGCGTGCAGTCTCAGGCCGGAGAAACTTCCAGATGCGTCCAACCTCGGCCCATAATTCAGCACAGGCCTCGCAGATCAAGGCATTTCCTCTGAACCTCCTCTGACATCCATCCCAACTTTCATTAAACCCTCATATAGCTCGAAGCTCGGCGGCCGTTTGCGCCGGCGGCTGAGCTCGGTGACGCTCGACGGCATCGTTTGTGGTTTGACATGTGCGTGTGTTCACGGCTGCAGGAGGGAGGCTGGAATTCCTCTCCATCTGGGAACGAGGAAATGAGGCAGAGCTGAGAAAAGATTGTAATAAGTATGGCGGCGATGCACATTCCTGACTTAAGAGTGGACATATTGGATGGCTGGGAGATGGCGGGAGATAGCTTGAACATAGACAGATGAAAATATCGAACACGAGATGATCCGTCTTCTGACTTTCCTCTTGGCTGGACCCTCCAAAACTTTCAGTCCAGAGTGAAGTAAGACTGTCCAGGTTCCCATGAAATCAAGCGGACGTGAACAGAAGAGGATTCTGGTGACCTCGCTGACTTTTTGTCTAGACATCTGAAAACTAAAAATTCCCCCTCAATCATTACTTTGATCCACGCTGCAAAAAAACAATCTTCAGTTCAGCATGTTTTCAACAGAAATCTGCTTCGTTCAGACGTCATGTGATGAGGCCAGAGTCAGATCTGCACGCTGGACTCAGATCTCCAGACTTGGCAGTTTCGATCTAACAGCGAAACTTTAAATTGAACATGAAGCTTCATGAGGAAATTTTTACAGTGTTTGGACTTTCTAGATCTTTGTCCTCATTTGTCAGTTGTTGCACTTAAATCAAGAGTAATGAAACTCGACCTGAACGTTGCATCAGAAGCAGGTTGTTCAGAAATGTTTGCATGTTAAAGTATCTCCAAACTGAGGCGTTTTGGTGACCCTCTGACCTCTACAGTCATGTGACCGATGTTTACATGCTTACAGGAAGAAATGAAGGAAACTGAAGACCACTTTGAGTTTTTCTGGGCGCCGTCTTGGCACAAGATCCAGTTTTCATGATACATCTATGGTCTGATCTCCAGAGGATGAACCCTTTAGATGTTAATGACTGTCATGACCTTTACTCTGTCACCACCCTCAGGAGAACATCTTCAGTGTGTGTGTTGTTTCCTCTGTAGCCTCTGGGTTTCTTTAGCTCCACACTGTTGGTCGTAGGTGTTTATGAATGAGTCTTTGGGGCGGTGGATGTGTGTGGAAGGTGTAGGAGTGTGTGTGTGTGTGTGGAGGTAAAGGTCAGTAGGTTCCCTTTGTTTTTCCCTTCCCTTCGTCTTTTTCTTCTGTTCCCACGCCGAGGCGGTGATGAATCACAATCACACAGGTCACTTTGAACTTCGGTGCCAGGCGAGCGGCCCTCTCGTGCGCTCTCTCAGATAGATGCATTTGATGACAAGCGGTGCTCCGGTACGTCTGCAACACGCCGCTCTGACATGTCATCGACGTCTGGCCGGCAGCCCGCCCCCGTCGTGTCATCGAACCAGAGGGAGCAGTGAAGCTCGGAGCTTCGTGATTGGTGGCTTTGTGCGCCGGGTGTAAAGGTCACAGCGGCAATGATAAGCTGCTGTTTGACCTTATCACTGCGCCGGCTTAGACTGAGCTGTGTGACATATGATATGAAAGGTGCAGGCATGAAAGAGGCTCGACGCCTCGAACACTGTGTGTGCCATAACAACGTATACATTACAAAATGACTTTTTTCTGTTATTGCTATTCCACAGTTATGAAACAAGACAAAGGTTCAGGAACAAAACAATGTTTTCATGGTTCAAAACCAAGAATGAGTCGCTTTGTTCCAGAGTGAATATCGTGACGATGGTTTCACGAGTTGTCTACAAATGTTGTACAGACCTTTGATACTTTAGTTTATGGCCAAATACCTGAGTTACATTCCCATCAGCCTCAGCTGTACATAGTGTTTAATGCAAACTGGCAAGGCTAGACCACATTTTGTCCTCGGCTATCGTCCGATCGTGATTCGGCCTCTGGAGTGGGTGGTCAGAGATTTTGGACTTCAGGAAACAGAGAACAGATATCCAGGTCAAGACTTCCTCTGCAGTCTGATTAGTCACGTAGAATAACAGAAGTTGTTGATGTAGAAAGCTAACGAGAAGCTAAATCACCGTTAGATGATCGGCGATGGTTCCAGCTGACTTAAACGTGAACGGGCACTCGTCTCTTGCAGATATCTGTTTGTAGGGATTACCCTCATTGTTCTGAGCTCCAACTGCTTCTTCAGCGCCGCTTTGGAAGCAAAGTGATAAATAATCTCTGCAGAGTGTACAGTGAAACTTCCATAGAACATTTTTCCTTTTTGCATTTTGTACACACAACAGGAGCGTTGATGTCACACAGAATTATCTTTATTTACTCTAATTGTTGCTCGTTTCATGGACTAACTGGGTAATTTTGCCTCCTCGGGCCTCTAAAATGATTCATTGGAAGCTGGACTAAACATCTGCAGACTTGTTGCCTTGTTCTGGTCGTCTTGTTTACAGCTGTTGGTTAAAGTGAAGTGCATCAGTGAGTCTGTGTACATCTTCTATTGTTCCAGCTCTGCAGTAGTCAGGGCTGGTTGCAGGGCGCTGTAACCTTGTGAGATCTTTTTACAAAAAGCCATGAGTCCCACTGATTGGTGAAACAATGGAGCCCTTCTTGGTGTCTCTCTGTGAATGTCAGCTCAACCCTCCCAGTGTAAATAAAGAGCAGAAACAGTCTGTGATATCAGCCTGTTTGTATATGAGCTCACATACTGCTCACATATACAGAGTGTCTGCCTGTCTGACACCTGGACTTTTATCAAAGCCACCAGCTCATCACAAACCTTGAGCTGTAGACCGAGCTGAACACTGTTCCCATGGACGGTGAGGCGAGGACAGAGCGACACATCTGTGGAGGTAAAGTCGGGTAACAGTCCACAGAGACACACGGGACGGCACGGGATCAAGTTAAATGACCTGAAGGTCATGAAATGAGCATTACATCAAATTATTCCAGAATAATTGATGCATTTAAAACTTGAGATGCATCATTTATCTTTATATTGTTGTATGCACACTGTAATTTAGATGCTCGGTGTGTTCTTCTGATGCACAGAGGGGTCAACGGTTGCATGTTAATCATCTTAGTCAACTCAAACCAAGAAGTTTTTTCTCTGCTGAACTCTGAGCTTAAATCTCAGTTTTGTCTTCTGTCGTCAGTAACCGTGTTCAGAGTTAAAAAGTTCATGAAGTCAAAGGTCAGTGAAGAAGAAGTGATTCTTTGATTGTTCTTTGAAGAAGACGGCTTCTTAACACGACGATCTGACGTTTTAAATCTTTATGATACCTCTTAGATGCCATAAAATTCAGACACCGAGGCATCAGGTTGCTTCTTCTGCTTCTGCTCCGTCCTTCACGTCTGGATAACACTCAAGTCCACGTCCAAGGCTATGTGGGGGAGGCGGGTGGAGTCCAAACAAGCCTGAGCGGGTAACCTGAGAGCGCTGACCTGGGCAACGGGCCGTATCAAAGGTGGAGATCAGCTCGTATCTGCGGCGGGGTTATCACTCCTGATCTCTGGACCTTTTCCAGCCCACTCCACCTCTGCTCGACCCCGCGACCTCGCTGTGTGTGTGTGTGTGTGTGTACCATCAGACGCCCAGACGAGGTGTGTGAGCATGTGTGTGAACATCAGATAAGAGCGTCCAAGGTGTGTGTGTGTGTGTTTGTGTACATTTGTGTGACGCTGCACAGCCTTTTACCGCCCACCTTTCTGTCCACAGGACTGCAGCACCACGGCGAAAAATTCACAGACTTTAAGTTTTATAAAAAAGCAGCACGAATATGACCATGTGACACGTGTAGTGATAGATCAGACTCTCGTCTTTTCAGCTGCTGTAGTCATGAAAATAAAAGTTCACTGCACAGCACGGTATACGAGTAAAACCACAGAGATGTGTTGTTGAGAAGCAAGAAAGAAACTCAAAATGTGCAGAGATATTGGAGGCTCATGAAAACAGAGCTGATGGTCGTGTTGCAGAGACTCTGCGTCTGCGTTTACTCTGCACTTTTATGTGCTCCTATTCGTTCTTTATGATCATTTTTACGGAAACGGAGAGCTCTCCCTTCTGCTTATTTTACCCACGACCCTCCGTGACCTCTCCTCCATCGAGCAGGAGTTGGCCCGGCCGATGGCTGCCGGCGCTTCCACAGTGCCTCCCAGGAGGGCTGGCAAAGATTCACAGAGCAGCCTGTCAAAATGTTGATGCTAAACGTACAAATGTTCCGCTCCGAAGTGACTTTAAAAGGGAAACATGTGTTTGGGCCCAGGCAGAAATGATGAGGTGGCGTGGACATGCAGATGCACTCAGCTCCCCTCAGATCAGGATACGAATGGCCGAGATAAGAATGTCAAGTATTTTTTGGCTTTGGATGTTGTAAACACTGTAAACAGAGCCCGGGCCGAGCAGCAGCAGCAGCAGCAGGGCGTGAGGATGCCCGGGAGCTCTGGGTTTCTGAGGCTGACATTTAGTGTTTGAAGCATTTAGCTGATGGTGTTATCCAGGTCAGCTCAGAGCGAGCGCAGGGTTCGATTACAATCCCAGCTGCAGAGCAGAAACAAGCTCCAAGCTGCAGGAAGGGATGATGAGCGAGCAGGAACTTTTAAGAAAGGATTAAATGTTAATGGAGGTTTTTGTGGTCCCGTCGGAGGCGAGAGAGGGCAAAAGATCCTGGAAGTCTGCAGGAAACTGCATTTCATCACAGTTTCACTTCTTTAATTTGATGTGGAGCATCTGTGGTTACATGAGGACGGCAAAGTTCGTCTGTAACTCGCTCCGTACTTTCTTTGAAGGGTCGACTCTGTTTGTTTCTGCTCTGTGAAGCTCAGCAGCTTTTCTGGAGGCGGATCAGGTGCCGTCACGTTGTCACCTGACAGTTGAATAACGAGAGAGTAAGACGGGAATCAAGAAAGATCATGCTATATTTTAGGTTTTGACCTTGAGGCCTTAATAAAGGACAAAATGACTTGATAAGGACATTTTCTGTTGTGAAGCTCTTCCATCACGTGTCCGGATGATTGTGGTTGTTAATTGATGCTTTAATTGATCTTATTTTCTTCTCTGACGAGGTGAAAAGGTCATTCTTCATTTCACTGTGAGATCACAGCTGAGGCCTCTCCATCAAATCAACATGGCTCGAGGAGTTTAGTGTCTCCGAGTCAGCGCGACGGTTTGAAGTGGGCAGCGGAGAGGACGGAGCGGCGCTGGGACTGAAGCACAATGGGTTCAGCTTTGAGGTCTGAGAGAGGGGATTAAATGAAGGGCTGGGAGCCTTGTTGGGGGGTTGAGGTGGACTTGAGAGGACCCGGTTCCCTCTTGACTGGTGGGCAGCTGCAGCAGGCATTCCTCCTGCTACAACCCGTCATCCAGCACCTCTTAAAACCGGACGCCGG
Organism: Miichthys miiuy; assembly: GCA_036365135.1. Lineage (NCBI taxonomy): Eukaryota > Metazoa > Chordata > Actinopteri > Sciaenidae > Miichthys > Miichthys miiuy. The sequence continues at coordinate 17,110,995 of CM071623.1, forward strand.
GCCGATTGCGTGCAGCACGCCTGGGCCTCAACCTCCGTTTGGCCCGGCTCGGCGTGGGGAAGGACCGGCTTTTACCACGACTCACCCCATGGATCACTTTTAACGACACTGCTGACAACGTTTTAGGCTACGTGCAATTAGGCCGCCGAGATCTGTGTAATGTGGTCGCTTCACTTTGTTAGCAACAGATATGACGTGGAGGATTATCGAGGAATGGAGCGCGGACACGGAGGTGACGGAGAAGGTGTCTGTTCTTTCCACAGTTATGCCATTTCATTCATTCCTCTGTCCTGAAGTGTTTTCTCTGCATGTCATGCAGCTCTGAGTCTGCTGTGTGAAACGTTTCGAAACGTTTTCTAATGACGCTACAGGAACGTTTTCAGGGAAGTAACCTCAGCGCCATTCATGTTTGATCACTGGGTAAAGTTATGTAACCTTTCAGGCTGAAGTGTGAGTAAGCAGCTCTTTACACAACAGTCCCTGAACATGTTGTCTTTGCGGTCAGAAACGTAGGTCGAAACATCTGCTGGTGGAGGCAGGACTGCCAAGATGGCGGCGGCCAGAGCCCCCACACTGAGCTTCTCTTCCTGGAGTCCGCCCTGCACGGGATAAGTTAGTATCGCAGATGTATGAAAGCAGGATGTGAAACCAAATCACACAAACCATAAATCATTTTTTAGCTGATGCTTGCTGCAGTGTGTTCTCAGTAACCATGAGATGTTTCCCGTCATGTAACGTCCTTATAACAGCGTAGTTTATCATATTATGGTTTGTTTCATGTTGATCTCACAGAACTCTGAGAAAGTTTTGTGGTTTAATAAGAAAGTCCAGAATACAACGGAATAGTTTGTCATAACGTGAGCGAAAACGCTACCGTGGTCTGCTGTCACATGTCAGACACGTCTAATGGTCTCCTGAAAAATAAACATGTTTTCTAGGAATAAGGAGAAACACGTTTCTATGAATGTTTACTGTAGTTATCAGATCTAATCCCTCAGCGGAGATGTGTTTGTCTGGATTGAAGTTTCTCCGTCATCTGTTTCTGCCTCCAGCTCTGGTTGGAGAGTTTAATAGTTTGTACAGGCGGTCCAGCTGTGCCAGATAAAACCACATCTTTTGTCTTGAAGAGTCACAGCCAGCAGGTTTCCCACATCCCTCCACACGGAGCTGGATCACACGGCTCAGCAGCAGGATTTACTGCGTGTCTCAACAAACTGTAACATTTCCAGGGGATTTAGGCTGCTAATCAGTGTTTATGCTGCGCAGGAATGGAGCCGGTCCAGGGTAATAAAACACCAGTTTCAGGTCCGAGCTGCACGGTCAGAGTCTAGACTTCCTTAAAGCCTAATGGATTTACATTCACTAAGCCTGTAAGGCAGAGTTCGGGGCGCCGTGGCCTGATATGACACCACTGCACACCAGAGGAGTGGAAATACAGAGCGAACCCAACGGACGCCTCGATCCCGAGGCCGAGTCTCACATGAGGGAGACTTAAAGGTGACACATGTGACTTTCCACGACGTTCTGGGCCTGTGGACTGATTTCTCCTCTGCCAGCCCGTCTTCATCTTTCTCTTCCTCCTTCACAGTTTTTAAGGTGGCGCATTGATTAATTAATCATCATAATTACAGGATTAAAGGATTAAAAACTTTTTTGTTTAATCTGTGATGGAGATGATATGACATCATATTTATCGTATTTATAGACACGAACGCGTTAAATAGAGCGTGTGTCTGTGGAATGATGCCCATAAGGCATCGTAAGGTTTATTATGTTGCTGCAGTATAATTATAATAATCAGAGCAGGACATAATTAAGACGACATACACGGACACAACGATAACCTGCAGACTTCTGCTTCAGAATAAACTTTATTGACTCAGAGCAGAATGAGATGTAAGTTTAAATAACTTTGGAGACATAAAGACATTTTAAATCTAAAATATTGAACATTATAGTTTCTGTGCAGTATGTTTTTATTCTTTTGTTTGTGTTCTCGTCACCTAAAGGCCGCTCTGCTTCTTCTTCATAAAGCTTCGATATGATCAGCAGAGTCATTAAAAGGAAAACAAAACAAGCCAGGGGAGGAAAGGGGGAGATCCTGTGTGAAGGGGGAGGAGGAGGAGGAGGGGGAGGAGGAGGAGCAGCGACCAGGCTTCTCCTTTGATGAATTCGTCCAGGGGTCAAGTTCACGAGGTTGGCGTGCGTAGAAATCCGTGAGGCTTATCTCTAAAGAGTCCAGTGAGACAATGCAGATAGAGGAGGAGGAGGAGGAGGAGGAGGAGGGAGGGTACTGTATGTCCATCTGGAACAGAGGGAGGTGGGAAGGGGGCACAGAGAGGAGGAGGAGGAGGGAGGAGAGAGCGGAAGAAAGAAGATAAGGAAGGAGATGATGAGGAAGGAGGGAGGAAGGGAGAAGGAAAGGTTAGAGGAGACATAGAAGAAAGAGGAAAGGAAGGATGAGGAGGGAGTAAGAGAAGGAGGGAAGGAGTTGAGTAGTAGCTTGAACCTGCTGTTCATGTGGATGTTGTTTGAACATCTACCTCAGCGTTGTTGTTAAAGCATATAATCATGCATTGAGAAATGTCAAAGTTTGGTGGCTGAAGAAACTTTGAGGGTTGTTGGAGACGTTTCTCCAACCAACACCAACACCAACACCAACTTCCACGTCCTCCCAAACACATTTTCTTGTCTCTAACTTGGTTGCTTGGTTGTATCCTTGTCCATGAAGGTTCTCAGTCGTCCAGGTCATTGTTCTTTGAGAAGACTTCGATCTGGGGCATCTGGATTGGTTGTACATCCATGAAGATGTTTCACCTCTCATCCAAGAGGCTTCTGGGTTTCTACCTGGGTTTCTCCACCAGTCAGTCAGAACTGAAGAAGCCTCTTGGATCTACAACAAAGTCCAGTTGCCCCAGATTGAACTCTTCTCAAAGAACTTTCATACTTATTTGAACACAAACTAAAGTGTGATCTTTGCTAAATGTTCCTCAGCAAGCTGTTTTTGAAGGTCCGGTATGGAGACTGTATTTCAGAGTTAAAGCTTTAAAGTTTGTTTGTTTTCATGTTGTGCGTCATCAAACCTCTTCCTGTATGTGTCACTTTCCTGATGGCCAATCTGTGATTTTGGAAATGAAGTAACAGGTCATGATTTGTGCGGTCATCCGGCGCTTGTTTCCTCAAAAGTTGATGTGTTGACGAGTCGAGCTTACAGTAACTATAGACGTTTTGCTGTTGCTCAAGCTCTGGTTATTTTTCAGTGCGTCACAGTTGTGTTGCAACTCTATCGTGACGGTTGTATTTGTTGTTTTGGATGTTAATTTGACTGAAAGAAGATGTGAGGTCACTTCTGTAAATGTTGCAGGAATTTCCACAGACATAAAAATATGAAGAGGTTTGCAGATTACATCATCAAAAGAGCAAATTACTTCATCAATACGCCAACTTCTCCACCTGAGCTGGACAACAAAACCTGTTTTGCAAAATTTAGACTTGACTGGAATTTCTTTGTTTGCACAAATTCCTAAAGGAAAGATCTTTAAGATGCATTCAGACTGAACAGGAGGGGAAGGGGAGGCCCTGCATCATGTTGCATCTGTATCATGTTTTCTCCACTAGAAGCACACCTCAGAAGGCCATGCCTCACGTTTTCTCCACTAGAAGCACACTGTATCATGTTTTCTCCACTAGAAGCACACTGTATCACGTTTTCTCCACTAGAAGCACACTGTATCATGTTTTCTCCACTAGAAGCACACCTCAGAAGGCCATGTATCACGTTTTCCCCACTAGAAGCACACTGTATCATGTTTTCTCCACTAGAAGCACACCTCAGAAGGCCATGCATCATGTTTTCTCCACTAGAAGCACACTGTATCATGTTTTCTCCACTAGAAGCACACTGTATCATGTTTTCTCCACTAGAAGCACACCTCAGAAGGCCCTGTATCAGAGGGCATTTTCTCGGTGTTTCATGTCTTGTAGGCACAGTACCTCCATGAGGACACTTTTGCGGTGTCCGTGTATCCATCGTGACCTTTTTGAAATAATCTTTTTGTTTTGTGACTGCAGCTTCACTCAGATCCTGTTTGCATGTGGACTTGTTTATTGTTGATGTGTTTTGGTGGCTCTTCTTCCTCTTCTTCTTCTTTTTTTTTTTGATGGCACGCACATCGTTCAGATCGGCGGCATTTCAAACAGATCGGAGCAGTGAGAGTGAGGAAAGACACAAAAAAACACGATGGTGTCTCTGTGAGAGCGCACATGATCCTTTTATGTGCTGCCTTTTGTGTCGAAGGGGGAAAACCACAGCTCTGTTTGAGGCGGCGGACGCTAACAGAGTCCAGCTGTGTCGCTCATACAGCCACGCAGTGTTATGGACAAATTGGATCTCCTTGATCTCATACATCACCTCGTCCGAGTCTGTCGTCCTCTCACCCTCCCGTCTCGCTCGCGGTGCTCCGGCGTGGCGTTTAAATGAATGATGAACTGTTTTTTCATAAGCTCTTCAATCATGTGTACAATTTGGTGAGTTCATCAAAGGAACAAGACACATTTTTTAAGTTTAGTCAAAATCCCAAAGATGTCAAATTCATCATGCTGAATAATGAAACGATTCTTCAAGCGTGGAAAAACGTCAGTTTGGACGTGAATATATGACATGACTCGACAGAAAACAGAAGTAGTTCACGTGTGTTTTTACTAATATACTGTGTGTATTCTGTGTGTAGTACACGTTATTAAAATGTATGTACTGCATTCTGGAGCTGGTTTATATTAATCTGGAATGTCTCGTAAGCCCACGCTGGACAAAACTCAAACAGAAATGTAATATATAATCGTCTGTATTTATGCAGCTTCTTTCAAAACAAGATGAGTTTTTTTTTTATATGAAGCCAAAATAATAAAAGAGACAAAAGAAAACCAGAACGTCTTCAGCAGTTAGTCTTAAAGGTCCAGTGTGTCACATTATAATATATTACCTTTTAATCACCTGAAAATATGAAGTGTTCCCACCAAACACCAGGCCCACTCCTTTTGATCGCGATAAACGAATCAAAATGTTTTCTTCATGGATCAGTTATGTGCTGACGTGGTTCACAGTAAAGTCTGACTGATAGCTGGAGGCTCATATTTTCAGCTCTCATCAGGTAGTTAAACTTCCTCTCTCCATGTCCGCTCTCTGTATAAATATGAAGTCTGTCATGGAGCTCTGGGTGGAGGTCAGGTCACAGGTTGATGAACCAGAGTGAAGATAAATCCACTTTTAATCCCCAAAGTTTAAAAAAACAAACTCTGAGCTCTCCTCCTGCCGGTAAACGTCTCCGGATCAGACCAGAATCCGGGTTGACACCATCAGGTCATTATTCCTCCAGAAGCTCCTCCAGCAGCTTTATCACTCCGCTCCACCCGGTCCTCCAACAAAACACGTGAAGTTCACGTGTCCATGTTGACTATGTCTGTAATCTGTTGCTGTACATGTTTTTTGGACACCATAGTTCCTCGTTGATGTTTGAAAAGAGAAGATAAGGGAAGAGCCACAGCTCATGGTCTTCACAGGGATTAAAGATGCTTCTGTTGTCGTCACGTGTTAACAACGTGATAACAAGTGGTCGTCGTTGAGCATCACAACAACTTCAAATAATCACACATCCCAAATCAGTTGATGATATGCTCCAATATGAAGTCTAATCCTGATTCTTGGACCTCTTGTTGCATCTTTGAAGACACCGTCCCTCCGGAAGAGATTTCCACTCCAGGTTTCAGCACACTTCCTCTGCTCTGGTAGAAACTAGTTGAACCTGAACGTCCTGCCAAAGCAGCGTTAGCCACATTTTACATATCTGTCTGTCAGATGCTTCCTGGGTTTCTGTGTTTAGACTGCAGAAAGCATGGCGGCAGAGTTGAAAGGCAGACAGAGTTCAGTTACGCATGATGTTCTGTCTTTATGGAAACAGGAACATGGCTCAAATACAAAACGTCTTAGACTGAGGCAAAAAAGCTCGTTGGATCCGATCCGAGGCCATCCAGGACACATGTGTCCCCACAATCCGAGGGACTTCACCGCCGCTCCATCTCCGAGCTCTCAAAGAGGACTTTTGATGAGGGAGTGATGGTTCTGGTGGTGCAGGGGGTGATGTGGTGGGGGTGAGCGTGCTTCAAACATGTGGCAAACGTGTGGCTTGAACTCTGCCTGAACCCCCTTTGCCACCGCGGCACTGCATGGGAGTCATTAGCGAATGTTCAGAGAGATGGCGAGAGGGTGTTTACGTCGCTGGCGTGCAGTTCTACGCTGCGGTGTTGAATGAGGCGGTGTCTGAACATGGAGAGAACATGAGGGCTTTGGCTACATCAAAGACATCACACGTATTTTGACTTTGTTTTCCCGACGTCCTCGGGCTGATGGTGAACCCCACGGCCGCGGTAGCAACAGCTGCAAACAAGCTGTGTGACAGAAAATGACTCTTCAAGTCTGAAAAGACATTGGTCTCATTCACTTAAAGGGTAATGACACTTTTTAGAGACTTGGGGTGTACTGGATCACATACATGACAATAAATACACACATCCAACTGCGTGTCGTCAGAGCTCGTCCATCTTTTACTGAAACTCATGGTAATCCTTTAATTTCAAGCATCATCATCATCCTTTGAGTGAAGGTCAGTATTAGTTCTGCAGTACGGTCACATACTTCCATATTTACACTGTGTTGAGTCCATAACTCGGATGGTTTCACTCGTAATGGTCAAAAAGTTGAGGTGAATACAAATGTAAGCTTTACATATGATTCATATTTATATTTTGGCAGTCAAATCTTGGCGATAATGCGCCACATGGTTGCAATTCAGCAAAGAAGACGTGGTAAAATGTTGCATTGAGTGTGTAAGGCCAGGAAGTACACAGTGTACTACATAGAAGAGTACTAATGGAAGTATCTGAAGTATCCATCACCCAAGCAGCAACCCCCGTTTTTTGTTTTTTTAAACTGCAGTTCCTCTTGTCGTCCACTTGAGGCTGGCTCCAGAAGTGAGTCAGTCTCCATAAGTCCCCATGTTAGCAGAAATAAACATGTTTACAGCCTGGTACATAAAAAAACAACAACATGCTCCAATATTGAATGTAACGAGGCATGGCTTCTCTTCAGGCTGGAGGAGCTGGCTCTCTTTGGCTCTGTTCCTGTTGCTGCAGCTTTCAGCACCTTCCATCTAAATGGAACCTTGCCGAAGCAGAATGTGGGTTAAGCCTGTGTGCTGCGACTTGTTTGGGCTCCCTTTTGTTTTCATTTACGCTCTGAATCGATTTAAGCTAATCAGCTAATGAATCGTTTAATCCACCAACAGATTACAGGAGTCGGGCAGCAGCCGCAGCCTCCGCCGCTGTCAGCGCTCCGTCAGCTCCACTCACCTCGCCTGTTTTCACCGCGGCGTTCGCGGTTAATTCCACCAAACCGGCCGAGTCAGACGAGCGCCGTGTGTCATAACCGGAGCTCTGTGATATGAAAGCCTGCAGTAATGGTCGTGTAGTGCAGACAGCTGGCACGTCTGATCCCCACAGATTGGTTTTAGTGGCACGAATAAAGCTGATTAGCACAACGTCGTTAGCCCCGCTAACCTGTCACAGACACCGCTGCCCTTGAGATGCCTCGTCTGTCCACCTGAAACCTGTCGCCGCGCCTCTTCCTCACTTCATTCCACTTAAAAACGTCCTCGGCATCGTACGCTCGCCACCCGTAATGAGCTAAGCACCTCCACGCCTCTTTAAATTAAAGGATGAGCTCTGTGGGAGGAGGACAGACACTTAATTAGCTGGATGTAAATACAGATCCATGATTTTCCAAGCAGAACATCTCGTCAGGGTCGGCCGGGGTTGCGCCCTTGTTCCTGCTCTCTGCAGAGCCCAAAGTGAAATTACTGTAAGTTGAATTTATTTATGAAGCTTTTAACAGGCGAGTGCTTTACTGTACGAGACGAGCGAGGAACACCAAACCAGCGTGAACAACTTTGGGATTTGGGATGCGGGTCTCCAAATCCTCGTCGTTTGGACTAAATTATGTATGTTCACCTCGCGCAGCATCTGAAGATCATAATATCCTTTTCACTCACTCACAGTCTGATGAGCGGAAAGTTTCAATTTAAAGTTCTTTAACTTGGTTAAAGGTCCAGCTGTTCTGGAGCTCTCGATCGTATCACTTGATCTTCATCCCGTCTTTTTATATTCTGGGATTAATTTACGGTCAAAGCAGAATCCAAAAACACAACCAGCTCTTACCCAGATGAGTCATTTTTCATCATATTTCAGTTTTAAAGCACCAAAAACTTTAGAGTTTAAGAGCATTTATTATAAATTATATCGATTTTATTATAAAATTAGACATTAGATGTCTCCGTCCTCCTCTGGGGTTGTTTGGACATGAAGTGTCTGCACTGATGTCAAATGAACGTCCACGTTTCTCTCCTCTCCTTCTGGACAAACGTTTCTCTGAACGGTCAGACCTCTGCACCCGCCCTCGGCGCTCACACCACCTCCAGCTGCTCAATATTTGATGCCCGCTGTCTCTCTCAAATGTCGACGGGCCTCCTTCGACGCCGCATGCTAACCTGTAAAAATAAACATTTTGGTAAGCTGCTTTTGACCAAACTCTACTATCGAGTGTCTCGTTGCAGAAAATCCAGTTTGACTGATGTGCGGTGCACCGTGTGTTATTGTAAAGGATTTGGAGGAAGAGGGAAGGCTTGATGGAAAGCAAAGACGCTCTTTGAAGACGCTGTTGCCTGAAATCTCCTGACGTTTATGGACACATCACTTATGGAGAGGACGGACGAGGAGACACCGAGGTCACGGCGGGAAAATGTCCGGCTTTAAACCATAAGTCAGCATTTGAAACGGTGGTCGTGGTGGTCGTCTGATGAAGCTTTATAGTTAAATATTTCTTGAATATCTTCCCGCGGTTTGTTTAGCTGATCGTGGCTCTGAGGTTAAAGGTTCAGCGCTCTCAGTTCCTCTTTGTGTCAGGAAACAGACGCACATCCTACGTTTCTTTTTTTTTTTTTATTTCATCCCGACGGCAGAAAAAAAAGCTTCAGTAAAAGATGAAAATATTTAAGACAGACGTTTTTTGAAGTGCTGTTTTAATCCCGTGGCCTCGCGGTTACACGAGTTGCATCTCGACCACATCTGAACCGTCCCGCGGACAGCTCTGCATTTTTTTTCTTTGCGCTGATCAAATTACAGGGCTGGACGTGTTTGCAGTGGACGTACACAAAGTCCTAATCCGCTTTATGAAAAACTTTACAGGCTGCAGGAATACTGCCTGAGGAATTGAAATATTTTTGGAGCTATGAGCGGAGCGCGATGGCTGACCCTGTGTCATGTTTCGTCCTCTGCTCATGTTCAAAAAGGCCTTGAGAAAGAAAGTTTGTCCTCAAACTAAACACAGTGAAAAGGCAGGTATCTGGTGTCCTCACTTAAAAGGTGAAAATCAACCTCTGTGCCTTCACAGAGCTCTCCATTGTCTGACGGTTTACAAAAGCCACCTTGCCTAAGATAGAGTTTAAAGCAGCCAGTCCAGATTGAGTTACTATGTATCTGCAGTGCTGTTGCCAAGTTTTCAATTGTGTTTCACGTTGGTTTTCAGAATGAACAAAGCCGGCTACAGTTGAACTGTAGGTTAAGAAGAGAGCGGAAGGGAACTGCAGAGATGTACAGTGAGATATTTTCCTGGTGCATTCTTCGGGACTATGAAAGTAATCTCAGATCAAAGCCACACAAAAGTGACTGTAAGGTGTGTTTTGTGGCTCTGGCAGCCACCCACCTTCCACCCACCACCACCCACATCCCCACGATAACTAGTGACGTGGAACAGGACTTCATGCTCGAGTCTTTTATAAGACTATTCCTGCAACCATCCAGAGATGGAGAGAGTCGTGTCCTGGTCAAAGGTTCAACTCCTTCAACAGTCAGAGAGTAAATTGCTGCAATAGTCCCAGTTTGAATCAGTGCAGTCGTTAAAGAGTCAACACCTCCAACAGTCAAAAGTTCAGGACCCGCCACATTAAAATGTTCAACTCGTGCATCAAAGACTGAGCAGCAGGTCCCTGAAACAGTGAAAGGTCAAAGGTCAAGTGAAGCCCTGCAGCTGCCACATATTCACTGATTCCAGCGATGCAGAGCTCGATGAACGTTAAAGTTTCAGTCCGAGGTTCACGTGCCGCAACGAGAAAATGTTCCAGTTTCAAATCCTCAAACGTTCAAACAGTTCTCAAAAGTTTCATCCCTGAAATAAACACGTAAACATTCGGTCCCTGCTACAGTTAATTATCACGAAGTTTCAACGTTTCAGCAACGAGCCCTGCAACCATCAACACCATCAACAACTGGCTCAAAGTTTAAAGTCCCGTACCAAACGCTTGATTCCTCTAACAGCCAATTCTTTAATTGTATCTATGGAAGGTTCCTGAAAACTTCCCAGCTTCAGGTTAAATTAATCAACGTTAAGTTCAATCACTGAAGCAATCAAACGTCACACGATGAGTTCACTTCCCGTCACACATCCTGACCACACAGTGCACTGACATGTTCTTCTCTCAGCAGTAATAAATATAGATTTATAAAGATGCAGGATTACTCGGTCTGGTCTGCAGACTGACTGCAGACTGTCATCAGGACTCACCGCTAATGCTAATCAGGACTTAGCAGGTCTTTGACGAGCCGTGAATGAATGAATGAATTTCTTGATGGATGATCACTCAGATTTTAATGGATTAATGTCGAAGCTGTTAATCTGGTGAGCTGGACGCGTCGTTTAATTAATCCTGCAGCCACATGACTGCAGGTCACCGTCCACCTCTGATGGACGGCTGTCCATCGTCCCCCGTTGACATTTGTCTCTTCACATTTTTTTGTTTCACTTTTTTGTCCTCTTCAGGCACCTGTAGATGTTTAAGACACATCAGAAGTCCGGGCGGGACAAAGCGATGACCCATTTAGGGTCGGGAGCCACAGTTTAGGAAACTGATGTGATCTGTTCGAAGGCGTCCTGTGCAGCAATCTGGGCCACGGCATTAACATCAGGAAGGATTATCCGTATTCATCGACCCTTATGCTTTCACATATGACAACAAGCGGCACGAGCAAACAAACAAACAAACAAGGAACGCAGACGGGATTAATCCAACGTCTGAGATTAACGGGCAGCACAGCTCCTTCAAACGTGACACACCGACTGTGCAAGACGTCCAGCATAATTCAAGTGTCAGGAATGATCGTAGACTAACATTAAATCATTCAATCACAATTTTAGAAATCGTGAAATCGTGAATTTAAAATCATTATTCTGCATTTAAATCTTAGTTTTGATTTAAATTCACAACTCTGGGTTTAAATAATGAAATTAAAGTCACACTTTTGCAATCAAGTGATGATTTTAGATTCAATTTACAAGATTAAAGTTGTAATTTTGGGTTTAAATCAAAGTTTTGGATTAAAATCATGATTTGGGGGTTTAAATCATAAAAATCTGATTCATGCGTGGATGTTAGAAAATCCACATTAAAGTCTACTTCTATAAAGAAGCTGCTGCTGCACGCTGACATTGACATTGCATTGACTTTGTGTAGGCTTTAAATGTAAGGAGGGCGTGTGTGTGTGTGTGTGTGTGTGTGTGTTGAGATAAAGACCCCTTCGTGCAGAGCGAGTCGCCTCAGGCCCAACAAAAGCCTCTAATGCAGATTTAGATTTTCAATCCTGTGCCACAATTCTGTTGCTTTGACAGGTCAACAAGCATCCAACAATCTGTTTGCCCCGCCAAGATTTGTTTTTCCTCCACTTAAATCACTCATTACCTTGGAGGGAGAAGGCGAGGGACGAGGTGAAAGGAGGAGGAGGGAGAGGAGACGAGGTTGCATAAAAGGATAAGAAGAGGGAGGAAGGTGTAAAACAAGAAAAATAAGGTTGAGGAGGATCAGGAGGGAGGAGGAGGAGGAAACGAGGAAAATCCTAATTACAGGTTGGAAAAGTCTGGACGCGGAGCAGAAAAGTAGCCGGCTTAGAGGTCTCTTTGTTGTGGTTATTATTGCAGCCTGCAGACTGTAACTAATCCATAATGCTCCTAACGGTGGACAAGCCGCTTTTTAGGAGATCTTTAACCACCACACGGCCGTGTTTGGACAGCAGACACCGGCCTGAAGGTGAAGGTCCACGCTGTGTCTCCATCAAACATCTCAATGAATGATTCCATTAAAGATCAACAAACCTCTACCTTTAAAGTCGATGCACAGAGAAAAGGTTCATGGGTAAACTTAATATTCTGTCCGTTAGCTGCTAGATGTTCCAGACATGTTCTGCAAGGTGCCTCAAGCGGGCTTCCTGCAAACTTCGGGCTGCAGATTGAAGTGTAGCAGACACCTGGAAGCAGAGGTTCATGCTCGCTTTTGCTTTTGTTGTTTTTAAGATCTGGTCTTGGTGTCAGTCTGGGCCCGGTGTGCTCTTCATCCGGCCTGTAACTTACCGGGCGATCACCCCGACCTTCACACCGTGGATTTGGACAGTCCTCGCAGACTTCCTGTGGATCTGCTAGATGATCTCTTCCTGCACTCTGATCAGAAGAAGCATTAAAATAAAGTCAGTAACTGCTTCACAGAGTGCGGGTAATTCAGTCCGATCCAAAGATTTAAGGCTGCAGACTGTGAGCTCTTACTCAGGTATGAAGGTGGAGGAAGCAGCTGGATCCTGAGTGTTGGAAACATTGCGGCTAATAGCTTCAAGGCCGTCCGTCACGCGCTGTAAACACACCGACCTCGAACAAACAAATGGTCTTAACTTTCAGATCTCGACTGCCAACTGCTCTCACTTCAGGAGAGCAGGAATGAGGCCTCCGTCAGATCTGAACTGTTCTGCAGGTGATGGAGGCGTTGGGTCCAAATTTGAGATAATCCTTTCTTTTTTGGTGCTCTTGGAGTCGAACTCAAACCCTCTGACCTGCTTTGGCCTCCTCCAAACTGAGACATTACGCTAGTCCAACTTTTCTCTCTAACCTGAAATGCCCAGGCGTTATGAATGAAAATGAGATTATGGCATCAGTGAGCCGGCGCTCCTTAAGCTCCCCGTTTCCCTCCCTTTTCTGCTGGGACCCGAGGGGCCCCGCGGAGCCCCTGCCATTCCCACCTGGGGAGAACAATATCCGAAGATCATCTTAGTGTGCTTCCCAAAGGCTTTGGTTAACAGATGGTTCCTTAAATCCCCTGGTTTCCTCCCAGCTTGAACATGTGTTCCTGCCCTGGAAAAAAACCTCAAGAATAGGAGATGTGCTTTGGTCACTCGCGTCCCGCCATACTGTGTTCACTTCCTGACCTTCCTGGTTTGGTTTTGTGGTTGTGCAGAGACGAGGACACAATTAGAGTCAGACGCTCAGCGGTTTGGAAAAATATGTTTTCTTCTTTTTTTTTGGTCAACAAAGACGCAGACACTGATGACAAATTTGCAATTATTCTTCAATATCCTCCGTAACCTTCGAGGCCGGATCAAACGCCGTGGTTTCATGGTTAGTGACCCTCGATAGTTAAAAGATGGAGGGGGGGGGGCATCGAGAAGCCGCCTGTCTCTTCTCCTTTCTTCAAAAAGAAACTTGACAACAAAGAAAAAGGAAACTGAGTCCAGATTTGGACTCTTCCACTTCTCGTCCGGGCTCGTCAGTCATCTCAGAGGAGAGTCATGCATAATCACACATCACAGCTATTGTTTGTGCGCTCAGGGTTCATAATATCACATTTTGAAATGGCTGCCAAATTCTCCCCCACCCACCCTCCGTCCTCCGCCCGCCCGCCCGCCGTGGCCTCCAATTATGATAATTCAAACTCCCGGCTCGGTGGAATTCGACTTTGTCTGCCCAGTTTCCCACAATTCACTTCTGCTCTCAGGCCAACATGCAAATGATTGCAGTGTTTGTTTGCTGCCATTGTTTTGTACCGTGAGCGTCGTGTTTCAGTTCATGTAGCATGTTCTCGCTGCTAATGAGTGTTTGGCAACAGAACGATGATGATGATGAGGACGCAAAGTGGATTCACAGCTCCTGTTTGCACAACAGAGGATAATCTCAGCGATACAGAAGAAATCAGGTTATTCAAACACCTGGAATCTTATCCAGCGCCTTGGCTACACTGAAGTCTTGAGATGTTCACCACGTTACTTCATATTTGGCGTTGACCCCAAAGTTTCTCTTTGTTGTCCACGTAGACGGACACAGACAGACATAAATACAGCTAGACAAGCTCGGCAGGTAAACGGAAACATGAAACTACGATGTACTTTTTATTTAAGAGAGTAAAAACCATCAAAACCTCAAACTTTAAACATTAAAAGCTGCTTTTGTTTGTTTAGGATCTGAACGTGGTCTGTCTGTCGCCCCGGGTCCGGTGCTCAGTCCTGTGTTGTGGAGTCAGGAGGTTTGTGGGATGGAGGGTGGAGGGTGTGGTTGTGGAGGAGGATTTTGAATTAGATCCGGGAGACATGCACTGTAAATTTCAGCTGTGAAATCCACAGTAATTTACTGTGTTTGTGCCCATTTCACAGTAGTATACTGTGTATTCAGTCAAAAACTACAGTAATTATAGTTACTGTGAACATTACAGTAAGTTACTTGTGAACAGCTGCCAGCTAGTGTGAATTTCACAGTAACCGGTGTACAGTGCAGTGGAGGTTCTGGGTGCAGCGTTGTGGTTGTATTAGAGTTTATTTAAGGTTTCTCTAATGTTTCTCCAGGAATGTTTGAAGCAGCACGGATTCATTTTTAAACGTCTGTGTGGATTCAGTCCAGTGTGAGCTCTCGTCATACATGCTGCTGGGAACATTGGAATGGCGTGTGTGTGTGGACATACGTATGTGCCTAATGAGCAGTGACGAGGGACAAAACCGGGCAGGTTGTTGATGATAACCCGATGACGACATCTCCATCAGTGAATGCCTCCATTGTTCCTGCTGCCGACTTAAGAGGCAAAAGTTGCCATTGTGCGTTTTCCAGGTCACTTCATGCATATTTACTAAAAAGGTTTAACGAGACCGAAGCTCAGGATTATTTACTCGTCATCACTGGCTTAATGGACTAATTGAGTTTTGGTGTTGGTGTTCGCTGATAAGCCCCCTCCGCCTTCTGCAGCCACCCACCGTCTGCAGCCAATTACTTCATTACCAGCCACCCACACTGCCGCGTACACGTCATCTCACTTCTCATTTCACAGACTTTCCCCCCAATAGGGCGGGAACCACAAATGCAGAGCAGGAAGAAACAGAACTGTCTAAAACCTGGACGTAGTCTCCGTGACGTCCCCACAGACTGTCTAAAACCTGGACGTAGTCTCCGTGACGTCCCCACGGACTGTCTAAAACCTGGACGTAGTCTCCGTGACGTCCCCGCAGACTGTCTAAAACCTGGACGTAGTCTCTGTGACCTCCCAAGAGACTGTCTAAAACCTGAACTTAGTCTCTGGGATGTCCCCCACCAGGTGAACTGTTCAGGGTGGTGGCTCCCTGGTGAAGTTGGACATTTGAACATGGGGACTTATGGAGACTGACTCACCTCTGGAGCCAGCCTCAAGTGGACGTTTGAGGAACTGCAGTTTTTGGCTTCACTTCACAGACACGAGGTTGATGCTTGGTGAATATGATTGGAGTTCTTAGTTATCTCTGGGGTCTAGATGTTAATAAATAATAAACATCTAAATATTGAGTTCATGAGTTATTCATGGAAACAGAATCACGTGAAGTTTTACACAGTCACCTGGAAAATATGGACATATCATCCTTCACACTGGAGTCTCGTGTTGAATCTGGTGTTATGAAGTGGACAGGTGGAGCGTGGCGGCGCTGTCAGTGGAGCGCGGTCACCGCCTCGCCCCGTCACCATCCCCCTGTATCTTTTATCACGGCGGCGTATGAAAAGCGATACAGTGAAATCATGAGCGTGAAGGGAAGGACGTCGCAGGTGTTCTGTCATCCCTGACGTCTCCACACCTGCGAGGCCGCCGAGGCACCGACACCCTGCTTTTTTTTTTTTCTTCTTCTTCTTCTTCAGCAGCACCTGTCAGCGCGCCGAGGCCTTTTCAAAAGCCGGCGCTGCTCCTCCAACGTCCCAACAACAGCCATTGTTTGTCTCGGCCCACCTATTCAAAGCAGGGTGGGGGACCTGCCATTAATAAAAGCTCGCTGTCAGCCGGCGAGGCCCTCCGTCCCCTCCAACGCTTCCATAAAGGAATTCAACCTACTCCGACATGTCGGCACTGTTCGGGTGGGAGGTGGTGTGGATGATGAGAAAAGGGTGGAGCGAAGGTGGAGGGAAGAAAAACATGGAGGAACACATCACTGATACTTCGATGAAGTTTAATGTGCTGCGTTCAGTTTGATACCTCACAAATAAACAATGTTGTAGACGGTAGAGACGGGGAAGGTTGTATTGGTGTTATTAAACTGCTGCTAACTGTAGCTGCTGTTAGCTGATGTTAGCTCAGTTTGTTAGCCAGGCTGTGAGCTCAGAGCACCGGGGGAGTGTTAGTGTTTGTACCACAGGAGGTTTGGACCACCGGGAAGAAGAAGAAGTTTTCAGGCTCAGCAGTCAGCAGCTTCTGCACACATAATGGCAGAGGAGAAGAGAGCGAAGAGGAGAGAGTGAGCGAGCAAGAAGCCGCCGGACAAGAGTAAATCTGGGACTGACTTTTAGTGGTTGGTGAGAGCTTGGTGAAATAAAAGGCTGAAAGACAGACGCCGAGCTGGGCTGACTGCTGTTGGACTAGTCAGTAATATTAGCTGCTGCTGTTGTTGATGTGTTTGAACTACTGTATGAGGACTTCTGTGAACACAGCAGTACTGTGTCTGAACAGATCCGGTTCAGATAGCGGTTAGCGGCTGCTAACCTGCTGCCAAGACGGACCCACAGCTGCAGAGTGAGGCGAGCCTCAGCACAAGCTCACAACGACGGACTGCTTCCAGACTCCTCACAGGGGAGTGTGTGTCTGGGTGGAGAGTGTTTGGCAGATGCTGAACGAGCCGCCGCTCGGTCTCCCACATCCTCCTCAAGGCCGTGATGTCAGAGGGACGCGAGGTGGAGGAGGAGGAGGAGAGCGAGGCTATCTGAGGACACTAACGAGCTCCACTTAGCTCTTTGAGGGGATGAAGAGCGACAATGAAGGTCCACATGGGAACCCGAGTGCATTTGGGCTTCATGTGTTCACACACAAACATGCATTCACTCCCTCATGGCACATTCATGGGGCATTAACAGACTCACACACATGCACAGCATACACTCAAGTACTCCCACCCTCTCTGGGGTATACAAAACACACACACGCACACACACACACACACACACACACAGGGAGTGAGAGCTTTGTGGGGAGGATGTCACAGGACCCCCGCTGTGCTTCACACTGCAACTCAGTGATGCTGTGAGATGGGACATCGCATGGGAGCACAATAATGTGTGTGTGCATGCATGTATCTGTGTGAGGGTGTGTGTGTGTGTGTGTGTTAGAGGTCTTTCTTTTAATGTACTCCTGCACACACACACACACACAGACACACACTCACGTCATTGGAGTGGACCCCTGCTGGGTTCCTATCAGCGTCAGCAGTGAATCGGCGCGTTCAAGCAGCAGTAAAGCCCCCGAAATCTCACTCCACTGACCCTGTGCGGACAATAAACTGCATCTAATTACTGGCGCATGCACTCCCAGCACTCCCGGCGTGGCGCTCCCTGGCACCGGCCACAGATATTCACAAAAAGCAACCAGAGTTCAGGCCAACTTCTCTTAGAGATGTAACGTTTTTTGACAGTTTAAGCCTTTTCGGGTGATGAGCCGCGCGGCGCACAAAAGGCCGAGCTCGAGCCGTCGAGGAAAAACTAATTTCTGTGTCTGCGGACGGATGTGAAGTCCGCCAAGTGCAACACGTTGGCCCGTCTTTAGCAGCCTTTAGACGACAGGACGTGACACGTCTTCATCTGCTGCCACGACTGAACGTTCCATACAAACTTATTTTGTCTGTTTTCTGTCAGGTTAGCCAAAACATTTGGAAACAAACCGTACTCACTGTAGCTGTGTGCACACTGACGGATTATTAGTGACATTTCAGGTTTTACCTCCAACTCGGTGAGCACGATGACATTGACCATCAACAACAGCAGACACAGCAGCAGCTAATATTACTGACTAGTCCAACAGCAGTCAGCCCAGCTCGGCGTCTGTCTTTCAGCCTTTTATTTCACCAAGCTCTCACCAACCACTAAAAGTCAGTCCCAGATTTACTCTTGTCCGGCGGCTTCTTGCTCGCTCACTCTCTCCTTTTCTCTTCTTAGCTTCCTCCGTCAGCGTCCTCTTCACTCTCTTCTCCTCTGCCATTATGTCCATAGAGGCTGAAAACCAGCAGCAGCTACAGTTAGCAGCAGCAGTTTACTTCACTGTCCATCAGGAAACTCTGTAAATCACAGAGAGTTCAGGCGGACTGGATCTCTGTGTCAGTGTGACATGAATGCTCTCAGACATCTGCAGCATGTGCAGCAGTTACTGTTAGTTTATCGTCTCATGCTGTGTTCGGGTGTAATCGTGTCATGGATCTTTGGAGCTCTGACTCTTTTGGCACAGAGAGTCTAACTCCCTGAAAGTTTCTCCAGTTTTTTAGACAGATCATAGAACATTAATAGTCTCATTACATTCAGTTTGTTTGGTCCTGTTCTCGTCTTAAGATGTGAGATCAGACGTTTGTGTACTGTAACATAAGGAATGCCCACACCGAGACAATCCCGGACTTCTTTTGTCTTGTCTCATTGTCACTCTGCATGCACGCTTGTTTAATACATTGTCCTCCCAATCGCTTATGGAAATTGGCTCATTTTGCAAACACAATGATGAGCTGTGTTGAGTGAAAGGAGCGCTCAGTGCCAGGACTTTTTCATCCTTTTGTCTCACCAACCGGGGCCAAAGGAGTAACGGTGAAAGAAGTGATTTTTAAGTGCATCTATTCTGCCCCCCTCCACTCTCCTCCACCCTCCTCCACCCATCTCCTTTTGCCCTCTCACCAAACTGTCACCGCTGCATGCCTGCCAATTCTTTCTTTCTCCATCTCTCTAATAAATCAGCAGATAACAGCCGTGACTGCTGCTCATTGTTTTGTCAGTCGGGTAAACAGTTTAAAATGAATCTTAGCTGTGCCGGCCTGGGAATACGTTTCATATTATGCATGTCATCTTTGTGTAACGGACCGCTCTGCATCCTAAATAAAAAAGAAAAATGGATCGTGGATCGGGTGCGATGCCAAAGAAGTCCCGGCGATCAAGTCCTCTCACCGAGCCTGCAGGCCAGACAAAAGCCTCCACACAATCCTGCAGGCGTTAGCTATGCATGCTTTCCGGTTGCCGTGGTTAGGACGGGTCGATTCGGGGAGGTGGAAGGGGGCGAACACGAGGGACGAGGTGAGAGTCTCATCCTGAGAGTCCTGCTGGACTGAGCTGTCGACTTTCTCAGTGACAGTGCTGGAAGTTTACGCCTGGACCGGCACCGAGCACAAATTCACCTCGACAGGACGTAACAACTGAAACAAGTTCACCTGATTCTCAACAACACAGGAGTGAAGGGGTGACCAAGCAGCTGGTGCGCCTGCAGAAGGCCAACAGGTGATCAGATCAGCTGCTGTGCTGCTGGATGAGGACGGGATCAGAACTTTTATGGACGTCTAAGAACAGTTTGAAAGACGAGATACAAGAGAGGAGGCGGTGCGTGCGCTCTGCACCAAAGGAAGATGATGTCACGTTTCTTAGAGACAAATTTAAACCTGAATATGGACAAAAACAACTGACGACAAACTACAGATATGTGACATAGCAAACACAGGAAGACTTAATAAGCCTAAATCAAATCATCCACGATATCTTTAAAGTTTCAAAGTATTGGTCAAGTTAGTAAAAGTCTCTAGCTGCAAAGACACGTAACTTTATGTTGGTCGAGTTAATCAGCTGTGAGCGTCCACAAAGACTCTGTGGAGCTCATTCAGTGTGCTAAATGTTGTTGTAATGTTTACTGCAGATCATACATGACCCGCCACAGAACAGATTCTGGTCCTGGGATCTAACAACACAACCACTCCATCAAATATCAAATATCAGGACACCTTTAAGGTGGATTAACATTAAACTTCTTGGACCTAATTAAACTGTTGCTAACAACAGAAACTTTAACTTAAAGAGGATCCAGATTCTCAGACAAAGTTTCAAACAGCATGAATGTCTCCACGTCTCGTCAGGTTGGAGTAAAACTGCGTCCTTTCTCTCTCTCTGTTTCACATCAGCGGTTTCTGTTTATTTCTTACAGAGTCAGAGTTCAGCCGAGGGTTGAGTTGCCCGCTGTGCCATTTATTTTTGTCAAATTGTGCTAATTGTGATGTTTGTGCAGCCTATATGATAATTCTGCTCTGCAGAACAATACGGCTAATAACGGGTGTAGAGGGGTCATGGGAAAAGCACAGTCTCTGCCAATTAGTGCGTTAGCGCTGATTAACCCTCTGCTGTCCACGCCACAAACTGCTATAGAAGCTCGGAGGAGGACACAACAGGAGAGCGTGAACGCCGAGGCGTACTCTGAATGCTCTCGCGCACGTCGTTGAAGAAACCTATAGATTAAACGTCACGAGGTGAGGCCTTCAGGACAATGACGCCCGATAGAAGCGAGGGCATTTTGGATGCAGTAAACTTCTAAACCGCTCGTTTGTCAGGCGTCCCATAAGAGAGATAGATTATCTATTCATTGGGCTCTTTATGGCTTTCTTTCATGTCTTGTTTGCCCACATTAAAGCCCGGCAATCAGCACCATGTGACGGTTCATTATAGTTTCGGGACACTTAAGAGGTTGTTGTTCTCTTTCCAGACCATTGCTTCCTGGATCCATTTGAACTTGTGTCGCTGCAGCGTGTTCTTGTAAAAACCACGACAAATTAGTTGTTCCATACACGCCATTCTGAGGCAACGAACATCTGCTCGTATACACAGGATTCAGTAACATATGTATACACTAACACACACACAACTTGAGGGTTTGTCCTTTGTAGTGGTTCCTGGTGCAGTGAGGTAACCTGCGTTAGCATTTAATAAGTGATGGAGCATGCAGTGACTTCAAACGAGCTTAAGTTATGGAAATCAGCCCGACGAACACTTCAGACTGTTTCCAACAGCGAGAAAACAAAACTCTAAAAACACCGAGACATGACCGCACGCTCACTTTGTTCATTATCTGTCAATCAGGACGCACCAAGCTCATTAACATCATCATTAACATCATCATTAACACGCCTCTAACACCTGAAATACCGTATTCTTTTAAGATTCAACTGATTAAATATTAATTCAGTGGCATATACTGCCTTTAGGAGGCAACAGGGAATAACGTTACAGTACCGAGGTGATTTACAGACTTTATGATGGAAACATTGATAAGTAGCAGTGGAGCTAAAGCTTATATAACAAAGCTAACACAGCTAACACTGAGGATAATTTAGCTAACTGCTAACATAAGTTAATGTTTTGGCCCTCACTAGTTTTAGGAAAAGGCTAACATAGCTAACTGCTAATATAAGTTAGTTTTTGGGTTAAGTTTAAGGTTAACTAACTAGCTAACGGATAATATAAGCTAATGTTCTAGAATTAGCTAGTTTTGAGATAGTGATAGATAATGTTGCTAACTGCTAACATTAGCTATCTTAGTTGGCTTGGATGTAAAGCTAACATTAGCTATTGTTATGACCTTAATTAGATTAGCTACCATTACCTGATGGAAAGATTGATAAGTAGCAATAGAGCTAAAGGTAATATAATAAAGCTAATACAGCTAACACTGAGGATCCAGTTAGTTTGGAGCTAGTGCTAATGTAGCTAACTGCTAACATAAGTTAATGTTATGGACCTCGCTAGTTTTGGGAAAAGGCTAACATAGCTAACTGAAAATATAAACTAATGTCATAGATTTTGCTAGTTTTGAGATATAGCTAATGTAGCTAACTGTTAACATTAGCTATTTTAGTTGGCTTGGATGTAAAGCTAACATTAGCTACCATTACTTGACATAAAGATTGCTAAGTAGTGAAGCGCTAACTGTGGTTAGCTCGGTCAGCCATGTAGCTAACTGAACTGACTCAGCCCGGGATGCCAGAAGCCAAACCCGGCAAGAAAACCACCTCGGTAGGCTGCTGTATTCACTGTTAGACTGGACACTGCTGGTTCAGAGGTTCTGTTGCTGTGTTCACTGTTAGACTGGACACTGCCGGTTCAGAGGTTCTGTTGCTGTGTTCACTGTTAGACTGGACACTGCCGGTTCAGAGGTTCTGTTGCTGTGTTCACTGTTAGACTGGACACTGCTGGTTCAGAGGTTCTGTTGTTACTGTGTTCACTGTTAGACTGGACACTGCTGGTTCAGAGGTTCTGTTGCTGTGTTCACTGTTAGACTGGACACTGCTGGTTCAGAGGTTCTGTTGTTACTGTGTTCACTGTTAGACTGGACACTGCTGGTTCAGAGGTTCTGTTGCTGTGTTCACTGTTAGACTGGACACTGCTGGTTCAGAGGTTCTGTTGCTGTGTTCACTGTTAGACTGGACACTGCTGGTTCAGAGGTTCTGTTGCTGTGTTCACTGTTAGACTGGACACTGCTGGTTCAGAGGTTCTGTTGCTGTGTTCACTGTTAGACTGGACACTGCTGGTTCAGAGGTTCTGTTGCTGTGTTCACTGTTAGACTGGACACTGCCGGTTCAGAGGTTCTGTTCTGTCTAACATAGCAACAGTAACCAAGCGAGGGCAGATTTCATGCATCAGTTTGAACTCAAATGATTGTAAATTATAACAATTATAAACACAAAAGAAGCTCCATCCATCTCTACATGGACTGACCTTCTCTCAGCACCTCCAGCCTCCCTGTGCAGGGACAGGCCGGGGTCTGCTGTCACACTTTTCACACTCTGTGGCATAATTTAATATTGTAACCAGCAGAGAATAAAAGGTTAAGGTCTGAGCTATAAATAAATATGTTTTAATGGAGCCCAAATGTTTTCTAAAATTAGGTGATCCGTGATTAAAGTCATGTTGTGTCCCGTCATGGGGTTTGTTGGCTCGCAGCTGAAGGTCACTGAATCAAAAAATGTGTTTCCTCACTGAGTTTTTAATGAAGAGGATAGTTTGGATTGTTTCATCACTGAAAATATACGATGACTGAGAGAATACAGACGAGCACGGACACGTATTTATGGATGGAAACCAACTTTTTATGTCCAGTCTTGATTCTCTGTGTACCATTATAAGTTTAAAGTATACAAAATATGATATTAAAGACTTTAAAAGGTCTTCATTTTCATCAGTTGCAGTCATTTTAGACAAACCTGATGTTTCACAGTCAGTCACATGTTTGAATAAAATCATAAATATGACATTGGAGTAGATTTCCACACAGTTTGTCAGGATTCAGAGTGCCTTTATTTTGGCGAGGTGTGTGTATGAGTCAATCTGAAGCCAGAGGTGCGTCTACACATCTGTCCTTGAGATAACATCCCTGTCTGCAGACCAGGCCCGTCGTGAGCGTCGGATTCCCACGCCACAAATGTTTTGACTCCCTCAAACTCAATAACAAGACAATTTCTCACAAACCGCTGCTAATTTTCAAAAACAGATATCAAAACAAAAGAGGCGAAGCTAGAGAGACGCTGACCGACTGCATAGCTCTGGTTAACCTTGGCGATGTTTGCTGCGAATGCTCATAAACGTAATTTCCCGTGAGAAGCTGAAAACTGAATCCAGACACTTTTTTATCACATCCAGGAGTCCAACAGATTTCCTCTCTCTCCTTCTCTTTCATCCTTTTTTTCAAAGCGATGTTAACTCCATTTTCTGCATCACTTCATCTTTTTCATCTCTTCCTTTGTGTCCTGTATCTTGTCTCTTTTGACTTCATAATCCTGTTTTTTACTTGTGATTTCTTCCTCTTCGTCTTCTTTCATGATCGTCTGGCTTCATTCATCCATTTCAGAAACTCCAGTGCTGAAGGTGGAGCTCAAACAGCGAGCGTCTAATTGCTGAGGAGGAAACTGCACATGCTCGGCTCAGCGGTCGTGGTTTGGCTTCGACTTAACGTGGTGAATCTGTCATCGTGTCGTCTGTTCGTAGCTCGGTGTGCTGTAGAGCCAGAAGTCTTTTAAAGACGTTATCAGAACTCGAGGTGAAGTGGTCGAGTATGAACGCCAAGGTGACCTGATGATGATCGACCTCGTGTCCAGGCTGAGTTTAACAAGGAGCAGAGCGCGGCGCTCGTCGGTCGCCTCAAAGCTTTTATTGTTCAAATCCCCAATTTAAAGTTCAAAAGACTAACCCAAAGACCTCGACC
Organism: Miichthys miiuy; assembly: GCA_036365135.1. Classification (NCBI taxonomy): domain Eukaryota; kingdom Metazoa; phylum Chordata; class Actinopteri; family Sciaenidae; genus Miichthys; species Miichthys miiuy. The sequence goes on from CM071623.1 coordinate 17,135,387, forward strand.
TGAACATCACATCACTCTCCAGATTCGATGTTTTCTACGGAGGTCAGCTCCGCCCGAAATTTACCACCAACTTTAAGTGACTGATACAGATTTTTTAGAACATTAAAGGCGACTTTCAAAGAAATAAATCATCGTTTTACGACACCAAGCGGCAACCTCTATCACAAGCCAACACAGGACGTGCCACAAACTGCAGTTCCTCTTGTTGTCCACTTGAGGCTGGCTCCAGAAGTGAGTCAGTCTCCATAAGTCCCCATGTTCAAATGTCCAACTTCACAGCAGAAATAAACATGTTTACAGCCTGGTACAAAAAACAGTTTTGGTCTCTGTAGCTAATTTCCCCGTTCATGACAACTGTACTGAGGGTGAATTTATATACAACTCACCTGTTCAGGTTATATTAAGGCTTAAAGTTATGCAGGATTAAGAGCGTGGACGCTTTGACTGACAGTTCAGGTTCACGTCTTTGCTTTTACATTCGTAGATTTGTTTGAATTTGTCTGTCTGACTAAATATGGATGAACTTGATGTTTTGTGACAGGTGAAGTCAGACTTGTGCTTCACTCCCTTCAGTCCTGTAAAGAGTACATGAAGTCTGCTTCAGGTCGGGTCAGGTAAGGGCACTTTGTCTCCATTCAGCCGGGCGATAAAGGCCACCGTGTAAAAGGAGAAAGGCTATCAGATAGTTGAGGCCAGCCACCGTGGCAGAAGTCAAGCGGTTGTGAAAGGCTTCGTCTCCGCGCTCTCCGCCTCAGCGTGAGAGAAAGCCTCGCATCCTGACGGGGAGAGATGGCTTTTAAAAAGACCCCAGATTACAGCATCATATAGCCTATAGTCGCCCGGAGATACACCCTTCTTTTCTTCCCCCGTTTGTCTCACTTTCAATCGCTTACAACCACTTTTCCGAGCCATGCTGGGCCCTTCCATGCACAAGCTTGTCAGCTCTTCAATAGCTTTTGTCTAAGCGGGGACTCAAACAAGATAGGCCGCCTTTGACTCCTTCCCCCGTCTCTCCCTGGATAAATATTTCACCTGTCACAAAGCCGAGCATGCTGGGCTCGTCGCTGCGAGAGAAAAAACTCTGAGGGGACGTAAAGCAGGAGGGTGGGGGAGTTATTCAGGTTCAGAAAGTCTTGATTCTTTTCTTTCATCCGGAGATGTACATTCTGCCATTTGCATAGCCTTTCATTCACTTTCTCAGCCTGAAATCTCACTGTGCTCGTGGTAATCTATTGTAAAGCCATCTCCAACTTAAAACGACTCGCTGTACAAAGCTGCCTTTTGAGCGCCACTTCCCTAATGAGTGATGGCATAAAAGAACGGAGGCATCACTTTATTTTTGGCGTGGATCAAACGCTTTGATATTTCAAAGCATACACATCAATAATCCTCTTCTCTCAACAACAACAGGGCACAAAAAGAGAAAAAGTTCTCATAAAAATCCTGAGTAAAGTGCTGCACATTCTGTCTGAGGATAATACCGAGTTTGATCTGCAAAGATCTCGCGACTCGTCCCTCTGTCTTTAAAGTTTTCCCAGGTGCCCTCGAGTCGAGCGTTCGGTGCAGATGTGGGAGCACACGAGGTGACAGCTGCAGACACAAAGCTGCTGCAGAGACACGTTAGCTCACATTCATCACATCAGAGCAGAGCGCGGATATTTAACGTTAGACTGAAGTCAGGAGTCGTCTCTTCACCTCCGTGCATGAATAAATAAAGCTCAAAGTAACCGTCCTCCCCGCGCTGCACTGACCCCGCTCTCAGGTACCGATGGTGGGCGATGACCGCGTTGGCAGTGCTCTCCGTCCCTTCCAGCCCAGAGGCGAGCTTCATTTCATTACCAGCTTGACTGAGTTACCTGTCGCTCCACCCGTCCCCGTCCCCCCTCCGCCTGTCGACTGACCTCTAAGGACGCGTCTAAATCTGTCCTCCGCTGCTGCCTGACCTCCTTTACATCCAAACGGACAGACGAGGAAGAATTCAGCTCTGAAAGGCTTCACCTGTCGTCCAACAGTAACTGAAGTTTTCATGTTGAGCCCACAAACTACAAATAAATTACATTTCTATCACTTCCTGTCCTCTCTGCTGGTTGCCTGGCAACTGTAACCATAAAATCGTTGCGGCAAGGCTAGCTGTTTCCCTCTATCTCCAGTGTTTGTGCTAAGCTAACTAGCTCCTGCATGTAGATATGACGGATATGATGGACAGACCAAAAACTGCACTTCCTCTTGTCGTCCACTTGAGGCTGGCTCCAGAAGTGAGTCAGTCTCCATAAGTCCCCATGTTAGCAGAAATAAACATGTTTACAGCCTGGTACACAAAAAAAACATTTTCACCATCTTAGCTTAGCTTCTTAGCATGCTAACATTCGCTAATGAGCACTAAACACAAAGTACAGCTGAGACTTATGGGAAGATTTCTCTGTATCAGTCGTACTAAAATGTTGGACAAATTTAATTCATCCTCTGGTGACCATGAATATCTGTAGCAAACGTCCTGACACAAACGGATGGTTTGTTACACAGAACCATCTGGGAAGTCGTCATTGGAAACTGATAGAGAGGATAGAGACCAGCTGATTGGACGAACCATCTGTGAAGGCGAGCTTTACCCAATCAGATTAACAAACCATGTAACGTAGTCAAGCGCTTCCTAAAGAACTGCAGTAGATCATGCCATCACTGCCTCGTAGCACCACGTAGGGCGCTGATTGGTCCGTAACTGCTTTGTTTGGACACAAAGCTTGAATCACGAGGTGAATCCATGCCCCAGATCGATGGACCTAAAACTGAGCGTATGGCGAGACGAGACCAGAGACGACTTTGTTTAACCTGCGTGTCTATGTCTAATTCAAAGCCTTTAAATCTGAGATGATTTCACGTGGTGTCACTGTTGATTTGTGAACAGTTCTTCTCCGTGTTTATGTGAAAATCTTTTCAAAACATCTCACTGAAAAAATAAAAGCTGTCGACCTCATGGTGGTGATTTTCAAATGAAGTGAAGCCGCCTGTGGAGCACAAAGTCAATGTGCTGGTTTGGTTTGAGCGAAGCGGCAGTTTGGTCTGTACATGTTAGAAAATAAATAAATGAAATCCTGCTGCTAACTCAATTTTTCTGTTCCTCACAGACTTTTTGAAGTTTGATGTACGACGGTCTAAAATCTTTCCCAGCACCAAAACAACTGTCGAGTGTGTGTGCTGTGCAGCAGGATACAGAGACCAGCTGCAGGCGTGACTCACTGTTTTATTGAACATTTTCATGCATTTACATTTTAGTCATTTAGCTGATGTTATTACAGCAGCAGAAGGAGCTTCACATTCCCAGATCAGAGCCTTTAATGGCAGCAGTGTTGAGCAGCGTCGGGGTCGCACTCTCAGCGTCCTGACAATAGATTCAGACTATGATTGATGAATACTGTAAGTGCAGCAGAGCCATTCCCAAGCTCAATGTGCTGGGATTCATTTAGCCCATTGTCTAGAGCCAGACCAGAGGCCTGTGAGAATGGGGACCTGATTAATAATGTTTGTGAAGGACACTCTAAAGAGGGGCTAGTCAGGTCCCTTTGCATGCTTAGAGGGACATTTAACAGCTTGAATTATACATAAATTATGTACACCCACTTCCCCGAGGTTTGGTCTCCCTCACAATCCTTTTCTCTCGCTGAGGCGGCTTTGATTTCAAGCACCAGTGTGTGCCACTAATGCAATAATCATTTTATATGTGATTACATGAAGAAAAGACTCCTTCATGCTGCAGCAATAAAAATACTTTTTGGAGATGCGTCTTCATTCTTGGACAGCTCAGAAGAAAGACGGTAGCGTCCTACAAAAACAAGTCTCATTTATTTAAAGGTCCAGAATGACCTGATTTTACATTTTACTGACAAGAACCTCGTTTGAACCAAAACTGGACTCACAGAACGTTGCTACAGCTGCAGAAAACCTTTGAGGGACGAAGGTTCAACAAAACCAATGATAGACTTCTGTTTCCATCTAAAACTCAATGAATGTTGGGTTGAAGGTCTTCATATAAGAGGCCAGATGGTAACCTTCATCTGTTCAGTCGATCCCCTTGACCAAAAACCTTGAACCAAAAACCTTGTTTTTGTGCCAAAACCTTAAAAAACCTTGAACATATACTGTATGTTTCATGTCAGAAAACAGTCATATAACTCATGTTTTTGATTGTACAAACCATATCGGGGGCTTCACGTCAGGAAAGACTCGACAAATGATGAGGTATACTTTGCAATTTAGGTTAGAGAACTTGTTTGATGAAGTAAAAACACCGCAGGATGGAAGACGTTCTATATTTTGTATAATGAAGCGTATAGAGCGTTTCCAGGAATCCAGGCGTTGCTCTTTACAGTGAGATTTTTCCAGGAATCCCAGACTGAAATCTTCTGTATTCTGTCTTCCAGGTTGGCAGCACTTTATGTCGAGTTCAAGGCCTCCAACGCTGACAAACAAACAGGCCAACACAACAGTGGTCGACCACAGTCAGTCAACAGAGCAGGTCTCGGATCAGTAAGTACTCAAAAACACAGAAGAGTGGGTGTTTTCATTTGAAAGAGTCGAGGAGTCGAGGGCTGACCTCTGGTTCCCGCTGTGAGGAGCGCATGTTCTCCTCTCACAATCACACCACAAAACAAACGCCCACCTTTACAAGACGTTCGACGACTTTTAACCTGAAAACGTTCGTCACGGCTTCACACAACCAATAAAAACATCCTTTTTCCAAAACTTGGTGCAAAGAAAGAAAGTTGCAGTTTGGCTATTTGGGTGGCTTCGATCTGTCCGACGCAAGACCGAAGCTGAAATGTAAAGAAACCCCGACCTTTGACCTCTCTGCAGATAAAGACAAACAACCTTTTGTTAAGTAAGCAAAACTTTATCGAATATGAAAGAAAAGGGAGCAAAACTTCAACATAAGTCAACGGTTTAGCTTTTCTAAAGTTTCTCTGGTTGGGTTTTGGGCTACTTTTGGTTGTCGTCGTAACTTACGAAGGTTTAAATTCAATCCAACATGTTCAAATGGAAAACCCAGTTTAAAGGACTCACAGGACATGAGAGAGGAAAGGTCCTCATCATCTCTGGTGGAGGTGTCTCCGGTTTGAGCCTGAAATCTGTGGAAAGCGTTAACAGTGTACTCTCAGTTGATCCAAACTGAGACGTTAAGCCGAGGATTAGCTATCTGACTTCATCACCACCCAGGTTTGGTTTAGGAAAAGGCTTTGGTTTCACACTTTTGTTTTCTCTGCAGTGTCGGTTATAGCTGGGAGCCTCCTTTACAGCAAGACCACCACAACTAACCCCAACAGAGCATTCGTCACGCAGAGTTGCGTTTCATACCACCGTTCATACGAGTATAATGATATCTGAGGGAAAACAAGATGTGGAGCTTTCAGGACAGTTAAACTAACCGAGCATGCTGGAGTTTTCCTGAACTGAGCTGAAAAACAGGACTGGAGACAGTGAAGCATGTTGAGACGATTTAAGAGGCAGCTAAATTTAATCCTCCGTGATTTTATCGTGTGTTTTCCACTGCATTGCACAGTCCTGCAGCCTTAATGAAGCTCTGAATCGAGTTCTTCGTTATATTTTTAGCTCCGTTTGTCTTTAGATCAAATGTAAAAAGTCTTCTTGATGTTTTCTGGATCCGTTTATTCACATTTCCACAAGTTCAGCCACATTAGGACAGCGATAGGCGGCTATTTATTTTGGAAACTTATGCTGCAATGCGCCGCCGACCGTTGAGCTACGAAGATATCCAGAAGAAGTAAACATCTTCCTCTGGACTGAAGAATATTTAAATGATGCACTCAACCCAACAAAGTGGTATTTCAACCATGACCAAGTGTAAAGCCAGTGTAAATCCAACCAAACCTTCATCATGGAGGCAGCAGATCAAGAACAAACTGATTAATAACTTCTATAACATATTTATTTAATGTGTTGACTTGTTGTCATTGTCACCATTTAGGCTGCAGAGAGGTTCAATATCCAAGAGTTTCTCTAACCTTGAACACCTTGAATACCTTGAATTATTTTGAACCGTTCTGAGAATTTCAACCAAATGAAACTGCTTTGGATCCTGTTCAATGATTCAATGGAACTGGCAGGCTGGTTTGCTAGATAGCATTAAGGTTTCAAGGATCTTGATTCAAGGAATACAGCTGATTTGGTAGATCTTTGGTGGAAACTTGATTGAAGATTTTGTCAGGAATCAAACGGTATAATGGAAGAAACTCTAAATCACCCTTGGCTGCCATGTTGTACCACTTTTACAGACTGGATCTGCTAAATAATTTGGATTTTAAATGATTTTTATAATAAGATTTATATAATTTGTAGTGTTTGACGTTAAAACAGGTGAACCTCACAGTCCATGTCGTATCAGCGGTGAAACAGATACTTTCCTCTCCGTTCTTGACAAGCTGTTGCAGAACTCAACCACTTAGAGAGAGATTAACCCTGTCAACCCTGATCGTCAGGATGAAAGGAGCTCCATTCAAATCCTTGTTTGTGCTCTGCCGTGCTCCAAATCAATGGCAGAGGTGGGATCAAAAGCACCCTGGATGTCCTGCGGTGAACGCTCCTTTAACGGACGCTCACCTGTACGCCAAACAACAGCTCTCTCTCAGCAGCCGGGTTCCATCAGTGCTCCGAGAAGAAAGAAACAGGAGCCTGAACACGCACATGAACCCCAATGATCACGTATGCTGCTTTCAACACCCCCGAGGGCTTAGAAATGGGAACTGGACCAGAAAGGCAAAAACACAGGGAGGGGAGGATGGAGGATGGAGGATGGATGGAGGGAGGATGGAGGAGGAGGGGGTGAACCACCCAGGACTCATGCAAGGGTTGGAAAAAAAAAGGACTGTTCCAAATACATCACGATGGGGAGCAGTCATGTTTGACAGTTGGATGATACCGAGGGGAGACCTTGTTCTACCTCCAACAGGGACAGTTTGAGACCAGAGCGGCTGGATGAAGTAACGAGTGCTGGCACGACATACAGCGTTCATCAAGACGGGACGGACACCTTTAGAGACTTTAGCTTTCATGATGAGTCAAGATTATGGAAACAAACCACGAGAACCCAAAAAATAAAGTTTAGTTTTATTCAGATCTGTTGTGTTACATTCAGTACTTGGGGGTTTATAAGATTCTCAATGAGAAGGAAAATGTTTTAAATGTATAAATCTATAAAACCTGGAACAAACTAATGTTATAGCACGTCAAAGGTCAAGATATTGTTGTTCAGCGTAGGGATGGAGCCAATGCAAGGATGCATGAAGCATAAGGATGTAGTATCTATTGCTTCAGTCCAAGAGGTGGAGGAAGGTGTTGGAGGTTCATCAAAGATTCCGAGAGAAACTCAAGAACTTAAAAAATCTGGACTATCGACATCACAAGAAGAACAAGACAAGAACAAGAGTTTATTAAGCCAAATATTTCGTCACATAACATTAATATTCATCAATCTTTGGGTTCAGCTCACAGAGAACCTTTAAAATTCTGCAACTGGAGTTTGCAACAATCTCATAATTACTGTGGTGACATAGAATTAAAGTCCAAAGTACAACCCTGAAACATCAAACTATGGACTGATAAGTAAATAGATGCATGAGAGAATAGGCTGTGCTCACACATGGTTTGTATCCATGTCACATTGCACCTGATGGCCTCCGTCCAGCCTCCGTCCAGCAGCTTCCTTCCTGTTTCTCGGCGGCTGAATCTGATGCAGATTGACTTGACGTGGACGGAGCCTGTGGCGAGCTCCGCCGGCCTGCCGGGCCCCGGGTCGCTCTCTCAATCAGGGTACAGAGCGGGGGACAAGCACCATGCTGCGCCGAGGAGAAAGATCCCCGAGGGCGCTGTCACCCTGCACGACTCCCCCTCCCTGTAATCCTCTGCCTCCCCCCTTTGCCTGCCTCCATCAACAACAACCTCCAAACCCCCCGTACGTATTCAGAGAGGGAGGCTTCCTGAGCAGAAGACATTATCCTCCGCTGACAGATAGTTCAGCATCTTTAACATAATGTATGAAAATCTCTTTCATTGGACACGACACTCAACGTGCCGTGCCGGTTCATGGAGTTCACATTAACATGTAGCACAGTAAAAAAGTGGCACTAATTAGAAGGAAAAGCAACCTCAGTGTGAAGAGCTTTCTTTAGAGCTCCAACCAAAGAAAACAAGTGAAGTCTGAGGACCGTCCATGGGAACGGAGACATCCACACCAACTTCTTCTTGTAACTTTTTAAAAGTTTGAAGCTTCGGCTGCACAAAGTACCCAAACTCTCAGATATATCACTAAACCAACGCAAACCGCAATGGGAAACAGTACCATCAGTTTTTCTACTTATAATGATATATAATATTAAAATAAAACAATAAGCTACTGGCATTACTCCAGAACTTTAAAGAAATCCATGGACGTCAATAAAAAGATACTCAGAGTTTAAAAGTTTTTGGTACTTTACTGGAGAATTACTGTTGACGAAATGACATTCATATAAACATCATATAAACATCATATACGCGATATAAACATGCTGCTGTTGAGTAAAATACTAGTCTAGTTTTAGATGGTTGCCCCTTAAACAAAGCGAAGTCTACTTCCAGTCCAGGTTGTACGGCGTGTCTACAAACTCTCAGTTTTTTCTTCTCAGACTGATTTATTTGAATATTTTTATGGATGTTTTTCTTCTTTCCGATGTTGTTTATCGATACATATAATTGCAACCCTCCAATTGATCTCCAGACCCCTCAGAGTGCCGTGATCCTCATGCAGGGAGCTCCTGCTTTTGCAGATTTAACTGTTAACTTTGTATCTTCCTTCCTTCATATTTTTCTCCCCATAATCTGAAAAGCTTTGTTGATTTGTGCTTCACTCAAAGATCGGAGTCCTCCGTCGATTTCTTTCTGACCTTTTCTTTCTCGCTCTGGCTTCATATCGTCATCCTTCAGAGCTGAATTGACTCGTTACATCTGCCCTGAGACGAGGCCCTCGGTGGAGAAGACGAGGATCAGCGAGGACTCGTAGCGGCGAGGATGGGTGGAGGGGGGTCAGGGGGGCGGAGCTCGCGGTTAGTGGCACTTCATTCATCTGGCTTGAGGCCTGCCTTTGTCTCGATGGCAGGTGCTTCTAATCCCGCTGTCAGAATAGGGCTGGACAAGATGTTTGGACAAGCCTGTGCTTAACAGCCCCTGTTTCACGTAAAGCAACCCCCCCACCTCCACCACCACCACCTCCACCACCACACACATACATTCACCCACCCCCACTCTAAAACATGTGATATGATCCATACCGCATGGCAGAGTCATGGCTGATTATCCTGTGAAAAAGAGTGAATGAATGTGTGCCACGTCACCGATCGCTCCGCGGGCTTTCTTCATGTCTGCTGCATCTTTTAAAAACATCACGAGGTTCAACAGTTTTCAGAGAGCAGAGGTGGAGAAAGACTTTCAGTTTTCAATGCAGTCAATGTTTCAATGTTGCAACTTCTTCATTTTGTTTCCACGCGTTGAGATGTAGAAGATTAATATTGTCTGCAAGCTGAAAGGCAAAAGATAGCAAGGGAAAACAAAGCTAATGCTAATGTTAAAGGTTGTTTAGTATTGAATTTAGCTTGCTAAAACAATGCTAATGTTACACGTAATTAGACTTTTAATTTAGCATGCTAAATCAAATGCAATGAATTTAGCTTGTTAAATTGAATGCTAATGCTAAAGTTAGTTGAATGTAGCTTGCTAAATCCAGTGCTAATGCTAAAATCAGTTTAACATTGAAGCTAGCTTACTAAAGACAATGTAACTGCTCATGTTGCTTAGCATTGAATCTAACTTCATAAAAATATTAAAGTTAATTGAATTTAGCCTGCTAAATTCAATGCTAATGCTAAATGTAATTAGCTTGCTAAATCGAATGCTGTACTAACATTAGCCTAGCTGTTTATGTTAGCTGTGCCAGACATACACAGTGACAGGAGGTGAGTTTTTCATGATAAGTGTAGCTATATAACAAGTCGGTGACCAGGAAACGTTAGCTTAGCATCAGTCAATCAATCATGTTCTTACATAAAAATTCTGATTTGTTTTCGTCAAAGAAAAACGTATTTTTGCTGACTGATGAATTAACAATGACGTACGTGAAACGTGTGACGAAATGTCTGAGTTCCATCGTTTGAGCTTTGGATGGATTTCTGTGAAACTTGAGGAGGAAAAGTAGAAAGTACGTATCAGTAAATGTTTATTTTGAAGATAACCGTCTTATTTTTTTATGTATTAATGATGAAACTTGAAGAACAGACGCAGAGCACCGAGCAGCTTCTCAGCTGGTGTGTTTGAATGCAGAGGAACAATCGTGTCTTTCCTCTTTCAGTCCGTCTTGACCTTCCCTCAGGCTTCATGAGTCCACTGAGCATCGCGGACTCCTCCATTGACGACCAGCACTTTTATTGTCTGAGTGTCAGTCGGAGAAGTGACGGATTAAAAAGGCCGACTCCTCATCGGAGCACTTTCACCTCCACGTCCTCTCAAATCTCGACTGATTGAGTGTAATCTCGTTGTTCTCAGTAATAATAATGCCATTGATTTTGCCCTCGGGGGTCAAGCGATGACCTCTAAACCGCCCTCTTTTGTCCCGTCCGCAAGGTTGAAAATCACATTACAAGCTCGCCCCTTTTAATCTGTTGTTCCTCGGACTGAACCGACCGGATCCTGGAGGTCAGGAGGAGACGTGGAGGATACGAGTTCACTGAAAATCCTTGGGAAGTTTTCTCTCAGCGTTAACCTGGTTTCTAGCTGCCGATGGTGGTCTATTTTTGGGGGGGAGAAAGGGCCGCTGCTTTATTTTGGATTCCTGGTGGCCCGGCTGCTCAGCCCGAGGTCTCCGATAACCCAATTTGAGTTGACTTTGCCCGTTCAGGGAGAGCCGTGGCCCGGGGCTACACACTGTTATAATTCAAGTAATACAATGAAGTCAAACATAACCGTACACTGTCACACACACACATGATCACACTCTGCTAATTCAGTTCACTGTTAAAAAGGCTGCTTCACCCAGGATCGATACGAGAGACGACGTTATTTCTAATTTAATCCAGGATGGACGATTGTTCCTGGTTATTTTCTGTCCCTTTGCACTCGTTTCACTGTCGGACGCCGCCGTTAAAACGCCAGTAGGAGCTGTGGAGACTCTCCTGTGACATTGGTTTAGTTAAAGAAAGAAGATTGATAGCTGTACCTACCAGCAGAACAGCTCAACGACGCCAAACAAGCCGTTTAAATATGAAACAAAGAGTGACACATGGCAGCAATGTTATGTTGTATCTGTGTCATTAAAAACAGACCCAGTAAATGAAGATGTTTGTAATAATGGTTAATGGAGTCTTTCCTCTCCTTCAGTTAGTAATATATTATTGTGTAACATGCTGTTTGCTGAGTCTGACCCCGATTATTTCAGGCAGAGTGGCAGCTCACACAAAACAGGGTGACCTATATTTGAAGAGGAGCCGAGCACAATACTGTAAGTGAACTTTACAACACGACGAGCCAGATATCAGCTGGAGAACGCCACGCCACGGTGTCAGAGTGTAAACACGCACAGCCGTACTCGAGTATTTCTGCTGATTACATTACGTATGATCATAAAATAGTGCGTCGACAGCCAAACATCATCAAGACACAGCAGCAGCTAATATTACTGACTAGTCCAACAGCAGTCAGCCCAGCTCGGCGTCTGTCTTTCAGCCTTTTATTTCACCAAGCTCTCACCAACCACTAAAAGTCAGTCCCAGATTTACTCTTGTCCGGCGGCTTCTTGCTCGCTCACAACGTCCTCTTCTCTCGCTTCTCCTCTGCCATTAACGTCCAAAAAACCTGCTGACTGCTGAGCCTGAAACCTTCTTCTTCTTCTTCTTCTTCTTCTTCTTCTTCTTCCTCTTCTTCTTCATCCTGGTGGTCCAAAGCGTCGGTGGTACAAACTCTAATACTCCCCCAGTAACAAACTGAGCTAACAGCAGCTACAGTTGGCACTTTACTGTCCACCGGAGAGATTTAAATAGATTTTACCGGATCACAAACTTCAGATTTTTGTATCGGGTTGATCCTGCACGGACCGCCATCAAGGTGGTTGACCGTCCAATCATCAACCACCTTCATTTAGAGGTTAACGGTCCATGATCTGATTTTAAAGACGTGGAGACGAATCGTTGGGTGGATGTCGTCGGCGTCACGGCTCGTACTGTACTGTTCACTGATGTTCTGTGTTGTATCTGTTTGGATTTGACTTGTTCTTATTTGTGCTGCTGCCCGTCTGGTGCCAGGACTAAATAAAAGTTCAATTAAAAGTGCAGCTACAGACTAAACACAACCGTGAAAAAGTTCAAGCTCGGGTCGGAATAAGTTGTGAACATTTTATAGATGTTTGCCTCGTACATGTTCCCATCACGTTAACAGAAGATGTCTAAAATATGAACATTTATGTATTTAAAACTGGTTGAAAGCTTGGTCATAAGTCAGTAAGAGGACCTTGAGTTGACAAACTTCTTCTTGAATCAGTCCAGATCTGAAAAAGTGTTTATAATGTCGCTGTGTTCAGCATGTAACAATTGATTTCCATGCATGTCCCGGTCAATATTGATTCATATCTTGATTAATGGGCCTGGCGGGCCCGGACAGGTCTGGATGTGCTACGTGTGCATGAGCGGGTTCGGGGGGATTTTGGGGGCTGCAGTGTGCTGGGAATTTAATGCTTTATTGAAGGGCTGAGATGTGCTTGCTCAGAGCAATAAGCCATTGTTTGACTTGGCACGGCTCGGGGCACCCCAGGGTCTGTGCCATGAAAGGCTTTCTGTTAGATGCCCGAGTGCTTATTGTTGAAAAAATTGTCCCCCAAAAAATTAGCATAGAAGAATCCAAAATGCATAATGTTCTGCAAATGACAGCTGCTTAGCTGAAACAAAGGAAGCAAAATGGCTTTTGGTTGCGCTGCACTTGTTATGGTAATGAACCCCTGCCTGCCTTCACGGGCTACGCCATACAAATCATGGATTCTTTCTTTTTTTGGATTTTGCATTGTTGTCCTTCACTTTCTTTATCGCGGACCTGAAAGTAGCTCGAGGCTGTGCAATCCATCTCAGACGTTTCAGGCTCGTTTGTGAGCCGTGAATCTTAAATAACAAAGAAAGAAGTCGTTTGAGAGCAAACGTGATGATGAAATGATCCCAGACAACAGAACTCGTGTCTCATTATGAGTGTAAATGTTTGACGTGGTGTCATACGTGAACTTGACTTCCTGAGAAAGAAGCTTTGCCTCTGAGAAAAGGTCCCAGCTCGTCTCTCACCAGGCCCTGCCGCTCGTATTTAGTATGCTAATGTATTCTCTCCGCTAATTCAGTGCCGGGGCTGAGAAACAAAAAAAGTGAGCAGTGAAAAGGATTGGGTTTCAGCGGCGCTGCGCGGAGCCTAATGACCAGCAGATTAATCATGGGACACGTGGAGCGGAGCCGCCAGCGTCAGCGCCGCTGTCAGGACGGGAAAGTTTCTGCGAGCGCGCCGCCTCGGTGCAGCCGAGGGTGGATGTTTGTTCACGAGCGAACATGAAGACTCATCGTGGGTCTGCAGGAAAGTAACAAACATGTCTGCAGAAACATGAAAACACACTGTGAAGTTTGTGTCTCATTAAAAGTTGTGCACAGTCGAGGTCGTTGCAGAAACAGAAACAGGATGTGTGCATCCTTTGAGCTAACTGTCATCAAAGGTCCCGATGTGCGATTAGTTTCCTGTGTTGACTCTTTAAACCACACACCTTACACTGACATCTGATTTTATTTTGGCGGTGTCCAACCTTCTGGAAGCTGTCAGATTGTGTCATCTCCATCAGTGAACAGAGGGACTGACTCGGCTCTCTCTGCCCAGGCGGAGGCTGTTTTCTGGGGGACTGAGCGGGTCGACGTGACTTTAATAACCTGGTCGAGTTTAGAGCTGTTGAAGCACTCTCGCTCTGAGCTCCAAAACACACATCAGTCAGTCAGGACGGATTTACGACGTCTCGATAAATCCCACGACTTTAAAACTGAAAACAGACGATGAACATCGTCAAAGATGGAGAGCAGGTCAGTGCATCCAAAACGTGATGTCACAGTGATGTCACAGTGAAGCCAGACTGGAGGTGTGACGTTTGAAAGACAGCATTCATGTTTAGGGAGGTGGCATCATGGGAAATGTAGGCTCCAGTGTTTCCCTGCTGACTAAAATCTTTCAGCCAGTTTCCAGCTGAAATCTGGATTTTCTATAAACTTGGCTGGTGAAGCTCAGGCTTTGCCCTGACTGCTGGTGAAGCCCACCCTCCGTCAGGTTTGCCACAAATTGTAAGCAGGCTTGGAAAAAGGTTCTGGAGTCGGCGGTGACGACACTCCTCCAGCAGGACGGAGGTTTAACTCGGAGGTTTCCTGACTTTCCATCTGAAGGAGATCTCTGTGGAAACGTGGACGGCTCAGTTTCTGCCACGTTCACAATGTGTCTTTATGCCATTTAGGTCTGTTGCTCAGCACTGAAAGAGATGGGCAGCGCTCGCCTCTCGCTCTTTGAAAATTAAGCTGCCGTAGCACGCCCATCGGCCCATTGTCCGCCGTGCAGGGAGCCAGGCGCTTGGTATTCCCGGCACAGAGCGGCTCTAAACTTTGGCCTTCGCTGTGTGCATTAGGAACCCGGCCCACTGCCATTCCAATTCTCTCCCTCGCCTTTCCAACTCAATCTCGCACCGTGCCCTCGCCGCCCACCCCTCCTCCCCAAAAAAGCATTCGCCTTTTTACTGGCTATCACCCCGAGGACATCTTGTTCTAGTTATTCTGAGATATGGGAACGTTCCAACGCCCTGAAACGTCTCAACTACTGTACATGTGACCCAGAGCAACATGAAATCACTCATCTGGAGGTAATGCTGCTGCTGCTGCTGCTGCAAACCATTTCCCCCGTGTCACCGCGGGGAGAAAAGCCCGTTTGTATTTGTGTTTAGTTGCTCGCCGTCATCAAAGACAGCGGCGAGGCGTCTCACCTGTTTTCTCATGAAACGCTTCCTTTCATATCGGCGCTGCAGCTGGTTTCTGTCCCCGCTCAGGCTTGATTAGAAGGCTGCAGAGGAGAGGCCCGCTCCCACAATATGATTGGAAGAGTCACCTCTGATGGTGATTTATTCCCCCGACACGACATCTCGTCCAGAGTTTGTGCTCGAGGTCGAGACGCTGTTTATCGTTCTCTATCTTTAAAATGATATTTATCATCCTGTCAAACATCCTGTTACAACATGATCCAACTGTGTGTGTGTGTGTGTGTGTGTGTGTCAGTGTTTTACTGTCAAACATTCACTGTAAACAAAATAAATCTTTCAGGTTTTAACAAAACAAGAAATCAAGAAATGAATCAATAACAGAAATAATCACTCCGATGTTTGTCCTCTCGTCTCGATGCTTTGACACTTTAAAGGTGGTGCACACGTTTGGAAGGTGTCCGTGCACATCCATCCGTCACCTCACTGCAGACTTCAAGACGTACCAACCGAGAGCCCAGTCGCTGTTCTCATGTGACACAGTCGCTCAAAACAGCAGCCAATGAATGAGCAGGATTCATTGGCTCAAACGAGTCGAGTTCAGCAGAACAAATCACATTTCAACACATCGTACTGAGCTCACGTCGTCTACCTGCACCCTTCAAAAGGTTTGAAACATTTACACGGATCAGCATTGATGCTGGTGGAGGGTGGAGGTGGAGGTGGAGGTGGAGGGTGATGTGAGGGGGCTGCAAAGACAGATGACTGATGATGAGTGACGGATGTCAGAGATCATTTTATCTCCAGATTTCTGTGAATCTTTGTGTTAATCTGGACGTTTGATGGCTCACCTGTCTTCACCGTCACCTGGACGAATGGACAGATTGTCATCTTGACTCTGATTGGTCGCAGACGACCTGCTGTGTTTCCACTGAGCGGATGAAGACATTCATGAAGACGCCCAGACCTGACGGATGCAGGTCTCCACACGACGTTTTAAAAAGCACAACTTCCTCTTTAATTTGATACCAAACATGAGACATTTGAGTTTATCTGTCGACGCAATCACAGTCTCATTTTAGCTTCTCTTTTTAAACATGAAGAGTCGTCGACACGACTCTTCGGCGAACACTCCCCCAGAGAGCAGCCTCCGCCTGGGCAGCAAGAGCCGAGTCAGTCCCTCTGTTTACTGATGGAGATGATGTGATGATGAACTCACCTGGGGACGCTTTGTGGGCAGGAAACTGGGTGGAAACCCGCCAAAATAAAATCACAGATGTCAGCGTGACGATGCATATTTCTGGACTTTATTTACCGTGTTTGGAGGGTTAATCGTGGTTCGTTGCATAATTAGTTTTGGTAACATGGTTCCAGTCTGTCCTGCACAGAGGCGTTGTTATTATTGTTATATAAATAGCACAGAGTTCTCTTTCATGGGAGGTCTGGTTCTCATCCAGCCGAGAAATGCTGCTGAATCATGTTCGGGAATGAATCCTCCGCCCTGTCCCTCTCCTTCATTCACTCGTCGCGGGCGGGGCGGGGGGGACTCGGCGCTCTGATGGACGTCCTGTGAGTGATGGACACAGCGGCCCGAGGCGGAGACACTGCCTCAGTGTGTTCGGACCACAGCGGCTCTGTTCAGGCCCCACGGGGGGCCATCGGGGGGCCCCCAGAGCCCCGCAACAAATCTCCCAATTGTATTCCCCAACGCTCACCAGAAACATGCCACATGATCCTTATCAGGCTGCCTTTAAAGTAAATACACAGCCGACCATACATTACCATAAATTATCTCAGAGCATCAGGCCGAGCGCTGATTGCAGCTAAATCTGTCAAAAGTGTGTGTGTGTGTGTGTGTGTGTGTGTGTGTGTCGTCCTTGCCAATATTTGTTCAAGTTTCCTCGAATGAATCTGTATGAACACAAGCTGCGAGTGATGTCATTCACTGAGCGAGCAGAAAGCAGTAAGCTCCTTTAATAGCTGCCCGCTTGAATCGTTGCCATGCTGCGAGTGTGTGTGTGTGTGTGTGTGTGTGTGTGTGTGTGTGTGTGTGTGTGTGTGTGTGAGGCTTTCTTTATTTTCACACGTTAGCACGTGCTATAACCAGGTCAGTCAGTGATCAAAGAATGCCCCGAGACGAGAGAGGTTAAATTAGCTGACTGGATGTTGGCTCGTTTTTGGAGATGATTCGTCTAAGACTGTCTAAAACCTGGACGTAGTCTCCGTGACGTCCCCGCAGACTGTCTAAAACCTGGACGTAGTCTCCGTGACGTCCCCGCAGACTGTCTAAAACCTGGACGTAGTCTCCGTGACGTCCCCGCAGACTGTCTAAAACCTGGACGTAGTCTCCGTGACGTCCCCGCAGACTATCTAAAACCTGGACGTAGTCTCCGTGACGTCCCTGCAGACTGTCTAAAACCTGGACAAAGTCTCTGTCAGTGAGATTACACTGAGATCTACAAATCTCCTTAACCTCTGCACCTTTTGTGTTATTATGAGAATATTGTAAAGTACGAGCAGTGTGTAATGAGTAAACTCAGCCACGAGCGGTGCAGGCAGTCAGCCAGCAGCGATCTGAACATCATGACTCTTGTGATTTTCCTGGAAAAACAAGCGTGCTCATAAATCTTTCAGCTCTCGTTCTTACAGTTCAGAGCGCCGAGCCGAGCCGAGCGGTGAGTAATCTTCAGTGTGTGGCTGCAACACCAAATCCACGTTCAGGCCATAATAACATTTTATACTTCTTCACAAATTCATCTAAGCCTCTTAATTACATGAGCTGTACAGTGTTTTGTGGCGAGCGCCTTCTTCACTGATGAAGTCACTCATACCAGGAGATTATCCGACTGGGAGGCCTCGGCCTCTGCAGGGCAGCTCGCAGCTGACCCATGATGTGTGAGGTAGGTGAGGTGAGCTGAGATGCCTTCGCTTGCACGTGGGCTGCAGTACACACACACACACACACACACACACTGCCACCAATCCAAACCAGGTGTCAGGACAGAAAAACAAAGTTCAGTCCGCCCACTTCTTCCAGCGTTAATGAGTGTATCACAGCCAGGTTTCATGAAACGAGCAAAGTGGTGATTAAAAATGCAGAAAGTACACCGTGTGCACGAAGCAGCAGCAGAGTTATGTTTCCCCGCTCTGACAGGTTGACAAGGAGGAGGACTGACGAGAAACAAACTCAGCTCAGAGCGGCGAGGGGGAAGTCAGTGGGTGGGCCGAAAGATTCACCTTGAACACTCGTGTGCTGATTCGAGAGGTCATTGAGTGCGTTCCCGCTCGTGATCGAGTTCTTGGAGTATCCTGGATGATTTACACGTCCTGCGAGTTATCCTCAGACTGTACGACACCTCCACCTCGTGATTTACGTCCAGAACGCGGAGCCGGTGAACGGTTGCGCAGGTGAACGGAGCTCACGTCAAATCTCAGATCTGCGGTGAGTTATGTCGGGGAGCCTCAAAAAGCCAAGTCCTCATTTAGTCTGACTCCAGTCCGAGTCCGGCTGCTTGGCCGTCCAACCTGCGTCCACAAGAGACTCTGAAAGAGACAGACGAGTCGACCCTGATGCCCACGGGTCGGCCTCTCCGGTACCAGCACCCATCAGCAATCAGGTGCTGGGACCAAATTCCCTCAGTCCTCCAGTCCCCGAGCCGCGAACCTAAGGGCGCTAACAACAGCTCAGTGTGCTCCGACCCCCGCCTCCACCTCCACCTCCACCTCCCCCTTCCTCTGCACCGCCAATTCATCAGGCCGGGCATGACACAAGAATTGCAGCCCCCTTAATGTCGAGGCAATCAGAGAGTCAATCAGAGCTGCAGAGCACAGTGGGAACCACACTCCCAACACATGTGCACAGGAGTACCCTGAGGGCCCCAAATCTGCAGAACTAATGAGAGAGGATATATGTGCCCCACAAGTACGAGCCCTAGAGAGGCTCGGCGGCAGCACAGGGACCCAGCACCCTTAGAGAGGAGCAAAAAAGTAAATCAGAGCTCCTGTAACGAAGCTTTAACCCTTTATTCTGAGAGCTTAGCCTTGAAACAAGACCAAACCTGCCTGGACACAACCTTTGAATCCTGGAGGAGGAGGAGGAGGAGGAGGAGGAGGAGGAGGGGGGAGGAGGAGGAGGAGGAGGAGGAGAAACACAGCTTCATCTGCCAAGGGCACACGCTTAATTCTCCACGGGAACATTGTAGGTGCCTCACGCAAATGAGAGCTCTTAAATAATATTGATGTGAGCCTGCAGAGACACGTGGCCTGATTTAGATAATGGATGTGCCTCTTTTTTTTTCTCCTTTAAATTACTGTCAATTATTCAAAAGAAACATTTCAAGTGAGAACAATGCCTAATTGGGAGTTACCAAGAAAAGCAAACTGTCCCCCATTGTGCCTCCTGCACCTCGCTCTGTCCTACTTTCCCCGGGCGTCACAAACACAGATTACTGTCCGTGCTTTTGATGTGAAAGTCAAAGTTTGCGTGAAACAACGTCCCCGTGTTCTGTGTGTTTTCTTAAGCGAGTCATCGGCCCGGTTCTTGATGCTCTGATGCTTTCTGATGACCTAGAAACGGGGATAAGCATCGGGCTTAATCAGGCAACAAAAATGGCAGCTTGCTCACTGTACACTTATGAATGAGGCGCTCATTACTGGAGGTGCTGATCATCGGAGGGGGGCCGCCGCTGCAAACGGCTCCTGAACCAATAGATTAGAGCCGCCTCATGAATATTCATCAGCCCGGCACGTCATTCTCATGAACCCTCAGCAGTATGAATATTCTAATGAGGCTCCACGACGAGCTTCTTCTTCTTCTTCTTCTTCTTCTTCATCATGAATATTGATGACGGGAGGACGACGCTCGTCGCCGTGCGGGTCAGTTGGACGCGGTGATCCAACAGCAGCTCCGGCTTATCCAACCATCTGGAGCTTTTAGGGAGCACAATGTGCCACATTCCCCCCGTTAGCTTCCCCGAGAACAGAAAGTACAAGAGTTACATCATCACCGCCGCCGCCGAGCGCCGCCTTTACATTCCTAGAAAGAAAGAAAAGACGATCAGCTGATCGCTTGGGTTTCTTAAACTGAGGTTTGGGGCCCAGTTTGGGCACGTTTCCAAGCAGGAAAAAATCCTGGTGGTCCCGTTTGGTTTCAGAGAATGACTTGTCAATCAAAAGGTAGCCCCGCCCTAAAACATCCGTCTGCTTCATCGTCTATTTTCATCTAAATTAATGAACGAACATCATGTTGTGTTGAGGAAGACTTCAAACTACAGACTGAGACCAGAAACTCACGAGGAAGCTGTTTACTGAGCCGATAAATCTGCTGAGAGGTCTGCTCATTTCTCCATAAGACTCTGTACGATCAGACTTATTGTTGCAACCAGTGGAGCTGCTTTAAGAAAGCAGCATCTCAGACCCGAGCGCTCCGTCAATAGTTTGGACAGAGTCAGGCTAGCTGTTTCCCACTGCTTCCAGTCTTTATGCTAAGCTAAGCTAACAACTTCTGGACTGACTGATACTGACATCGACCTTCTCATCTTGCTCAAGTTTCCAGCTTCCTGTTACTTTTCAAAATAAAATGTCATCTTAAAATTGAAGGACAACGTCCTGGACTCAAGTCTGGACAAAGCCGTCTCCGCTCTGTCATCACTTCGCTGTAAACTCACAATTAAAGACATAAAAATGCCCAAAAACTGGAAGAACAGCGAGGATCACCTGAACATGAACGTGTTTTCAGACCGTCTGATGCTTCATGTAAGCAGTCAGACGTGTTCAGATCTGATAGGATCTGCTGGAAAACATCTCATCACATGTTCCTGCCAGGTTGGCACTGCGTCTCTTCCACCTCACAGATGTTAAACTTTGATGCTCTCATCAGATAATCCAGCGTGGATGAACGAACAATCAAATAAACAGCGTTTATCTGTTACAGAGACTCTGCAGTCACCTGAGGAGTCCCACGTGCCGTCTGCACTGATCAGGGAGGAGTAGTTGTCGTGATTCGGAGGCTTATTTTGCTATTTTCAGACGTTCAGACTGTGACTCACGTCCACACTTCATCATCCTCCAGCTTCGTCCTCACGCCTTAAGATCCACAAGTGTTTGTGGGCGGACGCAGGTCCTCTAAAGACCTGAGACAGCGAGGGTGAAGTGAAATGCCTGAAGTGTGAGTCAGGAGGCACCTGAACAACAACAACAACCCTGAGGAGGAAAACCACAAGCCAGGCTCTGATCCAGCCGCCGCTCCTGGAGGGAAGCCAGCCATCTTCAGACGTCTGAATTAACACCTAAAAAAGGCCGACAGGATTATATAATCCTGATTATCAGGGTGGAGGTGCAGCGTGGCACCGAGCTCCGACCATCCGACCATCTTTGGTCACATCTCTGTAAATAGTTTACTACGCTTCATGTTTATTTATTTTTCCTGCTTTTATATTTTATTACTGCGACATTTAGAAAACTTGATGATGTTTTTTGGTTTTTATGACGCTCACAGCTGAAATATTCTCGATGTGCTCCAACATTAACATGCATGAAACTGGAAACATTCCTCGTCTCCATAATTTGATGACATTTGTTTAGCTGTGGTACTTTTTTTCCATTGCACTCCATCGTTGAAGTTGTTTGTGGGGACGTTGTGTATGCAACATTATTCCTGCCTGAGAATGAAATATGATATTTAAATAATGAAGCTTTTCTTTGTCCAGTGCAGAAAAAATGGAGGCAGTAAAACATGTTGGTTAGATAGTACGTACGTAGCGCTTTACAGCACAAAGTCACACTGCACCAACTATTTCACTGATTTGGGTGATTATGGATCACGTTAGCCGCTAAACTTATTTGGAAAGTTATAAATAACACATCCACTCAAAGTGTTTTGTTAGCAATAATGTTAGCAAGCACCAAGCTAAGGGTAGCCAGCAATGTCAGCCAACAAAGTAACCTGCAAACGACTTTTTATCCACCCAAGACAGAATTTTGATATGCTAGCTTGCTTGGATAAATTGCTAGCTAGCTAACGTATCAAAATATACCAGCTAAAATGACAATGTGACAATATATTTGAGATGTTGGGAAATAACATTAGCAAGCATCAAGCTAAGGTTAGCCAGCAATGTTGCATGCAACATCAGTCGACAAAGTAACCTGCAAACGACAACGACAAACAAGTTTTTATCCACCCAAGACAGAGTTTTGATACGTTAGCTAAATTGCTAGCTAGACAACGTATCAAAATATACCAGCTAAAACCACAATATGACGATATATTTGACATGTTGTGCAGTAACGTTAGCATTGACTTTGGACTATGCATTGCAGTTGGTTTGTTGATGTTAGCAGACTACATTTCTAAGCTAACATTAGCTCGTGTTGCACACTGTTTGTTAGCAAAGAAGATTTGGACCGGAGCTGGGCGAGTGGGTAATGTAACCGGGCTCAGCAGCCTCGCAGAAGCAAACTGCTGCCAAGTGTAGCTGCTGTTAGCTAACGTTAGCTCAGTTTGTTAGCCGGGCTGTTGGACTAGTAAGTAATATTAGCTGGCTGCTAAGTCTTGTGTTGTTGACCTTGTTGATGTTTGGCTGTTTTATCTCACAACATTTGCTACTCAATCAGATTCATTTAATTAATCAGGACTATTAAAGTAACTTTTATTATTTACAGTTTGTTTCTGTGGTTGCGTCATAGTTCATTTAACGTGCAGAAAAAGCATGTGAGCTGTGAATCATCATATTAGATGGGCGTCTACCCCCCAGAGGACGGCCTGTATCGGAAGTGAGGTGGAGAACGTGTCAGCTCCAACCCTCACGTTCATTCTACAGCATGTCGAAGGAACTGCAGAAGACTGATAAGGTGGGGATGAAGCTGCGGGCGGTGGCTGCTGATCCCTCGGGTAAAAGAAAACCTGGAGATGTAACATGCATATTTTGATAAGTGCAGTGGAACATTCCAGTCATTCTCCACCATAAATACACAAGAGCGAGTGGAGACGCCCCTCAGAGGCCTCCTCTTCTTCTTCTTCTTCTTCCTTCTTCCTGCACTGTCTCGTTAGGGTTAGGCTTCTTCACGGCGTCTTAACGGGCCTCGTCTGAGAAAGTTTCCACTTGTCTGAGATGTTGAGAGGCTCTCCAGTGTGTTTATGTTTATGCTGTAGTGACTTTTTCACAGCGCGCAAGTTCACAAAAATGTTAGATCACCCACATGAGAGGCAACCAGCCGTGCACAAAATACCAAACTGCAACACGGCAGTGGAAAAAGAGTAAACAAATGTTTGTCTCCAGTTTGAGGGAATTTTCAGATCAGCTGAAGAATGTTAACGTGCCGATGCTGAGCTGCTTTAATGTTCACCGTCTTTGTTACCATGCTCGAGGAATGTCAGTCATTCAGCAGGTGTTTGGTCAAGAGTCAAAGTATCCTCATCCAGAGGAGAGCATGAACACCAGAGACAGTTTACTTTGAGGAAAAGGATCACTAAAGTAGCTAGGGTTCATCTTCTGGGAACCACGAATGACCACATGTCATGTCAATGTTTGCTGAGTTGTTTTATTCAGGACCAAAATGGTGAACCAATCAACCAAACTGATCCCCAGTACCGAGTACATGTAACTATTTGACCTCTACACATGTACGGCAACCCGTCGCCCAATGTCAGCTGGGACTGGTCCAAGATTTTGGATCCAAAATGAAGTTTGACTTGAAGTTTTACTTGCCCCAGTTAGAGACAGTTAAGACTCTTAGCTGCTACAAACCAAACAAGACGCTGTCGTCTTGTGTTTTATCCACCTCGCTCTCAAACTGTGCGATACATGGTTGGAGTTTGGCCATGACCTGGTCTGACTTTGGTCCCATGAGCCTTGGACCTGTAAAGACCTCGACCTTCTACCTCTGCAGTCAATGAGGACATGTGAAAGGTCAAAAGCTCTGGAGCAGATAGAATAAATGTTGCAGTATCACAGAATAATTAGAGTTATTAGGAGGCACCCATGAAGAGGAGTTCAAAGCGTTGAGCTCTGCCAACACTGAAGATTAAAAGAACACACCCATGTTCATGTCTGCTGTTCAACAGGTCCACGCTCCGTGTTCAACACTCCATAACGTGATGTTGTGTTATCGCTCTCATCTCTGTTAGCCTTTGGCACATTCCACCTCCTGCTACTGTAGCTCTGCATGTAAACACTTTGTCCTGGAAACACTCCTCTGAAGCATTTTTCAACACCTGAGGTGAAGTTAGAGAGTTATGGAGCTTAGTGAGGTATAATAGGTGACTTTAAGAACTAACAGCACCTTTTAAAGCAGTGAGAGCTGTACATTTGAACAAAACTGAAAAATGAACCTCTAGGAATGTTGTATTTTTCCAAATGGGCACGCAGCGTTTGGAAAATCAAGTGTGACATCTGATTTTTCCACATCTTGAATTCTACTTGAACGCATCACAATGACTTTTTGATATCATCTACCTGTGCGTGGCCTTGACATTCCTCTGTTTCCTCTGAGAGCACGTCAGCTTTCCCCTGATTTTTCCTCAGATGGAAAACTCTGTCGATGTCCTCGATGATCCGTGGGAACGCCGGGCTGAAGTGGACGGACAGTCCCCGTCTATTCACCACGCAGACTGCAGGCAAGGTTTGAACATGAATATGCTAACTCACCTAAAACTGTTTAGAAACTTCACACTGAAACATACACATACAGTTTGTGAGGATCTGTGGAGTATTTTTAGTTACATTACTCAGATTATCCTGAAAATGACTCAGTGAAGATCAATCTGTAGCCAAGTGGCTAGCTAGTTGACTACAGTTTTCCTATAGAGAAAATGCTAGCTAATGTACATCAATAATCAAAATGCTAACTAGCTAGATAAAAACTACATGAATCATTAGCTAGTTACATCTGTAAGCTAATGTTGCCAAATGCTAGCTAACTAGCTGGATAATTTACATCAATCATTAGCTAGTTAGCTTGAATTTTGCTACAGAACAAATGTTAGCTAATTTACATCAATCATTAGCTAGCTAGTTACAGCTGAATCCTAGCTAACTAGCTAAATAATTTACATTAGCTAACTGTATAACATTTGTCTTTTCAACCTAGCACGTAGCATATCTAAGCTAAGGAAGTTGACCGAGGCTAGCTCAACTGTGATTGGAGCGCATATCACTAAGGGGGAGGGGCTTATGAAGGGTCAGTTCTGGGTGTTTACAGAACAGGTGGTTCTACTGTGGCAGACAAGCTAACAGGTAACAAGCTATTTAGCTATGACCTGGTTACAAAGTCTGTTATTTGAAATGCGGGCTGTGTTTCTGATGGAACACTGACTCAGTATAGTCGTACTCAGTTATTTTTATGCGTTTTTCAGTTTAAACGCCATCAGTAGTCCTCGTCCAATCAGCCTGGAGAGGGGAATCACAGTCTGCTGAGACGAGAGCTCCTGTTTCCAAACCCAGTTTCCAAACCCTCCCTCCAGGCGACAGGTACTGTACATGTCCCATACAGTACATGTATGATTAATGATTCATAACCTCTCCCAGCACTCAAACAAATTAGATCTGCTTCTCATTGGCCATAAATCAGCAGAAAGAGCACATTCAGACCCGCTCGTGTCTCTCAGAGATCACCTCACTGTCAAAACACATAACTGTTTTAGCCTGCCGAGCTTCACGACATGTTCACTTGAAGTAAAGTGTGTGTCACGCAGCGTGACCCCGGGGCTCGCTCTATTCATTAACATTCCTGTGTTTTGTGGTGGAGCTGCCAACGCCGAGCAACATGATGAAACAGCTTCTTGTGTGTCACCTGACATCGCCACAAAGTCCGCTCTGTAATTGACGAAGCCTCAGCTTAATTCCTCCAACACGCCTCGAACCACTCCGACAAAACAAACTCATCTTCTGGATTTGTGCTGAAGAATGTCTCGACTTAAATAAAACCAACCGCAGCTGAGTGAACGACGCCTCCAGCTGCACTTACAATGATGACCACGACTGAGAACGTCATGGTTCCGTGTCCGTGATTAAATTTGAGCCGACAAAACACGAACACGTAACCGTTTAATTGGTTGTTGACGGTGGTTTCACATCATGATTGACAGCTGAGCCCTGTTTGTGATTGATTCGTGGGCGGGACTTCGAATACCGCAGCTCCAACCTCGATCAATAACCAGCGCTAAGCGGCAACGTGTCCGAAACGGACGCAGAGATGTGTCGCCTGAGCTGAATGATCGCAACTTTCCGGCTGAGTTAACTGACAAAAGATCGCAACAATGCAACAGGAAAGGATCGGATAAAGTTGTGGCAACTTTTCAGAGCACCTAATTGAAGTATCTGCCTCGATACGCATCCGATAGGCTGCTGTGAATGCCGGTGCGGTTCATCCCCTGGGGAGCCTGACAAACAGCCTCATGTCTCTTTGTCTGTCTTTCTCATTCCTGAGCCGATGTCAGAGTTTGACTCGTGGGTTTGTCGGCTGTCAGATTAAGAGGCGACTGTTTTCTCTGTGAACGTCTCATTTCACACCACTTAACAACAACATTTCTCATGACTTCGACTGACAATTACCGGATTATTTTTAGGGGCAATTATACTTTTGATGGACGTCTTGCGTGGCAGCGCTCTGTTCAAATATTGCTCCACCTTTCTGTCTGACTTCATGTTTGGAGACGTTCAGAGCCATGGACAGAAACTAAATCAGAGTTTCCTTGAATGCTAATTGCTAACGCTGCAGCGGTTGTAGTCCCCATGCGACCCCAGAGGTCAAACACTTGACCCTTGAAGTCCTGCTGAGATTTGCTCAGGTATAATTAGTCCTGTTAGGAGCCTTTGTGTTCCTGAATGGACTCACATAGAGGTCTATAGACTCTCAGTCACAGCTTCAACCAGACGGCTGTCCAACATCACAGATGAACCGCCACGACTCTGTAAAATTAAATGTAGCTATAGGAACTGCAGCTTTTTGGTGTACACGGATACTTCTTCAGTTATATCCATTTTTATGTCAACAAACATTTATATAAATCTTTTATATGATGGATAATCTCAAACATAACTTTTAGAAAACAGTCCCCTTGAAGCACTTTGAATCATTTTATTGATTTACTGATGATTTATTAGTTTTCTGAGCTGACATCCTGGTGCAGACATGTTTATATTCCTCAAAGTAAAAGATCAATAATATCAATAATCCAGCAGTATGAGTCAAATTGAAGCAGAAACATGCTAACATCAGTGTGTAAAACAGGTTAAATGTTGTTCTTTGACCTTAAACGACCAGTACAGTTTGATAACAGTTAGCTTTCAGTCACATCACATGGTCTTCCTTGGCAGACGGAGGTTGGAGGTTGTTCTAATAGTAAATAACTTTAATAATGAGTGGAGCTCATCCACGGCTTACTGCGAGGTCTCTATGAAATATGGCATGAGGCGATCAGCTGGGAAAAAACCCACTGACATCAGCTCAGCTGATAATTAGTGAATATTTGTGGTCATCATGTAACGCCACGTATCATGAAACGCCGCCAGAGGTTGACTAAACAGCTGGATCCATCGTCACACCTACGACGTGTTGTAACACCGCTCCACCCTCCGATCTCATGACACCACAACAAATCCATACAAGTGGTAATAAGAAATTTATTTTTCAACAATTACAAAGAACAAAATATTTCAAAAGCATATTCATATGTTACATCGACTGTACAGGGATCAGATGGCGTGTGCTTTAACTCTAAATGATTCTGTAACGAGAGCTAACAAAAAGAAGAAAGAAAACTAGGAATATTTAAGTAATTTGATGAAAAAATATGAAATATTCCATGTCTAGGTACAAAATAGAAAAGAGATTAAGCTGATTATGGACTGATATTATACCCTGATACAGTGTTTAGGCCTCTTTACTGTCACAAAGTCATTTACAGCAACAACAACACGACGGCATTGCCATCTTTCAACAGCTAAACCTCTTGGCCTCTTTGGTTCCATGATTAGGTATAATACATTTGAACAGAGCTCAATTATGCTTCTATAAAAATAACTTCTTTTTTTTTCAATGGCAGTTTCTATTTATTTCTTCTTTTTTTTTACTTATTACTAGTCACGCAGCTCCTCAGTGCAAATATTCTAACAACCGTCCGCTTTGAAGAACAAGCGAAAGATTACAGTGGCAGGCAAAGTCGAGGTGAAACGTCGGACAGAAGGCGGGAAGAGGCGAGGAGATAATAAGCGGTACCTGAACTTAAATGTGTAGCTGGTAGCCGGTGAAGCACGTAAATGAGAGCAGAATGTAACGGACTTGTGAAATAACAGGTCGCTCAAACGTTTAACCTGAAAATATCAAAGTGATGTCAAAGTGACTGAAACTGTGTCTCAAAGTGTGTTTCGGTGCCGAACGGGCCATGATGGGAACTCCACAGGGACGCATTCATTTAGACACCAAAATCACTGTTCATGCATCACATTTGGGTCAAAGTTAGCCCCAGTTAGCCTCTTTTTTTAAATATTTCAGAGGTTTGAGCTGATGAAGGGAGGAAAACTAATCTTTGAAAAACCAGACAAGGAAGATTTCGAACACGTTACACGAGACGCGACTCTGCTCTGAAGAAAAACGGCAACCAAAAGCGACACATCACTTTGATTGTCTTGTACAACAACCAAATAAAATTTTATATACTGCCTGATAATGGTTCACGACCAGTTCTCAATCAAACAAACACGTATACGTGATATACGTAAGGATCTCTCTACAAGTTGTCACCAGTTCAACCAACACTTGATTATTCCATCTCTGTCTTTTAAAGCCAGTCCAGTAAATTTCAACAAAGGGTTGTGTAGTAAAAATATGTTCCTCCGGATGGAAACCATTGCTCTACAATGAATTTTTGTTACGCTGTTATACAAGAGGGGCAAAGAAATGTGTCACTTCCAGCTGCCGTCTTTGTTTCGAAGAATTTCAGAGTTTAGAAATGCATCAAATTTACTTTATATTTATATAACGCTGTCTCCTAAAAATTAAGTTTATATGCAACTAATTTACAACAACAAATATGTTCAGAAAGACTAGAAGGACTTTTTGGAAACTGTTTTAATGGTTGTCAGAACTTGAACTTTGGAGTTAGATTAAGTCTTTCTGTTGCAGTTCACCATCTACCACCAGAAACACATTTTTAATCAGACACATAACCTCCTCCTGCCTCCTAACCAAAGTCCAATCTGCCCCTGCTTGCCACACTTACATTTCAAGTATTGGTGATAGTTTGTGAGAAGAGCTTAAGTTCAGCTTGTCTGGTATATACGAGTAAATACTATACATTGCATAGCTCATGCGGCACTTATTTTTTTTAGAAGGACTGTGGACAATGGTGCGCCACATCGGGCTCGTTAAAGGCATTTCAATCTGCAAGTGCTATCAAAGTGTGCGTCGGGGAGTGCCAAGCTGCACCAATATGGCAACTTTTCACTTTTTTACTGACTGAAATGAGATACGTTCAATATTTGGAAGGAATCAAACGGTCCCCTTCGAGGAGAAGCTGAATTAAGGTGAAGGGAGGTTTTACTTGCTGCAGTATCCAAACAAAGACAGATAAATGTGGGGTCCTAATACTCCATTACAGTATTTCTTCTGTGAAGATGGTGTAGTGCTTGAAAATTAAAAGATTTTTTAACTTTAATGAAACAAAGACCAACAAGGAAGGGTGGAAGTTTGGTTTCATCAAACTGAAACCTCTGAAACAGGTCACGAAATGATTAGACTTGGGAAGGTAGGTTCACGCTCTTCGTTTCTATCTTGGGGTCGGCAACAACACGCCTTCGAAAACCTAAAGTTGATAGTCTAAGATCAAAATCAGACTGTTTAGTGGTTCAAAGTTGATGCATGAGAAGTTTCAAGGGAAAGAAACAAGTGATTTGAGAAATTTGTAGGAAACGTTCATGAGAAGTTCGGATGGTGACCCTCAACCTTGACGAGGCTACAGTGCTTCCTCAACAATGAAGATACATATGAAGATGCACACCAACGTGGAAACAAACCTCCAAACGGTTATGATGTACCTTAAATTTCAGGTGTGACCTTTTTTAGATTATTTTGTGGTGACGGTGTAACAGAAACTTTGTTGAAAAGTCATGTTCATGTGTTCATGTGACTCCTGGCCAGAAGAAGTGCTGTACGTTGGTGAAGTTTGACTGGTGTATTAACATTTTCAGTGCTCGTCCCATGTGTCTGCACACGCTGCTCTTGAAAGAGGCACCCCAACCTTCGTTGTGACTCGCGTAAGGCTCCCACGCCACCTCTTCTTCTTACGTTCAAGGTTGGGTTTATGTTCTACACATGAAGAGTTTAATTCCAAAACTTCTAAACAAGTGGTACCTACTCTAACAATGATGCTGCTTCATAAAGGCTAGTAGGTTACATAAGTCGGAAACACTTTAGCAAACCAGATCCTCACGATCTCAGAGATGATGAAGAACTTCAGAGACTAAAGTGGATATTTAAAGATTTGGAAGAGAACTCTTCACGTCCCTTTGAAGGAGACTGAATCGTTTGTAGACAGAAACAGTCTTCCACCAGAGAATATAACAAATATATCAACAAACATAAATATATATACAAGTTTTTGTGCAGGCATACATGAGGGTGTGTAGATATGTGTGGATGAGGTTGTGTGTGCGCATGTTTTCTCCATCGTCCATAAATATTCTGTTTCTATATTCATTTTTTGTTGTAATATTGTGAATCTGTTTACAGTTAAGTTCTTCAGTTCCACCTTAAATTAACAAGAATAAAACATACTCAAGCACAGCCACACTCCTCCACAATCATGTTGGGAACATCCCGCTTGACGATGTTGTACTCGTCGTCAAAGTAGAGCATGGACATGGTGCTAAGCTTGGTGGGAATGCAGCAGGAGTTCATAGAGGCTGGGCTCATCCCCCGCATGCGGTACTGGTTCACCACCGCTGTGTGGAAGGACGAGGCCAAACCGGGGACGCCTGCCATGTAGGCCGGACAGTTCCCCTCGCAATAGTTCCCAAAGTAGCCTGACGGTGCGATGATCCAGTCGTTCCAGCCAATGAGCCGGAAGTCTATGTAGAACTGTTGGCGGCAGCACAGGCTGTGGCTGCCGTCGCACTCCAGCCCCCTCTTGCGGATCCGGTGTTTGTTGTCGGTCTGCCGCGCCTGCACCACCAGGAAGGGCCGGTGGGACTCGTCGTTGTGGTTGAGCAGGATAGGCACGACGCCCTCCACCTCGCAGCCCTCGCAACGCACGTCTAGGTTCTGGCGCCGGTCGCCCTTCTCAAACACCAACCGGACAGCGTCGGTCAGCATGAAGGTATGCCAGCCGCTGCGCTTCAGCTCCACCCGTTTCTCCACCAGGTTCCACTTGCTGCCGAGGCCAGGCTCCTGGTAGTAGACCTTCACCGTTACCTTCCGCCTCGGGCGCACCTCCAGAGGAGATGGCAGCAGCTTGAAGTACAGCCAGAGGGTGGCCTGTGTCACGTACAGATTCTGGTTGCCCTCGTTGGAGATCAGGAAGAACAGGCTGGACTTGGACGTCACCACGTCATCTGAGGAACAAAAACACATCACAGGGTTTGATTATTAATAAAGTAACCTGAGAAACAAAGCCATCTGTGCCATGTATCCAAGCAACCACCAAAAAGACATTTAAATCAGGTGAACAGTTGTCAGATGTCAGCTCTTCCCTATTGGAACAGTTTGAAGACCAGACAGTTGCAAAGGGGATTGAGTACCGAGGAGGGGGGTAAAGTTGGGAACAGCTTAAAGTAAGACAACAGGCCTCGGCCTCCCCTCAGTTCAGGGTGGCAGCACAGATCCTGCGGACTGTGACAGGAAGGCGTTGGGCGCCGGGCCACTTGGCCCTCGAATCAGCCCAAATATGAGACGGTGTGGGCGGGGGTGGGGGCTTAAGAGAGCGGTGCACAAAGGTTCAAAGGCTTCGCGTTGAATGCTGCCTGAAAATGAGATCTTATGGAGCCTAACTGTCCTCACAATGAGGCCTGAGAGCACGTCGACGTCGGCCAGGCAGCAACGAGAGATGCAGCAACAAACTGGAAGAATGAAGACGCAAGAGAAAGCATTTACATGACATTAGCTGCTCCTCCAAATGGTCAGAGGCTTTTTATTTGTGTTTGGAAGGATTCAAACTCAAAATCAGTCAACATCTTTCAACATCTACAATAAAGTCAGAGATAAGTTCAGCTTTCCCACAACTCCTGAATACCACAGAGGCTGAAAGGCCAAAAGAAAAGATTGTTTCTGTGTATTTGCAATTCATCTCTTCATTTATTGGCCGTGTGGGTTCCATCCTGTGTCTTTCTGCAAGCCAGTGCTCCCATTAAGGGAGGATAAAGTTTTGATCTTGAGCGGAGACATGTAAATATCTCGAGAGTACTCCCGAGTAATTGATGGTGTGATGAAACAGGACGCGGCACACTCAGGACTCGAAGCAACAGCCTACTTAATCTGCTGTGTTTTACATTTTAGGCACTTCATCTTGAGATGCTTACAGAGCTGCTACCTCTGATTTTAAATCCACGATGGTGGACCATGAAGCTGAACCAGAGACTCATGGAGCAGCTGATTGACAGCAGACCTCAACCTCCTGAGAGAAATTGAGGTTGCCAGTTTGTGAGAAGTCCGGCTGATGAACTCTTTGTGGTCTTCAAACGTTTCATGAATCAGCTGCAGCTCACATCAATAATCAAAGATGATTCAAAGTTTTTGAGGATGCTGACGATCAAAGCGAGCCTCGGCATGTGTTACCTCATCCGTCATGAGACGAGGTAATTTCCGAGCCATTACTCAGCAGCGTGGATGTTAGATCACACGCTGCTGCTGCACAAACCTGCAGATTACAGCGCCGCGATCAACGTGGAGACAAAGGTGAGGCCGAGCTGCAGGTGCAGACTTCACAGGTTGTTCGTCTGTCATCACGTTTTTCTCGCTCACGTCTTCGGGATCAAAGCAACACGTGGAACACAAACGGACGCTTGGCAGGAGGAGTGTCGGCCCTCCAGCGACATCGAGGAGAGTTAATTGACGTTTGAGAGCAAATTCATTCGTCACAGACGAGCAGCTGCATTGTCTGCGATGGTAATGAGGAGGTGGTGGACTCCTCGCATGAACTCCTCCGTGATCGCCCGACTGTTATCTGCCGTCGATGATCGACGTAAAGTGTCAAAACACGACGTATTTATAATAAAGTCATCGTTTAAAAAGAAAGACGGCAGCTGGTCCGCTCGGCCTGATGGTACATCGGACAAATATTTAGGTTTTGATTTCTTTGTGGTGACAAATGTTTAGTGAGGAATAACAGGCAGATAAATAAACCACTGAGTCACCTCCACGCTCCGATCCCAACATCAGCAGAAAAATCTTAGAATTTGGCCGAAAATAAACTTTGAAACGACAAATTTTACCAACGATAAAAACCTTAAAAACCTGCAGCTGTTTTTTTTCTTCACTGGAAATCTGCGGCTGTGAAAGTGCTGACTGTCTGACCGACTGACATGGGAAGTTCAGCGTCCACTAAAACGATTCAACACGAGCTGCTTCTCTTTTTTAAGAACAGATGATTTCTTTTAGAAAAAACTGCAAACGATTTCACTGCAAAGCTTCGTCACATCGGCGACCTTCAAGGTCACTGAGGTCATTTCAGCGACGACGATAAATAAATATTCAACATGTCTCGTCTGTTTTTATTCATGTCGGGGAAATAAAATGATTTTACTGGAGGAAAGAGTTCAAACTCTGATTTACAGAAGAAACTAAATGAAATATAAAGATTAAAAATGTCGACACGTTACAGTGGAACAAACTAAATAAGAGTTCAACATGTGACTGCACTCTGTAACAGTGAACAAACGTCCACTTAGCAGCTCGTTGAGGAGCTTTTGTTCACGTTACATGATCATCGACAGACAAACGGGCAGCTGATGAAGATCACACGATACGAGCGAAAGCTCCGAGTACGGAGACTGTAAGACATCGCTGTGATGTAACAAACCAGCACTCGAGTCGCACACACACACACACACACACACACACACACACACACACTGTGAATTCTAATGGGGTGCCGGGCTGCAGGGTTCAGCCCGTCAATCTGCATTCAGGCTGCACGACGGCCGACACAAAAGCTCTGACCTTATACTGAGGGGACTGATTCAACACAACCCTGCCATGTCACACACACACACACACACACACACTCTCCTGGATGTAGATGTATACGCCAACGCAGACACTCGTACAAACACACACACAGTGAAGAAAACATCAATAACACACACAAAGACGCACATAAAGACATGACAGGCGCACAAAGGCTCCAATACTACGACCCAAACAGTCACATCGCGAACACGCCGACGTGAAGCGGCCAGTTGTTCATGTGGAAAGTAGATGTTTCCACCGAGCGCTGCCGCCGCCGCTGCCGCCACCGCCCGAGCGGCCAGGCGCACGTGGGCGAAGCAGGTGGTGTGGTTGATCACTTCCAGCCCGGCTCCTTTCAGAGCTCCTTGTCGCCGTGCCACGTCCCCGCTGACAGCCGCTCAGCGCCGCTGACCGAGCCAACTGGCAGGCGCACGGCGCCGAGGTGGAAGGTCTGCAACACAGCGGCCACAGAGAGAAACAGCTGAGACTAAAAGGCTCCCAGCGGGGAGCGAACCTCTGCGACACCGAGCCGGGCTGCACACATTCATGTTTGTGTTTTCGAGGAAAGCGAACACAACACTGGGGGAGACGCCAGGAGGCCCAGATGTCCCATTTTCTCTCTGGCACATGAACGCAGCCTGGCTGAAAATTCTAAATTACAACTCCCAAAGTGATCTTTGAACGCAGCAAACCAACAACAAACTTTAATTCAGCTCCAAACTCAATCAGAGGCTCGACAGGATGTGACGCACTGCAGGTAGAACAGCAGTCTGCTTTTATTTTGGCGGGTTTTCAGACCCCTGGATCAACATCTGTTCAACATCAGCATGTTCCCTCTCTCACACACACACACACACACACACACACACTGAACTTTAAATGTGACTCAGTTCAAAGTGAATTTGCGGGTCCTTCACGCACCTTTCTCCGCAAAGCTGATGATCTCCGAGCTCTCCTCCAGCACCTCGTTGCTCATCGGGTGTCCGTCCAGGTTGGGGATCTCCACCCTCCCATCCTCACGCACCTTCCCGGCGTGGAGCTTCCGCAGCGCCGTCACCATGGCCGCCCTCGAGACCGGGTGCGTGATGTTGGGCCTCTCCCGCATCTGTAGCCTGCTCAGGATGTGCCTCTTCACCGCCTCCAGGAAGTCCACGTTCAGCCGGCCCGACTCGGGGTCCTCCGGCTGTGCCACGCCGCACGACGCGCAGGTATCCTTGGACGCCGTGTGCGCCTCCGCCTCGGTCCCGGGCACAGCGGTGCAGCGGATGGAGAGGACGCAAGCCACGAAGAGTGCTAGTCTGAGGAGACAGCTACTCATTTTCCGTCTGAGGAGGAGTAGAATCACTCGTTTCCCTCTTGTGTCAGAGTTCAGATCATAAAAACAAAGATGAGGCTCACAGATCCGCTCAGCCTCGAGCTGTCTCCATGCGTAACGGCGCTCTGACGCACTGACTTTATCCACAATAACCCGATGAAGACGTGCAGGAAATGTTTTTATTACATTGTTTTATGGTTGTCTTTGGTCATTCTCAGCAGCCTGTCAGAGGCGGGAAGCAGAGTCCGTTTATTCCGGTTCGTGTGGACTTGAAGTTTGGAGCGTGTTCACGCGGACAGCATCACCTCTGTCATGGTTTGTTTTCAGCATCAGCCCAGCTGGAAGTCTCCCAGGAACATATTCCACACACCGACAAGAACCGAACCCGAACGCTGAGGGAACATTGTGAAAGTTCACTCCATCAGTTTGTTCCCCAGGAAACTCTTCATCATCCTCACAGACGTGTCAGGCGGGGCTGCTCGTGACTCCCGGTGTGCTGCTGCCGGAGTGCCGATGCGCAATTAAGAAGAAGAAGATGATGATGAAGGTGATGATGAGGATGATGAGGAGGAGGCGGAGGAGGAGAAGGAGAGGAGGAGGGAGGTGTGCCAGTGAGCGCACCGAGGAGCGTTTCCATTCTGGCGTCTGAGACTCGGAGCCGCCACACACCGAAAAGTTTTTATATACAGGGGGGGTACAAAGCAGGCGGGCGGGGCTTAGAGAGAGGGGGGCGGTGTCAATGAAACTCCCACTGAAGACACAAAAACACCACCAGGACAGTCAGAAGAGTCAAATGTGAAGTATGAGGGCATGAAAATACAGTGACAAACATAAAGTTGAGATGAGTCCATGCTAAAAACTGCAGTTCCTCTAACGTCCACTTGAGGCTGGCTGCAGCAGTGAGTCAGTCTCCATAAGTCCCCATGTTTCACAGCAGAAATAAACATGTTTACAGCCTGGTACAAAAAACAGTTTTGGTCTCTGTAGCTAATTTCCCCGTTCATGACAACTGTACTGAGGGTGAATTTATATACAACTCACCTGTTCAGGTTATATTAAGGCTTAAAGTTATGCAGTCTGTTTCAGACACTTTAAATGGCTGATTCTCTAAACAAACAGTTCCAGTCAGTGTTTCTATGCTGATCATCACGTCTCACTTTAATCCTCGTCTCCTCCTGAACATCAGGACGACGTCCGAACATGCAAACCCGAGCATGTCTATTCAAATCCAGCACGATCCTCGACAGCTCGGCCTAACGAGTGTGTCTCCAGTTTGAGACGTCCGGACGACATTTGTTAGTAAAAACTGCAAAAAACAAATTGGCTGAGTCACAAACACGAGACCCCGAGCAGAGGGAGCCGAGCTGAGGCGACCTTTGACCTCTGAGCTGCTGATTATCATACGACAAAAACAAGGTGAGGTGTAAAAACAGGTCAGCTGTCTGTTCTCTTCAGTTTTTATTGAAATCACAGCCACAGATTCAGAACTCATGCTGCTGCTGCTGCTGTTTGGTCCAAAATGTGAATTTAAAAAGTTTCCACAGAAACTGTGTGTCACATTTAATGAAGTCAAACGAGCCCAAAGACAAAACACGTTCTCTCCAACTTTAAATCCACTCAGAGGAAGTTCAGTGGAGACAGTTTCACCTCGTTACAGTCTGTGAGCTGCACTCTGTGGACAGTGATGAAAGAGCGCCATCTTTGGTCCAAATACTGGAACTACACGCAGCTGCTGCAGCTGCACGTGAACTCTGATAACCTGAAACAACCAAAATAAAAATGAAAAATGAACTATGATCATGTTTGCAGCCGTCTGATCATTTAAAGTTATTTTGAAAAATATGAAACTTTTTTTGATTCCAGCGTCTCTGATATTATATGATTATTATTATTATTATTATTATTATTATTATTATATGTGAGAATTTGGATTTCTTTGATTTATATCATTATAAATTAAATATTTGTGTGTTTGGACAAAACAAAACATTTAAAGACGTCACTTTTAAAAATATATTTTTTTCTGGTTTTAGATGTAACAATAAAGCAAATAATATAAACAGATTATTTTATTGTTAGCTGTATATTTATTTATTTATTTTCTGCACGTACTGTAAAAACTACACAAACTTTATTCATTGGTATCATTTTTATTACATGTTTATATCAGGGAAGACATAAATAAATACATAAATAAAATTTTTAAAAAGAATTAATTAAAAAATATAAAATAATAAATAAATAAAAACAAATAAATAAAATAAATAAATTAAAAATATATATATACATAAATAAAAATAAATAAATAAACAGACAGATAAGGAATTCCGTGACGTCACATCCTGTTAACGTTATCTGCCTCGTGCAGAGAGGAGGGAAGCATTAAGATGTATCACTCCGCGTCTGTTTCCGGTGTTCGCCTTGCTGTAGTTTAAAAAGAAAAGTAACGAAAAGCTTCGTGTAACGTAAAATACCAACACCTGATGTGAGTGAGTATTTAAATCATAAAGTAATTAAAGTATCAGTCTGCGTCATGTCTTTATAAAGTGTCATCTGTGGCTGTATTTCAGCCAACCGTTAAATCCGTTGCCTTGGTAACGGCTACGCTAACGGCCGGAGTGACGCCTCCTCTCGCGCGCACACGATCTTTGTCTGAGTCCGGGTACAAGCTGGGGCGGCGGCGGCGAGTCTCCCGGTCAACTCGGTAAAAGTTGAGTTGTGTGTCGGTGTATGGCGGATTTCTCAGCGCGCGACAGTCAAACACGTTAGCAGGTGAGTTACGTGACTTGTTTCCGGTGGCTTAACGCGCCGCTCGCTCCGTCGCGAGACGTTTTTAACGGCCGCTTGTCGGTGAACTCCTCCCGGGGGGAGAAAGTGTTATCTACCGCTGGCTAGCTATCGGTGTCTGTGACTGATTCTCCGAGCAGCCAATGGGAGCAGCGGTACGCATGACTTCATCCAATCAGAGGCGGGTTTGAGGCTGAAGGCGGGAACCGGTGTGTGTTCAGTGTATAAAGTTGTGAGGAAGCCGAAGGAGTGTTGACAGTTCCTCTTTCAGCTCCAGCAGCCATGTTGATCTTTTATCTCTTATTACTTTGACTCAGAGTTCCCGCTCTTGCTCCGGCTGACGGTCTGAAGCCGACATGTTCCTCCCGCATGTCGGTGTCCTTGCAGGCGGCAGCCCGCATTGAAGGCACGCCGTGAAAGGTCACTGACAGGCGGGCTCGGTCCAGCTGCTGCCCGGCACCGTGTTTACACTGGCTGCTTATCACCAGGGCTGTGACGCCAGCACCTGAGGCCTGAGGGCTCACAGAGGGCCCCCACCCTCCACCCTCCACCTCTGCTCTGTTTTCAAGGTGTTTCAGGAGTCCTGGAAAACCTGGAACACAGTCAAATGTCAGTTTAATGTCCTGGAAAATAATTCCAGCAGCTGTCAGTGAGATGAGCCTCGATGGAGAGCAGAGGAGCCGTAAAACCAGATGAAGTCTGTGTAGAGTCAGAGGCAGGTCACAGATGAACAGCAAACGTACTGACGTGTTTCTGTCAGACTCTAATGATCCGTCTGATAACGAGGTTAAACTCAGTGACTCGACAAACGAGCGGGAACTCACAACACACACAGTGATGTCACACAACCACCACCACAACAACAACAACAACAACAACATGCACAGCTGGAAACATAAAAAACATTCAACTAAACGTATATCTATCTGTCCCTGTCCCTGCTGGTCCCTGCTGGTCTCTGCTGGTCCCTCCTGGTCCCTCCTGGTCTCTGCTTGTCCCTCCTGGTCTCTGCTTGTCCCTGCTTGTCCCTCCTGGTCTCTGCTGGTCCCTCCTGGTCTCTGCTGGTCTCTGCGTGTCCCTCCTGGTCTCTGCTTGTCCCTCCTGGTCTCTGCTGGTCTCTGCTGGTCCCTGCAGGCCAGAATCATGGCCTCCGGTAAGAACAAGAACCAGACCTCCCTGGCTCTCCATAAGGTGATCATGGTGGGCAGCGGCGGCGTGGGAAAGTCGGCCCTTACCCTGCAGTTCATGTATGACGAGGTGAGACTTCAGCACTACGTTTCCCATGAGCCCTTGCTGTTTCTGTGTCCCATCACGTATCCGCTGTTCTCCTCTCAGTTCGTGGAGGACTACGAGCCCACCAAGGCCGACAGCTACAGGAAGAAGGTGGTGCTGGACGGCGAGGACGTTCAGATCGACATCCTGGACACGGCGGGGCAGGAGGACTACGCCGCCATCAGAGACAACTACTTCCGCAGCGGGGAGGGCTTCCTGCTCGTCTTCTCCATCACCGAGCACGAGTCCTTCACCGCCACGTCCGAGTTCAGGTTGGTCTGCGCTCTCCGCCTGCGTTTCCTGTTCTTTAACACGTGGAGGCTAACGTGGTGTTTGTGTGCCAGGGAGCAGATCCTGAGGGTGAAGGAGGAGGAGGCCATCCCTCTGCTGCTGGTCGGGAACAAGTCGGACCTGGAGGAGCGGCGGCAGGTCTCTGCTGACGAGGCCACGGCCAAGGCCGGCGAGTGGGGGGTGCAGTACGTGGAGACGTCGGCCAAGACAAGGGCCAACGTGGACAAGGTACGCATCAACGACAACGACAGCAACAACAACGACAACGACAGCAACGACAACGACAGCAACAACAACAACGACAGCAACAGCAACAGGCTGACAGAAGCTGCAGAGAGCCCAGTTCAAACGTCTGCAGCATGTTGCGTTGTCCACCTGTCAAACGTCTCTCAGCATGTTAACGTTGTCCACCTGTCTCGTGTCTCTCAGGATGTTAACGTTGTCCACCTGTCTCGTGTCTCTCAGCATGTTAACGTTGTCCACCTGTCTCGTGTCTCTCAGCATGTTAACGTTGTCCACCTGTCTCGTGTCTCTCAGGATGTTAACGTTGTCCACCTGTCTCGTGTCTCTCAGGATGTTAACGTTGTCCACCTGTCTCGTGTCTCTCAGGATGTTAACGTTGTCCACCTGTCTCGTGTCTCTCAGGTGTTCTTCGACCTCATGCGGGAGGTCCGTAAGAAGAAAATGGCGGAGAGCAAAGGCCAAAACGGACCGAGCGGGAAGAAGAAGAAGAAGCCGTGCTGCATCCTTTAACCTCGAGGTGACGGCCGAGGTGACAAAGTGCCAAACCCGAGCAGCAGTCAGACGGACTGATCCGAACTGAACACTCACTTCATCCACACCTGGCGGCTCCGCGCTCACACCTGCACGTTGAATTCACACCACAACAAGTATTTCTGTACATGTATGAACACGTGTTCGAGGTCACTCCATCACTGCGTCTGTTTGTCGTCTGGTACTTTCCTGTTTCTGCTTCTTCTTTATGTACACAGTGTCAACTGCTCTGTGTGGCCAGAAGTATGTGGACACTCCACCCATATTTGGTGGTGATTGCAGCACTATGGGCATTAATAACAGCCGGCTCAGTCCAGTTCATGGATGAGGTTCAGGTCATAATCAATATCTGTATTATAATAATGTATCAAATCAACCTCCAGACAATCATCAGCTGCTCCTCACGGCTCTCATGGCGTCGTTTCATAGAAGACGCTGTAAAAAGTCTCCGGACACGAAACACAGACACTGTTAGACTAACCGATGAACACAGTGGAGCGTTTAGCTGCTGGAGGAGGTGGTGGAGCCCAAACACGGAGTTAATTAAATAACTGTTTGTTCCACGTCAACCTAAAGAGTGATGCTATGTTAACATTAGTGTTCGGACAGAGGTGTCCACATACTTATGGCCATAAACTCTACATGTTCATGTGTTCTTTCTTTGCCTTCGTCGTTTTGTTCAGAAGAAGAAGAAACAGATCCGGATTACGGATACGTAATCACGTAATCGTCGTTATAACGTGAAAAACATCGTCATTATAATCATATAAAACTTGATATAATTCTGTTTTCTGTGACTACAACATAATAAATTATCACGCTATAAATATTATAACAGTATTGTCGTATAAAACAGGTTTGATTTATTTATAACGTGAAAAGCATCTAACTTTTTACGTTGTTACCAGAAAACTACGTGAAAATATCTAATAACATTATGTAATGTATTACGTTAACGTAATGTGTCATTAAGATTTTACGTTATTACTTGAAACTTTAAATGTTTGATAACAAGAAAAGTTTCTTGTAACGTGAAAACGTCGTTCTAACGAAGCTTAAACGTTGTAACGAGTTTGTACGTTATGATAACGTGGACATATCTTCCGTTATAACGCGACGCTGGTCTGTTTCTCTCCTCCCGGCGTGTCCGCTCTGGGCTTCCGTACTCGTGAATGTTTTGACTTGTTGAGTTTTCTGTGTGATCGCAGACTCGACGTGAGCTGAAGGATCGTCGGTCGGTCCGGACGTTCACGTGACTTTTTGTGCCTTAAAAACTCGTTTGTGCTCGTTTTTATTCCCTGTCTGTCTCACATTCCCGATATATATATGATCTATAATTATAGAATGATGACACTTCCAGACACTCCTTTTGTATGAAAGCTTTATTCTTCACTTCCCTGACGAACACAAATATAATTTATAATCACGTTTCAAAGGGAATGGACTATTTAAATCACTCGGATCATGAGCTTTGTATTTATGCTTTGGAGGGACTCGTGGTGTTTGTGTGGTCGGCCCGCAGACAGACTCACATCGGTTTGATAATAAGACAGAGTCTGACGGACGTGTCGCCTGTTTTTAATGATTCAGATCCATCAAACATGTCGAACAGCATGGAAACGTTATTACAAGTCAGAGGAGCCAAAGGAACGGTAACACGGCCGTCATTAGAGGTGACGGAGACGTTAAAATTCAGTCATTTTACTCAACATGCAGAAATGTGATGTTTGTCTATGATTTCTCATTTTCCATAAAAATGTACCCAACAAACAAACTTCAGAGCTCAGTTCTGTATTTAATATTAAAGAATCTGTGATTAAACGAGCTTTTTATTGGCTGAATCTGTGAAATTTGCTTGTTAAAACGACGATTTTAAGATTTACAATCAAACAAATACAAATTATTGGTGTTTGTCTTGATTAACGAGGTGAAAGTTACTCAGATGAATCTCATAATTGTAACTTCATTCAAGTATTCTCCATCTGGAACAAAAATATGAAATTTAAAAAGATTTAAATAAAATTTTAATGTCAACGAGTTAATGAGCACATTAGTGATTCATCATTTGGCCACCAGGTGGCGCCTCTGACTGACTGTTCATCAAAGACGTCAACACATGAAGAAGAAGTGATGAAACGTTTTATTTGGATGATTTCTGCTCAAATTTCACATTTTTATGAAGTTTATTTGACAGAAATACTTAAGTACAACTCAAAGTCAGAGTATCATCATGTAAAAGTACTCAAAGTATCTTCATGTAAAAGTACTCAAAGTCAAAGTATTTGGTGTTTTCCTTATTTACTGCAGGCTGGTCAGATCAGGTGGTCACGTGTGTGTTTGTTTACACAGACATGAATGAGATGAAGTGTCTGAGTCGCTGTCGTCTTCCCGCCGTCACATGAAGTTTATTTAGTGATTCAGGTCGGACTCGTCTGACCGGCAGCAGCTCTCCGTGTGTCTGATGTCTGATTAAATTCATCAGCGCTGACATCAGCTGATAAACTTGGAGCTGTGAGTAACGAGTGATGAGAGGATGATTGACGCAGACTTCCTCGTACCGTGCAGACGGTTCGTGTTTGACTGTTTGTGATTTGGCTGCAGTTCAGATGTGACACTCATCGAGCTCGACTGTGTGGACCGCCTGTCTGAAAAACTACAACAACAATGGCTGCTTTGTGTCAGTCACTGCTGCAGAGCTGCCAGAGCCGCTCTCTGATGTCTGTCAGGACTTCAATGCAGAACACACACACACACACACATATACATATACATATATATGTACAGTACATACATACTGTACTTATACTTGAGTATTTGTATTTTATGCTACTTTGCTGTTGACATTGTTTTTATTGTGATTGGAATTTAAGTGTCACTGCACTGAAACTACACCTGAAGGTAAGTGACTTCTTTATTTCCTGTCATTCTTCCTTCTTTCACACTTCCCTTCCTTTTACTTTTTGTTGTCGTTGTCTCTTCCTTCTTTCACACTTCCCTTCCTTTTACTTTTTGTTGTTGTCGTCTCTTCCTTCTTTCACACTTCCTTTCCTTTTACTTTTTGTTGTCGTTGTCTCTTCCTTCTTTCACACTTCCTTTCCTTTTACTTTTTGTTGTTGTCGTCTCTTCCTTCTTTCACACTTCCCTTCCTTTTACTTTTTGTTGTTGTCGTCTCTTCCTTCTTTCACACTTCCTTTCCTTTTACTTTTTGTTGTTGTCGTCTCTTCCTTCTTTCACACTTCCCTTCCTTTTACTTTTTGTTGTCGTTGTCTCTTCCTTCTTTCACACTTCCCTTCCTTTTACTTTTTGTTGTTGTCGTCTCTTCCTTCTTTCACACTTCCTTTCCTTTTACTTTTTGTTGTTGTCGTCTCTTCCTTCTTTCACACTTCCTTTCCTTTTACTTTTTGTTGTTGTCGTCTCTTCCTTCTTTCACACTTCCCTTCCTTTTACTTTTTGTTGTTGTCGTCTCTTCTTTCTTTCACACTTCCTTTCCTTTTACTTTTTGTTGTTGTCGTCTCTTCCTTCTTTCACACTTCCCTTCCTTTTACTTTGTTTAAAAAAAGGCTGAGGAGGTTCAAACCCTCCCAAAGTGAAAATACTTTTATAAATGTCACTTCGTTTCTCTGAGTTTTAATGAAGTCCTTGGTGTGTGAAATCTTGACGCTTCCATTGACTGAAGGAAAGCTGTGTTTGTGTTCAGGTCAGGCCTGTAAAGGTCAGAGGTCTTCCTGAGCTTTCAAACACGCTTCATGTCTTCATGCAGTGGAGTCGCCCTGGTCGGCGGTGGCAGCATAGAGTGAGCTCATGTCTGTAATCCTCTTACAGTAATGCAGCTGCTGCTGAGCCGACACCACGGCCGGGCTGAGCTCGACACGACGGACGCCGCTCGTGCAGACATCCAGAACCAGACGGGACTTTTGGTCCGCTCTGAGGACGCTTCGTGATCGTCCTGAGCCGAGTCAGAGATGCTGGGCGGAGATCTGGTGGCCGTGTGGGAGGTGGCGCTGAGCGACGGCGTTTACAGGATCGAGTTCTCTCATGGCACCACCACCGGGAAACGTGTGGTCTGCGTCAATGGACGGGTAAGGCCGCGTTCCACTCTGTTTATGTCAGAAGTCCATGTTTGTTTCTATTTTCACCAAAAGAAATCAGAAAAACTGAAGTTTGTCATCAGGTTTACGTCCAGGTCACGTGTCGCTTCCTGAACCAGATTATGACGATCAGCTTCTGTAGCTGCTAAATGCTTCACTTTGTTCACAGCTCGTCTCTAATGTGACTCCGTCAGAGCTTTGTGGAGAC
This sequence comes from Miichthys miiuy, assembly GCA_036365135.1. Lineage (NCBI taxonomy): Eukaryota > Metazoa > Chordata > Actinopteri > Sciaenidae > Miichthys > Miichthys miiuy. The sequence goes on from CM071623.1 coordinate 17,180,341, forward strand.
AACGTGTGCTGCAGAACCAAAACTAGGAGCTAAAAGAGGCTAAAAAGCTCAGTGAAGCTGCTGTGACTGATTGTGTCTCCTCAACAGGAAGTGGTCAGAAAAGACTGGATGTTCAAGCTGGTTGGAAAGGAAACGTTCACGGTGGGAAGCGCCAACACCAGAGCCACCATAAACATCGAGGCCATGAGCGGCTTCGCCTACGAGTACACGCTGGACGTCGGTGGCAAGAGTCTGCAGAAGTTCATCGACAACAAGGCCCACACCACCAAGACGTGGCTGCTGAAGGTGGACGGGGAGGACTGCAGGGTCGTACTCGGTGAGCGCTGTTGACTTTCAGGTTTTATCTGCAGTTACGTAACGGCAGAACGAGGTCAGGGCGAGGAAACATTTAGGACGACTGGAGACAGACAAACAACCAGCTCACCTGAAGTCTGAAATATCTGAACATGAACTCACACAGAATGTCCTGCTTTGGTCCAACAGAGAAGGACACCATGGACGTCTGGTGCAACGGGCAGAAGATGGAAACCATGGTGAGAATGACTGGACACTAAAGCCTGGATGCCTGTCCGAGACGTATAAATCTGATTTATCTTTCAAAATAAGACGTAAAACTTCACGCTCTTCTTGTGTTGTCGTGTTTTTGGCCGTCCACAGGAGAGTTTGTGGACGACGGCACAGACGCACTTCATGGTCGGGAACACGAGTGCTGCATCAAGGCGACGAGCGGTGGGAAGAAGAAGAGCGGCATTGTTCACTTGTTACTGATGGACGGAGAGAAGCAGCTCTGACACAATAGAACCGGACCGCCCGTCAGAACAGAGCCGGACTGTCAGAGAGACTCTTGAATGAAGTGTTCACACGCCATGATCCAAACAAGTCTGAACTCGATGGACAACTTGTTTCTGTAGACGCAGTGAATAAACGTGCAGCTTTAACACATGCTTTTATTTTGTTTGGAGCTTTATTTTGAAAGGGGCACTCATATGAAGTGACTTCCGCTGTAAGAATCATCAATTAAAACAAATCAACACATTTTTGTTGCATAAATCTTTTTGCGCAGCTTCCACGCAGCCAGTGTCCTCATGAATCCGCAGCAGAATCCCGCATCAAGCACGCGGCATTCGGCCAGAGAAGGACCGGAACAAGGGAGGTTTGATGTTCAAAATAAAAGCATCAAATAACATGCACAGTAAATATGAAGTAAAACGCTGGAACAGACAAACTAGTTTGAATATATAATAGTTATATTCAGGTTGTCTGGTTTGTAATAATATGTAAGGAGTTTAATTCACTTTATTTGTGTGTATTAAAATGACCATAAAGAAAACAAAGAACACACAAAAAAACGTATATGTGCAAAAGCTGGACAAAATATTTATTTTACAGGTTGATTTTTCTGTTTATAGACTTTAATTTTATTTTAAGTTCACGCCAGCAAAAACACATTTATCCTTTTTATCCTGGCAACACGTAAAATCATCGTTTAGGGAATAAATGTACAGAAAACACACAAAAATGTTATATAATATTTAATATAAATGTAATGATAATAATTTAATGTCCTCTAACAGTACTTGGTTTTTCAATACTGAACTTTAATGCTCATAAGAAAAAACACAAAACACACAGGTCGGTAAGGTGCAGTGCAAGATGATGGAAATAGTACTGATGATATGATGGTAATGTTATTGTTAATAACAGCATATAATAATAATAATAATAATAATAATAATAATAATAATAATAATAATAATAATAATAATTAATAATATAAAAAATAAAATAAAGATGAAATCCGATGCTTTTATTTTGAAACCCCGCTCCGGAACCCGCTGCGTGCACCGTGTGTAGCTTCCCGCGCGCGGGGAGGAAACACATTGAAGGGTAATGACGTCCCCGGCCGGGATACTGTGGCTCCGGTCTGCACGGGATGGACCGCACGGCACTGGAAGCGGGGAACGGCTGAGTGTTTGCGAGCTCCGCGCGCGCGTGTGTGTGCGGGACTCACCTGGAATAAAAACACGTTTTAACTAACACCTGGATTCATTTTGGAGGCGCGTGAGCTGCGCTGTTTTCCCGCCGCTGTGGCGCGAGGACGTTAATGCGGAGCGGAGACAAAACAACGGACGGAGGGACGGACGGGAACAGGCATCCGAAACTACCCCACCACGACCCAGCCACCGTTCCCCGAGCCGCCGCGCTGTCACCAGCTGCTGTTTGACTGTGTGTTTTTAAAATGGCTGCTTCACTCTCCTCTCCGGGGCTTTGACCGCCCACTCAGTCGTTATGTAAAGCCGACTTTAGCGGCTGAAAAGCGGAGAGTTTTCCCGTCCCCTCCGCCTCCTTCTCCGGAGCTAGTTAGCTTTAGCCGGCTAGCCTAGCCACCTAGCAACAAGGCCGTTTTCCACCCCCCCTCGGCCGGTCAGTTATGACTGTAAGTGACGCTAAAAGCTCCGTTAAATCCAGATAAATCCCGAGCAAAGTGTCGCTTTAATCTCCCGCGGCCCGTGTGAGGATATGGGGAAGCATTGCTCAGCCTGCCGCACATCTGTCACCGCACCGGAATTGGGAGCCAGGACGCCCTGGGAACAGCTTCCTTCAGCGGCCAGTAGCAGCAGTTTGGTCCGGTCAAAAAGAACCAGCGCTGGGAGCATCACAGGCGTTAACCTCCAGAGGGATGTAGAGGAGGATAAGCCGTGTTGGTGAGCACAAAGGAGGGGTTTAAATTGAATCATACCTGGTGGTTATTGTCGTTAAACTGATGCGTGGAGTTCCCCTTGGATCGGAGGAGGTGAGCCGGATTTGAGGCTCCTCTCAGCTCGTTTCTCCTCCTGGAGGTCACACCGTTCACCTTCCCTCCTCATCACCGCCAACACCTCACTGTCCTCGGGCTGTGAAGTGTCTCTTTAACTCGGCCTAAACCTCAAAGGGGGAGTCGCCGCAGTGATGAACTACCAGCAGCATCTGGCCAACTCGGCCGCCATCCGGTCCGAGATCCAGAGGTTCGAGTCCGTCCACCCGAACATCTACTCCATCTACGAGCTGCTGGAGCGGGTGGAGGAGCCGCTGCTGCAGAACCAGATCCGGGAGCATGTCATCGCTATTGAAGGTAGGACACAGAGGAGGGTGGAGGAGAGGTGGTGCTGGTTAAAGAGCTCTGATTACTCCTGATGTGTCGGTCCACATCTGGAGCACCTGAAAGCGTCATGATGCGTTCAATGTTCAGTGTTTTTGTTTTGTGACACCAGCAGGTTGTAGGTTTGGTTAAAGAGCTTCAAACACTCCTGTGTTAACTGATCAAGCTGTGATGGATGATCATACATATATATATATATATATATATATATCTTCATATTTATGGACAGCAACCTGCAGTTGCCGTCAACAGTTGCCTGTTGGTGAAGTTGCCCCCTTTTTTTTCCAGAAATCAGGTCGACCACCTTAAAAACAATAAATATTCAAGGACCTGCACACACTCAGCATCTTTAAGAGTGTTTAGTAACTCACCAATCAGATGACGAGTCATCATTTGATTTAATGTTATTGATCATTTAACAATTAATAATTTGATTTCTGGAGCTTGAAGCTCAGTCACTCTTTGGTTTGGTGTCAGTAAATGATTAAAAAACACACTTTGTTTAATTCATTGAACATTATCTTGATGTTCAGACGATTGTTCTCACGAGAGAAATCAATATTTTTCAAATTATTGATTTAAATCAGACTATAGATTACAGACTGATCACAAACCTTTAAATAACGTTAATAAAACCATGTGAGTGAATCGTGGCTGAACGTTTCACGATGAAAACATGAATTAAATCGGAGACAGCTGGGACTGTCTTATTGATTGATTGATTATTGGCAGCGTCTCTCTGGTCCACTCTTCATCACTCAGATTAATGTTTTTATTTTAACCTGCGACAGACGTCACAGTATCAGTTTATTGATGGATTTATTGATCGATCTGTCAGCAGATTGTCAGGACAGTTTTGTCCTTAAAGGCTTTCCGTACCTTCGACACCGTCCGCGTTGGGTTGTTGGTTTGACTCCACTGTGTGTGTGTGTGTGTGTGTGTCAGGTTAGTTTGAATCCTGATGTGTGCAGATGTTCAGTGTGTTCATGTTTTAAAGGTCACACTGACGATTCTCTGACACGACACACACACACACACACACACACACACACACACACACACACACACAGCTCTGCTAATAGACTGCAGTGTGTCTCCATGTGTCGTCCAATCAGATCAGAGCTCTGTGACTCATTCAGCCGCCTTCATGCTGGAAATAACCCAAAACAGCAGCTGTGATGTCATCGTCTGTCTCCGCCCCTCAGCACATCTGGACATGCCGCTCAGATTCAGAGCGTGTGTGTGTGTGTGTGTGTGTGTGTGTGTGTGTGTGTGTTGTTGTTATGTAAGTCAGCCTCTGAGACGAGCTCCTGCTGCTCACGTCGGCCCACTTTTGGTTCTTCTGAAGCAGGTGAGGCTCGGCCTACTTCCTGCAGCGTGGGGCTCATTTGCATACGAGGATGGATGGACAGACGGGCGGCACCGACCCATTTTCTGTGTCTGCTGTGAACGTGGCCCGCTTCATTTCCCCACAGTGAGAAGCGAGGCGAGAGTCAACGGTGAAACCACTTCATTAACACCAGCGAGGAAGAAAGAGGAGAATTCTGTTCACCTCCTCGTCACCTCCTCGTCACCGCGGTGTCCAGCAGTGAGCTGATGTTAGCAGTTAGCTACATTAGCACTAGCTCCAAACGAGCTGTGTCCTCAGTGTTAGCTTTGTTAGCTGTGTTAGCAGGTTAGACGCGGTGTGTTTGAACAGGAAGTGTCTGACAGGTGAACAGGTGGAGTCTCGGGCAGCGGCCTGTCTTTAATCTTTGTGCTCTCCGGTGTCAGGCTCGCCTTTTGTCTCCGGCTGCTTTTGTCCGACCTGCAGTCAGTGAACGCACCATGTGACCCAGTTAGCCTGAGTGCTGTTTGTTTGTCCGCCCTGCAGGCTGTGTTTCCTCTGACTGTACACACACACACACACACACACACACACACACAGCCTCACGCTCACGTTACAACCCGACTGATGAAACTATAAAGAGAGGCGCCGAGGCCGGCAGGGTCTGAGGTTTGAATCCCGCCGGGGCCGCCTGTACTGTAAACTGACCTGAGAGAAATCAGTGCTTTGTCTCTTTTTTTGTTGTCATGGTGACAGACTTTGTTCCAAATCTCAGCACAGGTATCAAACACACCTGAACAATCACAACAAACTGTCGACCTCTGCTCTGTTTGACATATTCAACCCTAAAGCAGCTAGAGGCGTCCTGCGCATGACTCAGCAGCTTTAAGAGTCCAAAGGCTGAAAACTCAGGAGCAAATGACGAGTCATCGTTTTGTTTAATGTAAACGTTTGTTTAACAGTTTTTAATTTCTGGAGATAAAAGTTCATTTGCATGAACGCTGAAGGAGAGATGAGGCGGGAAACAGCTTTAATTAATCTGTCGATCATTTTCACGACTCATTGTTTGTTTGTTTGGTTCATAAAATGCTGAATCATCCTCAAACTCACAGAGATTCAGTTTAATGTCACAAAGACCAGAGAGAGAAGGAAATATTGGCGATAAATTAGTGAAAATGAAAATTAGTTAATTATTCATCATTAAACGTTCCTCCAATAGAAAGTCAGTGAGTCGTGCTTTCCCATCATGCTCGGCTGATGTCAGGACAGTGTTATGTAACGTGACGGCGACTAATAACAGTAATGAGACGTCACGGAGCGCTTTGAAACGTTACATAACAGAGGACGCCGTCCACCACCGCCGAGTCTGCAGAGATCCACCCTGTATCCTCCATCCAGCCTCCACCTCCCTCCGCCCGTGCTGACTGCACCATCAGAGCCAACTGCTCTCTTTTTTTACCCACAATCCTTTGTTTTCCTGCGGGCCTGCTTTCATTAGGCCTAATGTACGAGGTGAAGCATGACTCATCATCAGGCCGGAGTACAGTGAGCGCGCTCAGTGGAGGCGGAGAAGCAGCACCACACTGACAATGTGTCTGTGAGTGAGGCTGCGTCTGTGGCTTCACGTCACGTCTGTGGCTTCATCTGTAGCTTCACGTCACGTCACGTCTGTGGCTTCACGTCACGTCTGTGGCTTCATCTGTAGCTTCACGTCACGTCACGTCTGTGGCTTCACGTCACGTCTGTGGCTTCATCTGTAGCTTCACATCACGTCTGTGGCTTCATCTGTAGCTTCACTTCACGTCACGTCTGTGGCTTCATGTCACGTCTGTGGCTTCATCTGTAGCTTCACTTCACGTCACATCTGTGGCTTCACGTCACGTCTGCGGCTTCATCTGTAGCTTCACTTCACGTCTGTGGCTTCATGTCACGTCTGTAGCTTCATCTGTAGCTTCACGTCACGTCACGTCTGTGGCTTCACATCACGTCTGCGGCTTCACGTCACGTCACGTCTGTGGCTTCATCTGTAGCTTCACATCACGTCTGTGGCTTCATCTGTAGCTTCACTTCACGTCACGTCTGTGGCTTCATCTGTAGCTTCACTTCACGTCTGTGGCTTCATGTCACGTCTGTAGCTTCATCTGTAGCTTCACGTCACGTCACGTCTGAGGCTTCATCTGTAGCTTCACTTCACGTCACGTCTGTGGCTTCACATCACGTCTGCGGCTTCACGTCACGTCACGTCTGTGGCTTCATCTGTAGCTTCACATCACGTCTGTGGCTTCATCTGTAGCTTCACTTCACGTCACGTCTGAGGCTTCATCTGTAGCTTCACGTCACGTCACGTCTGTGGCTTCATCTGTAGCTTCACATCACGTCTGTGGCTTCATCTGTAGCTTCACTTCACGTCACGTCTGTGGCTTCATCTGTAGCTTCACATCACGTCTGTGGCTTCATCTGTAGCTTCACATCACGTCTGTGGCTTCATCTGTAGCTTCACGTCACATCACGTCTGTGGCTTCATCTGTAGCTTCGCATCACGTCTGCGGCTTCACGTCACGCCTGTAGGGTCCCGCTGAATCAAACGTTTGTACTGGCAGAAGTCATGACTCGACAGCAGAAAGATGCTGAGTCAGATTCTGCCACATAAATAAAGGTTGAGTGCTGAGTCAGCGTTTCTCTTCTTCGTCTGTCCTGATTTAATCTGATGATTTTCATCTTAATTAAACGTAACGACTGTTTGATCCGTTAAACGTCGACACGCTTCTTAAAGGTCCGATCACACCGAGTGTTTGAGGCTCCGTGACACGAGGAGCCGATCCTCGGGTCAGACTGAGGTCAGAGGTCACGTTAGCGCCGTTAGCAGCTAACGAGGTTAACGGGGATCTGTGGGATCATCTTCACAACTTTTCCTGCTTCCTTTAATCTGCCTGCAGAGGTTCATGATCTGTGCTGACACCGGCTAACAGATTAGAGACAGACGGAGCTCAGGTGGAGCTTGGGTGGAGCTCAGGTGGAGCTCAGTGTTAGGAGAGAAGTCGACTACGACTCCCAGGGTGCATTTCAGTCAGAAACATCCAATCACAGAGCTTCACTGTTGATTCTGGGTCAGTTATGGTTGAATTTGGTAACTATGATGTGTTTGAGTCCCAAAGTTTGACATCTCGAAGTCTCTCTGAAGTGAAATATTAAACCAGTGAGAGCTCCTCCTGCACGCCGCCTCCGTCCACAGAACGACATTAACGAGATAACGAGCATCCCGAGCTCGTCCTGACGGTCATTAAACCCGAGGATGAGCTCATCGATCGGTCTGCAGAGGAAGCAGCCGAGGAGTATCGACGCTGAGAGGGAGGATCGCGGATCATCGACGCTTTGACTGTCCTATTACAGATCGACAACATAAAGACTGAGCCAGTCTGAACAAGGCGCAGCAGATAATTAAACTCAGCTGATGGAGGGTCACCTGTGAGCGACGGGGCTAAAAATACCTCCACCACACCACCCTGACTCCATCGCTTGTCCATCCAGCGAGCATGCAGGGCTCTCTTGGTAAAACAAACCTACCTCCAGGCTCCCATTAAAGGGGAGTGTGTGTGTGTGTGTGACACATGACTGCACTCGAATGCAGCGTTTTACATCAGCAATACGTCCCTGACCTTTCGTCTTTGTTCCATGAGCTTCTTCTTTATGAATGACAGTGAACAGGCGGTGATGCAACAGACGGACGGTGAAGCCGAGCACTGCCAACAATCACAGTTTGAAGCGCTGCAGGCCTCCGATTATACAACAGCTACTCATGCTGCTTATTCATGTGGCGTTCAGGGGCAGCTTAGCAGATCAAGTGATGTGTTCAGGGTCAGGAAACAGTCAAACATCACCAGAATATCTCTTTTATCCATCGTAGTGTGGACGTTTACACTGACGTTATCGATGAATCTGCTGTTTGTGGTCTCGATTGATCGTTTTAGTCGATAAGTTAAAGGTCATGTCTTTAAATATTTAGTCTCCGTGAAGTGTTTTGGTCCGTTCTTCATGTGACTTCATCAGGAGCGTTTCAGAAGCCAGACTTTCTTCTCGCTTTAATGTTTAACGTCAAACAGCGAATGCTTTGTTCGGCTTCAGATGTCTGAAATGTTTCAGCGGCGCTCCGATAAATAAATCTGAAGAAGTCTTTTCATCAGCTCAGTGTGACCTTTAATCACAGCGTCACTGTCCAGAGCTGCATGAAGTGGAAACACTGACTCTGATGGTGTTTTTAAAGAATCTGAAAATAAATTTAAACCTTAATTCACTTTATTTTTGGCACAAATTACTTTAAAAACCTCGTTTGGACCAAATATAATTACTGTTCACATGACGGCCGCTGGCTAGAGAGACTAGACGCTCACTGTAACTCCTCTCACTCAGAGAGGAGTCCTGTCTTCAGCTCAGAGTTTGGACCCCAACAACACGACACTGTAAAAAATGTCTGTAGATTTTACACTGGAAAACCACCAAACCACGACAGTAATAGATCGTAAAATATGCTGTGAAGTATGACTGTGTTTCCTGTTTACAGTAAAACACAGTCATACTTCAAAACCTTTATTTATATGGCATTTTAAAGGAATTTATACAGAATAAAGTTGTATTTTATATTGTTTTTTATTTATAAGATTTTACGGTCGTGGTTTGGCAGTTTTTTTACCGTGAAATCTACAGACCTTTTTAAAATATGGAATAAAACACCAACCTCAAAAAAACATCCTTTTACCATAATATTAGAAAAGGTTATATACCGTATTTATTACAGTAAAATACTACCAGCTTTTTACCGTTAAAAACAACCTTTATTCATACGTGATTTTAAGGGAATTCATTCAGAATAAAGTATTTTATATTAAAGACTGTTATTGTTATTATACAGTAAAACACCGTAATATTTTAATGACATATTTTACTGTCATGGTTCGACAGTTTTTCAGTGTAAAACAGACATTTTAAAACATGGAATAAACACCAAGTACTAACATCCTTTTACTGTAATATTAGAAAACGTTGTACTGTATTTATTACGGTAAAAATCTGTACCATTAAAAACAAGTGTTTCTTTTTCTTTCATGTGTTTTATTCAAAATCAGTGAAGATGTACGACATGAGCTCACACCTGTACATCGTAAACAAAGGGAGGATGGAGAGCTAGCTTAAAAACAAACTAAAGGTTCCCATAGGCCACCAGGGGAGCTGGACCCGCCCATCCCTAGGCACAGAACCAATCAAAAGACTCCATTTGTTCCCCTTACAAGTGGGGTGTGGTGTGGTGTAGTTTCTGATTGTTTCACCCTCATCCTGAATATTGTGTTCAATTCCTGCCAATACATAAATGTGACACACCGGACCTTTAAGTGGTGGCACCTCGTGGTGTTTAATGGTGAGCTCATCATTCATTATCTTGCTGATGTTTACAGGTGGATGTCTTCCAGGCGTTTGGTTGCAGAGTTTTCCGTGGCAGCAGCTCGTGTGGTCAGAGTGACGTTTGTTAAAGACTGACTGCAGATGTAATTGTTGGGTTATCTGCGCAGTGTAAACAGAGGCCGGCCTCTTACAGCTCACTGAGGGTTTGTGTTTGTGATTGATGTAAACATATGAACCTATGGACGTTCAGCTGCTGTGTGAACACCACTCTACTCTCACTGCTAGAAATAACTCGGGCTGTGCGAGAGGACGCTTTGTTGTCAACAGTCATGATGAAATCTGGAAAATGAAACCACGAGAACTGCGACCATCAGTCCATCGACATCTATGATGTAGTCTCTGTGATGACTCTGTGATGTAGTCTCTGTGATGACTCTGTGACGTAGTCTCTGTGACGTAGTCTCTGTGATGACTCTGTGATGTAGTCACTGTGACGTAGTCTCTGTGATGACTCTGTGATGTAGTCTCTGTGATGACTCTGTGATGACTCTGTGATGTAGTCACTGTGACGTAGTCTCTGTGACGTAGTCTCTGTGATGTAGTCTCTGTGATGACTCTGTGACGTAGTCTCTGTGATGTAGTCTCTGTGATGACTCTGTGATGTAGTCTCTGTGACGTAGTCTCTGTGACGTAGTCTCCGTGATGACTCCGTGATGTAGTCTCTGTGATGACTCTGTGATGTAGTCTCTGTGATGTACTCTCCGTGATGTAGTCTCCACCTCAGTGTTTCCCGCTGACTCCTCGTACTCGGAGGTTTTACCGGTTGGTCTAGTTTGTGGAGGAGACGGAGCTGAAGGCCGAGGTCGTGCTGCTCCACTCACACCTCCACCTGTTTGAACAGACACAATGAGAGTTCACAGTGCAGCCTGTAGATGTTCAGACTTCACCCTGTGGTGTTGATGAAGCTGCAGAACACAAACAGGAATGTCTTAGAGTGACTCAGCAGAAATGACAGAGGATGTCTAAACACTGACCCTGTTCGTCACGTTTCACCGTGTTCTGTCTGCAGCAGCATTTTGCAGAAGTGTTCAGAGGTAAACCTCCAGACTGTGGCGAGGAACTCACCTGATTTACTGCAGCTTGTTCCACAGCTTGTTCCACAGCTTGTTCCACAGCTTGTTCCACAGCTTGTTCCACAGCTTCCTCATTGTGTTCAGACAGATGTGCTCAGCTCCTTAACAGGTTAATTCATAAATAAAGCGTCTGTTTCAGTTCTGTGATAGACGACCACAAACTCACTGACTGTTCACGCTTCTGCTGAAACCACGTGACCATTGAGCTCCATATCCTTAAACCTCACACACTGGTGTGTGTGTGTGTGTGTGTGTGTGTGTGTGTGTGTG
>CM071623.1:17192103-17319603 GCA_036365135.1 Miichthys miiuy
ACAACATAAAGAGACTAAACATCCCTAAAGAAACCCCCAATTTAACAGAACATGAAAATACAGCACTTAAAGAGCTAAGATCCCTCACCAACATGGTAATCAAACCAGCAGACAAGGGATCAGCAGTGGTCATTATGAACCTGAAGGACTACATCACGGAAGCCCACAGACAGCTACATGACCCCAACTACTACCGGCCTCTTCAACAACCTATGTACCCAAACACAGCAACCAAAATACAGTCGATTATAGATCAGATGGTCCTAGAAAAACATCTGTCAAAAAAACAGGCCCTATACCTAAAAGGGAAAACACCCCCACGCCCTAGGTATTTTTACCTGTTACCAAAAATCCACAAAGATCCAAATTCCTGGCCCAACCCCCACAAAATACCTCCAGGCAGACCTATTATCTCTCATTGTGGAAGTGAATCCTACGGGACAGCGGAATTGATAGACCATTTCCTCAATCCCCTGTCCCACCAACATCCAAGCTATGTCAAAGACACAAATGACTTTGTGTCTAGGGTTAGGGATTTGACCTTACCTCACAATTGCCTCCTCTTCTCAATGGATGTAGAAAGCCTCGATACCAACATTGAGTCGGAAAAAGGATTGGAAGCAGTAAGAAACATCTTTATGAAGAATCCAGACCCAACTAGACCAGACGAACACCTACTGGAATTACTGCACATCAACCTGACATGCAATGATTTCCAGTTCAATAATGATCACTTCCTCCAAATCAAAGGTACCGCCATGGGAAAACGATATTCTCTATCCTATGCAGATATATACATGGCAGAGTGGGAAGAGGCAGCCTTGAAAAAGTGTCCCCAAAAACCACACATCTATCTGCGGTACTTGGACAACATCTGGGGCGTCTGGACCCACTCTAGGGAGGAATTCACGAACTTTGTGTCCATATTGAATGGACACCACTCCTCAATCCAGCTCACAGCCACCATCGATGAAAAGGAGATCAATTTCCTAGATACGACCACCTTTAAAGGGGAAAACTTTAAGGACACAGGCAAATTGGACACCCGGGTTTATTTCAAACCAACAGATGCGCACTCCCTCCTACACAAAATGAGTTTTCACCCAGGTCACACGTTCAAGGGACACATACACTCCCAGCTCCTGAGGTTCCAAAGGATTTGCTCCAGGATACAGGACAGAGAGGAGGCCACAAAAATACTCTTCCGGGCCCTTCGCCATCGGGGATACTCCCGTACCTTCCTCAGGAACATCCGGAATAAAACATTCCGGGAAAACCCAACACCCAACAGAGAGGAGGATGGAAAATCCATCATTCCGTTGATTTCCATGTACTCTTTATACAATGTCAAAGTACACAAAATGACCAAACAAAATTTCCTCCGAATTTTGCCCGACAACATTCTTAAAAACAAATACAAAGTGATTTCAGCCTTCAAAAAGAATCCTAATTTGAAGGATCTCCTGGTCAGAGCCAAATTGCCACCAGGAAAGCACAAAAACACTGAGAGGGGACCTAGAGTAGTTACTAACACTCTGGACAGAACTCATTTTCTGACTCAAACGGGATTGAGTTTAGCTTCCAGAAATGCAATCTACTGTATCCATTGCCACCTCTGTGGCATACAGTATGTAGGTGAGACAAAAAATACAATCAGAACAAGACTACATACCCACAAACACAACATCAGGAACAACCGCAAAAGAAACACGCCTCTGGTACAACATTTTCAACGGCATGGAGTGGACAACCTAAGAATGCATGCGCTGGAAAGCAGGGCAGGATGGACAGACTCGGACAGACGACGAATAGAAAGACAATGGATAAAACGACTCAATCCACAATTTCCTAATGGTCTCAATGAAGCATAGAATTGTACAAAATTAACCTTAACCCTAACCCTAAAAAAACCCTATCACTTGTTTCCAGGTTCAGTGTTTATGTATAGTTTTATTATTGTTCAATAAAGTAATTTTGATGTTAGAGCATGAGATTGGATGAAGAAACATACTCAGACTGTGAGTTATCCATGGTATTGGGTGTCTGACTATCTCCATTGCTCATTGTTAAAAGTATAGCCTTTCAAACTTATATCCCTTTCCCCGTTCCCTAACCCCTCCCTTTCCTTTCCCTAATCCTAACCCACCTCTTTCCCTAATCTTAACCCTTCACCATCTCTAACCCTAACCTCTATCCCTATAGGGGGAGGATATGTGACATTAAAAAATAATGAGGCCATAATTTTAGTTTTTTTATAAATACAAATTCTATACCTACTTTAATAAATAATCTACAATCAGAGAATCATAATTTTATATACTTTAACTTAAAAAATATGAATCTGAGTTTATTATTTCATATAGTTATCATAAAAGTTAAAAATATCATAAGTTCATAATTTTATACATTTGTTTTTGTTAAAAAGTTAAAAGTCAATTGAATATATTATTTCATTTACATTTCATTAATACAAATTTATAACATTAAAAAGTCATGTACTTACCTTAAGTTAAAAATATCATAATTTTATACATTTGTTTTTTGTTTAAAAGTCAAAAGTCAATTAAATATGTTATTTCATTCATTTACATTTCATTAATACAAATTTATAACATTAAAGAGTCATATACTTACCTTAAATTAAAAGTAAAGGGAAAAACATCAAAGGAGGCCGTGTTGCCGTATCCGGTACGCGGGAGAGTATAAAAGGAGGGAGGGGCAGTGGAGTGCTCATTCTGTCGAAACGTTGCCTGCAGACACGTAATTTAATTTTTTTTGCCTTTTGAATTTTAAATTTTGTTTTCCGGGTTTTTACACTTTGTAAGTGAATTTTCAGTTGGATTGATTTTTTTTGTTGTTTTTAATAAATATATTTTTTAAATAATAAGCACAAGTGCGGAAAGTTTTTTTTCTGGAGTTGGCAGCCATGCCATTTTTTGATGAAGGATGGACGGAGGTCCGTTATGGACGGAACCGGAGGCGAAACCGGGATTGGGACCGGGGTGGCGGGATGGACCAGGGGATGGACCGTGCACCTCCCGTGTCCTTCGGGGCACGGGCTCCGTTCCCTCCTCCTAACCGCCCAGAAAGCTGCTAATGAAAGGCCTTTACCCCGCTTTAAAACCCATAGAGTCCTTTGCGGACTGAAGGGTCGGAGATAGGACTCACCTGAAACCGAACAGGATGGCCCGTGCATTGAGACTCGACAAGTTCCCCCACCTAGCCAACTCATAACCCTAACCACTTTTATTTCTAATTTTAAATTATTATCTGGATAAAGAAAACTTGAAGTAATATAAATTCATTTAATATTACCTCAAATCTCATCATATTATACAAAATTATATCAAATTGATCAGGAGATGCTCTACTATCTGAATATCTATTTTATTTATTTACCGCAAATTTCGTGCTATAAAGGTGTGAGATCCTAAAAACAGGACTTATAGACCAGAATGATTTGCTGTAAAACCCAGAATGCTTTGCTACAATACCCAAGATGCAATGGGACTTTCAAAAATATAATTCATTTTCATTTTTCATTAATAACTCTCAATTTTCATCACTCAAACAATCGTGGAATCGTCCTCTATCCGATGTATGTCACCCAACTCCAGATCAAACATCATTTTATTAACGTTATTAACGTTTGTTCTCTTCTCGACTTCGTCCTTCCTCTCCCTCTCCTTCCCTGTCCCACATGAGGGGTTTGCACACAAAATGAATGCAATAAGTTAGCAGAAGACAGGAGAATGGATCAGGTGACAGTGAAAGGAGGAAATAAGAGGCGACAGACACACAGGTAAGTCATTTATGTCAGTGGTTTGATTTCTATATAAAAACAGTTCAGTTCACCTGACTGGTTTTACATTCAGCCTTCAGACAAGAAAACAGGAGAACAGGAAACCTCAACCTCATCAGCTGATCAGCAGGTCACATGACCTGTTCATGGCTGCTCTGATTGTGTGAGCATTCTTTGAATCTGCAATTCAAATGTAGCCACTGAACTACATTTCCCACAATGACATCACATCACAAGCCTTATGACTTAAGCCAGATTAACACTCTTTGTGTTATAGTGGGTCAAAGGTAAAAGTTCACACCATCAGATCATAAATATGGAGACTGATGGTGTTTTTAAAGATTAACTTCACTATCCCCGATGTAATAAATAAATAAATAAATACCTTCCCGCATCACAACATATTAGCAACATATTAAGCTTTCTTTAGCTATGAATGAAATAAAACAAGGCTAGAGATTGTATGTAAGGTTGCCATGGTAACTCATCTACATCAACAATGGTACAATCAGAAGATACTGTTGGTTTTGATTGATAGCATGCAGTTAAAGTGAGCTCGTGTCCACTTTTCAGTGTCTCTTCAGCAAGAGGTCAAAGGTCACAATCAATCTGACTGTTCAGCAGGTGTCTGTCGGTGTGTCAGTCGCCATGGTAACGGTGTTAAAGCTGCAGGTGAAGCCAGTTTACATTCAGACCTCAGTGGGTCGATGGCTGCTGGTCAAGTCTCATTAATTAATTATTAATTAAGTCTCATTTTTCATCTCTTAACGATCCAGATCATCAATCCTGTTTCCTCCATCATTCTCTTTCTCCTCCTCATCCTTAACTTTCTGTCTATCCTCCTCCTCCCTTTCCTGTTCTTTCTCGTGCTTCACTCTCTCTTTCTCCTTCTCCCTCTCCCTCGCTCCTCCCTGTTTCTTCAGGTCCTGAAACACCTCGGTGAAGAAGTGGGGGTCAGCATTGATTCGCAGCATGTCAGCACTCAGCCGCTCAATCAGCTCCAGCGCCCGCTCCCAGAATGCATCACGGCTGGACTCCACAAGGAAAGGTTTGAGGGGGTAGGAGATCTCATTGCCCAGGTAGGAGTAACCCAGGTAGAGGCAAGTGAGGAAGGTGGCATGGAGCTCCTGCTCTGAAGATGTATCCTCATCTACTGCCTCCCTGCACAGCAGGTACACGAAGACCAGACTGGCAGGACTGATGAAGCACTGATCCTACAGGGGAACAGAACAAGTAGTACTACAGGGGAAAAAGTACTATTACTACATAGACAGGACACAAGAGTACTTCTAAAAAAAAAGAGGGTTAGGGTTAGAACATGAATACTATGGACCACTTTCAGAGGTCAGAGGACTAGTTTCAGAGGTCAGAGTACTAGTTTCAGATGTCCGAAGACAGTTTCAGAGCTCCGAGGACAGTTTCAGAGGTCTTTTTGCTAGCTTTTTTTGTTGTTAGCTGTTTTTCTAATTGATGACAATTAGAAGATTAGACACTGACCTGCCAGCCCTGAACCAGCAGCGCTCTGTCAACGTTTCTGAACCACAAGACGATCTGATTGGACGACAGCTCCTTCAGTTTGATGCAACGATGACAAAGAAAGTCAGAAAGACAACGAAGGAGCTCACCTGTAGATGCCTACAGAGGAAAAGAGAGGAGACAAGGAGAGGCATATAACTAGAAAATATGTTATATAAATAAATGAAATGACTTCTTTCACATACTCAGAATGACATCACAGACTGAAGAAGCTGCAGCTTTGTTATTCGTTATCATATAATTATGATTATTTTGTTGATTTTATTATAATAAACAAACTGAAACATTAAATGATGATATTATTTCATCAGTGTGTTTCTATTTTGTCAGCCATCTTTCCACTGATCAATTCTGATTAAGCATGAAAACAGTTTTTCTGTCTTCATCACTTTATAATTTTATTTTTCTCATGAATTCACATCCACCAGATTTAGCATCAGCCTGTAGAAACACTCCTGATGCTGTCACCATGGTACACCTAGAAATCAAGTGTAATTATGATTACTGATTATAAATAAACTGAAATAATTATTTTAATAATTTCAATTTCTTTCTGCTTCACTTCTGCATGACACCAGTTGTGATGTCAATGATGACATATATTAGTTTTTCTTGTTTAATTTTCTTTGATTTACTTCAAACCACGCACGTGCCTCACACACACTGGCGCGCACACATGCACAAAAACGCACTGACCTGCACCACCACCCTCCGGGGTGAGATGATCAGGTCCGGCCTTCCCTGGTTCTGGTTCTGGGTGTGTTCCGGCACGGTGGGTACCGGTACCGGGATGGGTCCGTGTCTGTGTACGGACTTCGGTGCTCTGTGGCGGCTGTCCGTGACCGCCTGCTCCCGCTGCACGTTCCCGGGCTCGGACACTGCTGGCTTCACCTTCTTCCCGCCCTTCCTTTTGGCTCGCGCGGCCACGAGGCGTTTCTTCCAGCTGAGCGCGTGCAGCAGCACCGGGTGCCTCTTCTTCTTCTTCTTCTTCTTGTCCTTCTCCTCATCCTCCTCGCGGGGCTCAAGCGGCTTCTGCACCGTCAGCTCCGCGAGCTTCTCCGGCCCCCGAGCCGCAGCTTTCCGTGAGCCCGGAGACAGAGACAGCACCGTTCCCATGACGACAACCGGACCGACCGGCGCGAGCTTCTCTGCAGCAGCGGAGCCTCTGTCTGTCTGTCCACCTGTCTGTCCGCCTGTCTGTCCGGTCTGTCTGTCTGTCTGTCCGGTCCGATCCTCAAACGTTAAAAATAAAAATCCATCAGGACTCAACAGAAATCTGTCTGCTGCTCCATCACTGCTTCAGCCTGTCTGTCTCTCTGTCCTCCTATCTGTCTCTACCTGTCTGTCTGTCTCCACCTGTCTCTCTCTGTATGACGCAGCCTGAAGCAGAGGGGGCGGGGCTCCTGCAGAGACTCTGTCCGTGGTGCTGAAACAGTTTGAAGCTGCAGTGAAGATTATTGTTATTATTGCTGTTATTATCATTACTAGTAGTAGTATTAGTAGTAGTATTACATTACAATAAACGTGTAAAACATTTTCACTGAACACAGACACAATGTCAGAGGATTTAGTATTCTTCTAGACTTAGTTTTAACAAAGAATTAAATGTATAAATATTTTAATTTAATTTAATTAATTGATATTTAAATGAGACGTTTTTAAATCATGTAAAATACTTTTATTAGTCAACCAGCAGCTACATGTGAACAGAAGCCTCCACTAGAGGGAGCTGTTTACCACTGAGAATTATATGTAACTAACTGTTACATCCATACACACACACATATACGTGTGTGTGTGTGTGTGTGGTGGGCGGGGCCTGTGGCAGTAGAAGGCTCATTGTCTGAGGAGGCAGAGGGAGAGAGGGAGGGTCGAGCGAGATAGACAAAGACAGCAGCTGAGAGAGAGAGAGAGAGAGAGAGAGAGAGAGAGAGAGAGAGAGGGAGGTAGGCCGACTCTCTTTCTTTCTTCATGTGGGGGAGGAGAGGGGGAGGATTAGCCGGCGCTCACGCACACATTTAATATAAACACACACAACCGACACGGCAGCAGAGCTTCATCTGGATCAGCATCATCATCATCATCAGCAGCAGCAGCAGCAGCAGCTGCAGCAGCGAGGACGAGAGACAAAGAGACACACAGACAGAGAGAGGCGATCTTGACTGTCTTACAAAAGACAGACAGGAGGGAGAGACAGACAGGAGGGAGAGACAGACAGGCCTTCTCCGCCTGATGGCCGACCACATGTTCCTGCCGCTGTGTATCTGAGTGTGTTGTTGTGGGTGGGTGTGTTCGGTGTGTCTTTCTAGTGTGTGTGTTCAGTGTGTGTGTGTGATGGGGAACGCAGAGAGCATGGAGAGCCAGCTGGCGGTGATCCGGTCCAGAGCCGCTCCGGTTCGACTCCCGATGCCGGACCCGGCTGAGCTGGAGGAGAGGTTTTCCATCGCACTGGTAAATACAACACACATTCGCGGGCGCGCGCGCACACACACACACACACGATACAGACAAACACACACAGAGACACACACAAGCACGATACAGAAACAAATACACACACACACGATACAGACAAGCAAACACACACACACACACACGATACAAACGATACAGACAGACAAACAGACACACAGACTCTCTCACACACACGTCACACAGTGAACACATGAACATGATGAACGTGTTTGACTGTACAGTGTCGAGAGGGTTAGGGTTAGCATGTTACCATGCTAACATTAGCAGTAATTCCAGCTGAGGGTTAGTTCTGCAGTCTGGTTCTGGTCATAAATCAAAGTACTGCACACCTTGAAATGTTGTCCTGATGATGGTGCATGGAGTAATACTGTGTTCCTGGAGACCTTACGAAGAGTGTGTATTCTGTCTCTCTGAGGTTGATGTTGAACCTCATTGTTATCACAATAGAGACCAGTTCTGCTCTGTGTTGGACCTGTTGGATTTTGTCACAGTCTGTTTGGAGAGGATGTGGCAGGTTAGAGTTAGCCAGAACCCACTTACAAACTACAAAGGGCCTCTGCACCATTGTGTCCAGGTTAAACCTTTGCAAGAATAAACTGCACCACATTAGATGGGGGTTAAGGTTTATCATCCTGCTGAGAAAAACAAGAGGGTGATGGTCTGTGTAGACCATCAGGATCTGACTGGATTAGACATATACATAAAAATGAATCAGGGCAAGAGTCATGACTAAGCTCTCTCACTCTATAACCGAGTAACATTTCTGATGTCAAAGTTCTCAGAAAAGGAGCTCGACCTGATGAAGAACAGCCCCAACACCAGCATCACTGCAGACCAGTCTTTCTGGTTCTAAGATCTCATCAAGGCCTCCACACTCACAAAGTATGACTTTAAAAGAGTCACAGCACTCAGACTGGTCTTGATGGTCCTGAGTGTAGACAATACATATTTCTGTTATGAAGAGGTTTTACACGGTTTATACAACATCTCTCAGGTGGAGTTCAAGCAGCAACCGTGGCTGTGAAGTGAAGCTACTGTGTAAGTATCAAAACATCCAATGTCCAGCTGGCTCCAGAAGTGAGTCAGTCTCCATGAGTCCCCATGTTAAAATGTTCAACTTCAATAGCTAATTTCCCTGTTTATGACAACTGTACTGAGGGTGAATGTTTATAGAACTCACCTGTTCAAATTAAGAGCATGGACGCTTTGATTGACAGGTAGGTGTTATCAAAGATGGCTTGTTTGAGCAACCAGGCATCATTCAGTCTGCCTCAGGTCCACCAATGATCCACATCTATGTTGATTTTTATATTAGATGGGAGCCAAAAGAGGCAGGACTGCCCACATGATGGTGGCCAGAGCTCCCACAACGAGCTTCAGAACGGCTCTTCAGAAACAAACCTGTGGGAAACGTCACACATACACCCGTCCACTCTTTATACTATCAGTGGTGGAGCTGCAAACAATTAGGATCGATGACAGCAACAGCTGAGATAAAAATACATCCATGTCACAACGAGACACCAAATGGGGGTTGGGGTCTCAGCTATGGCAGACTCTAGGTTAGAGTTATCTCATTTAAACTGATGATTTTAAGAATATATATATATATAAATATACATATGAATGAAGATCTTCACAAGTCCAACAAACAAACACAGCAGATGGGCACAGCAGATGTGATGATCGGCCATTAACAATCACCTGTAGCAGCACAACGATCAACTCGTAATGATAGGTAGTGTCACCTGTGACACTACCTGAGTCTTTGTTTTCACCTGTTCTCCAGGTGATGCGTCTTTATCATCACCTGTTCTCCAGGTGATGGGTCTTTTATAGTCACCTGTTCTCCAGGTGATGGGTTTAGACTCTATTCATTGGTCAAATGAGTGGTTTGAAAATTTGAAAGTTTCTCTTTGTTTCAGAATTCAATGAACCTGCCTCCTGACAAGGTGCGTCTGCTGCGTTCCTATGACAATGAGAAGAAATGGGAACTGATCTGTGATCAGGTGAGTGGTGTTAATAAAGAGTAACGTTATAGTAATTTGATTACTTATAAATCTGTCTGTGTTGGAGCTCTTTCAGAGTTAGCAGCTTGGTGCTATCTGCTGACGTTGTGTCGTAGCTGTGCTAACTGAGCTATCTTGCAGAAGTCTTCGGCTCTCGTGTCACTGACATAAAGAAAAATTTTTGTCACGAACTTGTCAGGAAGTAATCAGGTTACAGGAAGTGAATGGAGAGATCAGGTGGTTTAGGTTTCAAAATAAAAGCTCAGTTCAGTCACAAAATACACAAATTCACCTATGAAGTCTCAGTGGTACCTACACCTACACCAAATAGAAATGGTTTGTGGGTACAACAAGTCACAGCTGGTATTTTCTCAGGGCCATGTCAGGTTGGTGGAAACAAACAAGCTCCAGTAGTTGTTGTGCAAGTAGTGTAGTGTGATAGTATAGTTTGTGATGTCTCTATGCTTTTGGTAGTATTATATGTAGTATAATATGTAGTAGTGTAGTTCTTGTAGGTTAATTAATGAATACATTTTTAAAAACGACCTGGACCTGAAAGGACCACGTCACATTATCATCTGTAGAGTTTTTACTGTGAAGGCATTGTGCTGTCTGTGATGTTTATTTCAAACTAAAACTATAGATGAACGTTGTGATCAACGTTGTGAACGTTGTGCTTGAGTTATTATTACAGTTACATTACGTTTATAAATCGACCCCCAAAGGAGCAGAGTCACTGACTTAAAGTATCAGAACGATGCTCTGTTCAGATTTGACCAGGAGATGTGAAAATAAAAACTTTGACACTTGATTAAATTACAGAAAATCTCTGCTTGTAAAACGAAACAGGATTAATTAGAACTTAAGCAAATTAGTTAAGTAAACTGAATAAATTAATCTGGACTTTACGGAGACCTTCAAATAATCATATTTGAATTGATTAATTGATTAATTTAATTTCTATTATTATCTGAATTGATTAATTAATGACATTGGGAGGGTCACATGTTCACAATGAAAAAGAAATGTCTCAGAACTGAAAGTAATGAAACAAACAAAAAAAATCATCAATCAAAACTTTCAAAACCTTTTTTTTCTCCCGAGGTTCACACAGGTCTTATTAGTGGGTGGAGTTTCATATCTGATGTCTTCTGTTAACATTGTGTCTGATGCAGGAGAGGTTTCAGGTGAAGAACCCCCCACACACCTACATCCAGAAACTGAGAGGCTTCCTGGACCCAGCCGTCACTCGCAAGGTAAGATGGAAATGAGTTTGTTTACAACCACCATGATGTCACACTGTAATGATGACATCACAAGTATTCAGTATTTTTCTGTTCTTTCACCTGTCTGTCATCAGAAGTTCAGAAGAAGAGTTCAGGAGTCAACTCAGATGCTCAGAGAGCTCGAGATTTCTCTTCGCACAAACCATATCGGGTACCTGTCTGTCCCAATGACAACCTGTCTGTCTCTATGACCACCTGTCTGTCTGTCTGCCTGATCACCTGTCTGTCCCAATGACAACCTGTCTGTCTCTCTGTAGGTGGGTCAGAGAGTTTCTGAATGAAGAGAATCGAGGTCTAGATGTTCTGGTCGAGTATTTGTCATTTGCTCAGTACGCCGTCACGTAAGTCTGATTGATTGATTGATTGATTGATTGATTGATTGATTGATTGATTGATTGATTATCTATCTATCTATCTATCTATCTATCTATCTATCTATCTATCTATCTATCTATCTATCTATCTATCTATCTATCTATCTATCTATCTATCTATCTATCTTTTAAAGACGACACATGATGTCAGCCTCCTGACAAGGTGCGTCTGCTGCATTCCCATGTCATGCTTGTGTGTTCAGGTTTGATGGTGAGCAGTCAGAGGCCGGAGGTGAGGTCTCGTCTATAGACTCACCCTGGAGTCGGTCCATAGAGGACCTCCATGGTGATTGCAGCCTCCCCTCCCCATCCTCCTCTGTACCCCGAGCAGCTCGACACTCCATCAGGTAACAAATCTAAGAATAAAACACATCAACTCACCAGAAAACTCTGATCATGATGCTGTTTGTGTTTGTAGTTCCACTCTGGTGACCCGATCCAACACTCTGCCAAGTCGTAGAACTCTGAAGAATTCACGACTCGTCTGTAAGAAAGACGATGTTCACGTTTGTGTCATGTGTCTGAGAGCCATCATGAACTACCAGGTACCACTGATGATATGTTCACTACTCATGAACATATCATTATTTCATTTAAGATGGTGATGTAATTTCCAGTGAAGCACAAAAACAAAAAATAATGATGATAAACTTATTTGTTTTTCAGAAATTTAAGATATGTAAATACACATGAAAAGAGGAACTCAATAACCACATTAATTATCATTAATAATCATTGATAATTTGGTCCTGCTCTTCCTCAGTATGGATTCAACATGGTGATGTCTCATCCTCATGCTGTCAATGAAATCGCCCTGAGCCTCAACAACAGGAACCCCAGGTAAGTACTACAAGTACTACACAGGTACTACACACAGGTACTGCTAACCTGTCTCTCGACCTGTCCTCTGACCTGTCTCTCCACCTGCCTCCATCAGGACAAAGGCTCTGGTGTTGGAGTTGTTGGCTGCCGTATGTTTGGTCAGAGGAGGACATGAGATCATCCTATCGGCATTCGACAACTTCAAAACTGTAAACACACACACACACACACACACACACATTCAAACAGGAAGTAGAACCAGTGACACAAACTGTAGTTGTTGTTTTCACAGGCTGAGTAATCGATTGCTTTGTTGCAGGTGTGTTCAGAGTCGATGCGTTTTGAGAAGTTGATGGAACATTTTAAGAATGAAGATGACAACATTGACTTTTGGTACGACGGCTTAACTTTCTCTGAACTTTGTCAACTCAAACTATGAATACATGAATATTCTTAACATAACTCAAACTCATACTTGTGAATATGTCTAATGTAACTATTTACACATGTGGATAAGGCAGATATAAAATGAATAATTATGCATTTGAGTTTTGTTTAACTGTTCTTCAAATTTACACGACTTTAATTAACTTGTTAATGAATTGAAGTTTAGGTAACCGATATGAACACAACCTACCTGTGATTACAGTTTAATCAGGGAAAAAACATCAGCAGGTTCATTACTGGTTGTTAAGTGAACATCTACTTGTTGTCACTGTGGTAACGGTTGTCAGGTGGCCTGTATGCAGTTCATTAACATTGTGGTTCACTCGGTGGAGGACATGAACTTCAGAGTCCATCTGCAGTACGACTTCACCAAACTCAACCTGGACGACCACCTGGAGGTAACATGGTTGCTCTCGGCCAATCACATGAGAGCAACAATCATTCCCCGATTCTGTATCCACACTACAATCATCATATGATCCGCTCTCTGCCTGTCTCTCTACCTGTCTCCCTGTCCATCTCTGTACCTGTCTCCCTGTCTGTCCCTGTCTCTTCCTGCGTATCTCACCTCAGAGGCTGAAGCACACAGAGAGCGACAGGCTGCAGGTTCAGATTCAGGCATACCTTGACAATGTGTTCGACGTTGGGACTCTACTGGAGGACGCAGAGACCAAAACTGCTGCTCTGGAACGAGTCGAGGAGCTGGAGGAGAGCCTGGGCACGGTAAGACAGACACGTGGAGAGGCAGACAGGTTTCGTACTATCCTGACTGTCTTTGTTCTCAGATGCTAGAGTGTCTACTGGACATGAAAAACAAAGCAATCACAGATCGATAGAGACAGACAGGTTGAACAACAGACAGACCGGTGTTGTACTGACCCGTATGTCTCTCTCTCTCTGTCCACAGATGTCGGAGCGCCTGCTGGATGTTGAGAACGAAGCAATGCTGAAGATCGTTGAGCTGGAGAAACAGCTGATGCAAACCAACAAAGAGCTGGACCACGTTCGGGTCAGTGTCGTTACCACGGAAACCACACAAACACTTAGCCACCATCAGTCAGAAAATGTTGGTGATGCTCATGACAGAGATGTTAAATGAAAAGTCTGTGTTTTAGAAAAGATGAGTCTACATTTTATGTTTCTACACC
Source organism: Miichthys miiuy (assembly GCA_036365135.1). Taxonomy (NCBI): domain Eukaryota; kingdom Metazoa; phylum Chordata; class Actinopteri; family Sciaenidae; genus Miichthys; species Miichthys miiuy. The sequence goes on from CM071623.1 coordinate 17,206,003, forward strand.
TGATCAGTAAGACTTCCTAAAATGTTGGACTGTTCCTTTAACTCCACACCTGTCACACCGTACTGTCTCTTTAACACACCTGTTGCCTGTGCATTAACACACTGTACTGTCTCTTTAATACACCTGTTACCTGTGCAGGAGGTGTATGCGAGTGCTAACTCTCAGGTGCACACCTTGCGGCGGATGGTCCGGGAGAAGGACCAGACGATCCGGCGTCAGAGTCGTCTGGAGCGTCAGGCTCAGGAGGCACAGCAGGCCGGAGGACCCGGAGCTCCTCAGCCACAGAGAGGAGAGGGGGATGGAGGGGTGGCTGATTCCGCTTCCCCTTCACCTCCACCCTGTCCTAATCTGTCCCCCAGGTGAGAGACATCACTGTACACTTCCTACTGAGCAGAGAACAGCAGACAAACAGTCTGAGACAAGCTGTGAACAAAGTGGAACACTTGGCAGATAATTAGACAGATTCCCTTCAGGTGCTGGTAGAGACCAACAAACAAATATTGGACTGATCAGCTGACATAAACACAAGGTCACATGAAGATCATGTCATCACACAGGCAAAAGATTTAAACACTAAAGCCCCATCTTGACCTGAACAATTGTTCACCAACATTAACAGCTGTTTTTTATTGTTCTGCAATTAAATTATTTTCTGCCAAGTTATTTTGTTAATTACAGACTTCATATTAGTATCCTGAAAATACGTGTACATACAAAACTGTTGGTTAATATGTCAGCCACAAATACTTTATATAACAACGTTTACAGCAGGGGTCGGCAATTAGCGGCCCGCGGGCCAAAACTGGCCCGCCATCAATTTTATCTGGCCCGCTAGATGACGTTGATTTATTTTAAAATATATATATTTTTTAATATATCTTTTAAACCTCATGTTTTCTGTCAAAAATACAACAATTCCACAGATTTCACAACATTTATTGAAAAGTAGCTGATAAGTAATGTGACAAAACAGCAGCCAGAACATCCTTGCAGCCTCTTTACTTGACGCACAGGTTGGAACGCTAATTGGCACGTTCGTGCGCTGTAACCTGTGGAAAGTGTCCTGTGTTCCTCTTGCAACGGACAACGTGAACAAATATGTTTCATTAAATAAAAAAAACCCAAAACCAAACAAGGTCTGCTCAAATATCAAATAGCCTAATTAAAAAATGTGAATGCACATCAGCGGCATGGGGAAACAGATCTGCGCTGCTGTATACATTAGTTACGGCAGGTTGCTAGGGCAGGTTGCCTGTTTCATGACAGACACCAGGAGATGCAGCAGTGGGCGTAATAACAGCACATAGAAGCAAATTAATGTTTTAAATTAAATTAAATGCATTTTTAAAGTTAAATAATGTTTATTTTTAATATAATAGAAAAAATAGAAAACCTTTTTTTTTTCTAGTAGGAAAGCATGGTCATGGCCCGCGATGGAATTGTCAGAAAAAAAATTGGCCCGGGTCCAAACTTATTTGCTGACCCCTGGTTTACAGACTGTTGTTGAGTTCTGCTGCCCCCATGTGGCCAAAAAAAATGAATGCAGCTTTAAGGATGTTTCGCTCACTGCAGATTTGTAAGTTACAAACTTATTACAATAATTTGGTCACCAGTGACTTCATAAACAAAACAAACAGGGTAACAGTTACAGTAAACAATGAGTGAGTGAGTGATTGAATACCTGATTGATTTCTACAGTCCTGAGACGTTAGCCTATCACAGCATGGGTCCAGGGATGAGTGGAGCTTCAGGGATGCCAGCCCCGCCCCCTCCCCCTCCTCCACCACCAATGCCAGGCACAGGTGAGTTTCAGCTCCACCAATCAGATTTTAATCATAAACATAAACAAAAGAGCTGGAGGTTCCACTGATACTGCAATTCCTGCTAAGTGGTGCTGGACCAAGCAGTCAAAGCACATACACAGTCAGTGCTCTTGGTATGGTGTTTTGATTGGGCCTCCAGAAATCAATTAATACAACATAATTAAACCAATTAGCAAACAGTGTATTTATCTATGTTTGAAGTAAATAGAAGTAAGATGTGAAGGTAATGATCTTCACAAACACACGACTGCTGCGACCAAGTATTAACACCTGCCGTCTTCTCTTCTTCTTTGGTTATAGTATCCAATGGGCCGTACCCTGCACCTCCCCTGCTCCTCCTCCCCTCCCCTCCCCCTCCTCCCTGTCGTAGCAGCGAGCTGTCCTCCTCTGTCCCCATGCCCCCCCCACCTCCTCCCGTGGCTCCCCCTCTCCCGGGGTCGGGGGGGTCACCCACGGTCATCTTTAACTCAGGACTCGCAGGTGAGACAGATGATGCATTTACTGACTGCATGTTAAATACAGAACTTTTAATCACTCTTCATTTCTTTCCAAAATATGCATAAAGGTCCTTTCTATGAAGTCTAAATAATATCTTAAAAACACGGTGTGTTTAAGGAAGCTCCAGTATCTGAGAGATCTGAGTTAGAGCTGAAGACAGTTCGCATGCAATCATCATTGTAACATTGTTTGTCGTGAGAATTAAGAATTAATTTTCTGTTTTCTGTTCTTTGTTCGCAGTTTAATGCATTCACAGGTTCAAGACACTAACGTCTTTTTTCTCTTGTTTTGTTGACAGAGGGTCCTCTCAAATTATTTTGTACGTATACGGACAGTCTTATATTTAAACATCTTTACATTCCTACATTAGATATTTTCTTGCTTCTATCATCTTTATCTCTTCCTCTATCTGGTCCTCTGCAAACTGGAACCTTCATCACTGCACACCAGCCTCCAGCACAGTCAGCTATTGGCTAGCTTGTCTCCTATTAATGTCACATGTTTGATCTCATTGGTTGACCACTTTAATGATTGTTCTGACTGAAGGAGAAGCAAGACAAGAGTTAAAATGCTTATACCTGATTTTAGAAGTGATTTCATATAAATTCAAATGAAAAACACACATTTGCACAAACACAATCATCATAAATAAAACCATTACAAGCCGCTGGTTAGGCCTTTGATGTGGGGTAATAAAATGATGAAAAGCTGTTTTGCATTTTCCATTGTTGTTTCATATCTTGTGAGCTGCTGGTCTCATGGGATGGGAAATAGTCAGTCATAGGGACTCAAAACTGACCAGGTACTGGAAAGGGTTGTGGTTAATGTAAATTTAACCAATAGGCGATAAACAGGTTCACAATAGAAGAGCAATAGGAGGGGCAGACCAGAAAATGTTAGCCCTGAAACCCTAAGGACGAATCTCCAGGTGACCGGATGGAGAAATTAATTCCTTTAATCGGTCAATATAAAAAGTGATTTTAAATACATATATCAGGTTAGATTTATCGCTCTGATATCTGAGAAATAAAGTTGATACTTTGTTTATGGTGAATAAACAAACTGCAGCCAAACTGCCAGACTCATCAGACAAAAAAAAAATCAGTGAAAATTCTGAACACACCCGCAGACTTCAAATGATTCTCGATGTTCACCTTTCTTTCTCCCTGCTGTGCAGCCGTGAAGATAAAGAAGCCGATCCAGACTAAGTTTAGGATGCCAGTGTTGAACTGGGTCGCCCTGAAGCCAAGTCAGATCAACGGAACAGTCTTCAATGACATTGACGATGAGTCCATCCTTCAGGTAAAACAAAGACATATTTTAAATGTTTTATTTGAATCCAACAGTTATATTGAAGTATTCAGGATTCAAATATTATAACAGAAGTTAAAGCATTGAGAGATTTTAACACTAAACTGGGTCAAGGAAAAGATGAGAGAAAAGCTGCTGAAAAGGACTTTAAACATAAATATAGCTTCTGTAACTTTTTCCTCCCGACCTGGACATGAAGCAGTTTGCAGGGAATGTTTAAACACCTGTGTCTCTCTCAGGATCTGGATGTGGAGGGCTTTGAGGAGCTGTTTAAGACGAAGGCTCAGGGTCCAGCAGTGGATTTGACTCTGTCCAGACAGAAACTTCCTCAGAAAGCTCCATCCAAAGTTTCTCTGCTGGAGGCCAACAGAGCCAAAAACCTGGCCATCACTCTGAGGAAGGCTGGTCAGGGGTCAGAGGTCATCTGTCGTGCCATCCACACGTAGGTCAAGGTTCAGCTGTACCACACCAATAACAAGGATCATAAATGCCATCAGTAACTCTACCAGTAACAACATACTGTATACCGTAACCCCAGACATCACAAATATATATATATATAAATATATATATATATATATATACACGTGTGTGTGTGTCCTAAACAGTCTGGTTTATGTTTCTGCAGGTTTGACCTGCGAACAGTCCGGGTCGACTTTGTGGAGTGTCTGATGCGTTTCCTGCCAACAGAGGCAGAGGTGAAGCTTCTACGGCAATATGAGAGGGACAGAAAACCATTAGAGGCTCTGAGCGATGAAGACCGGTTCATGATGCAGTTCAGTCGCATTGAAAGACTCAATCAGCGGATGTCGATCATGACATTCATGGGCAACTTCACAGACAATGTCCAGATGTTAACTCCGGTAAGACAGGCAGGTAAACAGGTGTATTAACAGACACACAGTAATACAGACAGACAGGAAGATGTGACCTGTTCCACTGTGTTGTGTTTCCTCCCAGCAACTCCACGCCATGATCGCTGCTTCAGTTTCTATAAAATCATCTCAGAAGCTCAAGAAGATCCTTGAGGTCAGTATCCATGTCAGTTTATATAAATATGCAGTATGCCTAGATAACCATCTGTATAAACAATTCTTTTCTTTGTTTTTATAATTTTCTACATTGTAAAATAATACTGAAGACATCAAAACTATGGAAGGACACATGGAAGTGCTAAACAACCCAGAATATGTTTTATATTTTAGATTCTTTAAAGTAGCCACATTTTGATGATAGCTTAGCACACTTCTGTCATTCTCTCAGTCGGACTCAGGAGGTTGTCACCCCTGAGCTGCTGTTAATTGTGAGGCTGCTAATTGTGATGAACTTCTCCTCTGCAGCAGAGCTAACTCTGGTTCTTCTTCATGAGAGACACTTTCATCCGAGTGTTTGATGAGACTGACTTGAAGACACATTTAAAGTTGTTGAAATGTTCTGGACTGACTGACGTCTTAAAGTAATGGTGGACTGTCATCTCTCTTTACTTAGCTGATTACTACAGTAGTTGAACAGAGCTGTTAACTGTATGCCAACACTACCTCTAAAAAAACACAACTGATGGTCTCAAACAATAAAAAGACAAGAAAATCCACTAATTAACCTTTGAAGAGGCACACCTGTTAACTGAAAACATTCCTGAGTATACAAGTCAAGTCAAGTCAAACTTTATTGTCAATTGCTGCTATATGTACAGGACATACACAGAATTGAAATAGCGTTTCTCCCAATCCCTGGTGCAAACAGCAATAAACATGAATTATAAAATATAAAAAATATATACAAGTTAAAAAGATCTAAGAAAAATATGGTAATCTAAGATATAAACAGTATGATATGGCGATATATTAGTATAAACAGAATGGACAGTATAAATATGGTAAATAGCAGCAGTATTAATGGAATAAGCAGTATAAATATAAATATGGCAAATATAGGAGATTCAGCAGTGTACACAGAATTAACAGTATAAACAGTGAGATATATATTACAAAAATATAGGATGTATACAGGTTTGTAAAGTGGCTGGTGCCATTTGGTTGTGCATCGTGGTGGGGGGTGGGAGTTGTTAGTGTCTAGAGTTTGTAGGGGCAGTGCTGGGAGGGAATTCAGCATCCTGACGGCCTGGTGGATGAAACTATCTCTCATTCTGCTGGTTCTCGCCCGGAGGCTCTTCATCCTGCTCCCGGAAGGCAAGAGGCTGCAAGAGGTGGTGGTTGGGATGGGTGGAGTCACCCGCAATGCTGAATGCTTTGCGGGCCAGGCGTGTGTTGTAAATGTTCTGGAGGGAGGGGAGGTGGGCACCAATGATCTTTTCAGCTGCTCTCACAATGCGCTGCAGGGTCTTCTGGCAGGATGCGGTGCAGCCGCTGTGCCACACAGTGATGCAGCTGGTCAGGATGCTCTCGGTGGTTCCACGGTAGAAGGTGTGTATGATGGGGACTGGTGCTCTGGCTCTTCTCAGTCTGCGGAGGAAGTAGAGGCGCTGCTGAGCTTTCTTGGCCAGTGATGCGGTGTTGCTGCTCCAGGAGAGGTCCTCAGTGAGGTGCACACCCAGGAACCTGGTGCTGCTCACTCTCTCCACAGCAGCACTGTTGATGGTTAGTGGGTGGTGCTGGGTGGAGGCTCTCCGGAAGTCGACAACAATCTCCTTCGTCTTCTCCACGTTCAGAGAGAGATTGTTGCCTCTGCACCGCTTGGCCAGTTGTCTCACCTCGTCCCTGTAGTTTGACTCATTGTTGTTGTTGATGAGCCCCACCACAGTTGTGTCGTCCGCAAACTTGACAAAGAGGTTGGTGTTGTGTGTTGGTGTGCAGTCGTGGGTCAGCAGGGTGAAGAGTAGGGGGCTGAGCACGCATCCTTAGGGGGCCCCTGTGTTCAGCATGATGGTGCTGGATGCGTTGCTGCTGACCCGGACTGCCTGTGGTCTTTTGGTCAGGAAGTCCAACAACCAGTTGCAGAATAAGGTGTTCAGTCCTAGACAGTCTAGTTTCTTAATCAACTGCTGGGGGATGATCGTGTTGAAAACTGAACTAAAGTCTAAGAACAGCATCCTCACATAAGAGTCCTTAGTGTCCAGGTGAGTGAGAGCTGAGTGGAGGGCAGTGGAGATTGCATTATCAGTGGACCAGTTGGCCCGATATGCAAATTGGTAGGGGTCCAGGGAAGGAGGGAGGATGGATTTGATGTGCTGCATGACTAACTGCTCAAAGCACTTCATGATGATGGGGGTCAGTGCCACAGGGTGGTAGTTATTGAAGCAAGATGGAGAGGCCTTCTTTGGAACCGGGATGATGGTGGTACTCTTGAAGCAGGTGGGGACAACAGCTTGGGAGGTGATGTCTTGAAGATGTCTGTGAGGACATCTATGAGCTCCTCTGCACAGTCCTTTAGCACACGACCAGGAATGTTGTCAGGTCCTGCAGCCTTGCGAACGTTGATCCTGGAGAGGGATCTCCTCACGTTGGCTGGAGATACGTGTATACCACATACTTCATATTTCATATTTTAAATGTCTTCAGTGTTTATCTACAAGGTAGAAAATAATAAAAATAAAATGAAGAAAAAAGACAAGCATTGTTTGTGCTGTTGTTGTAGATCATCTTGGCTCTTGGAAACTACATGAACAGCAGTAAGAGAGGAGCTGTGTACGGATTCAAACTGCAGAGTTTAGACCTGGTAAGACTCTCATGCACCCTCAGTTCTAATGAAGTATACTGACAGCCTCAGTTCAGGTGAAGTATACCGACAGCCTCAGTTCAGGTGAAGTATACCGACAGCTTTGAACCTTGGAGTTCTTAGAGCTCCCCTGATTGTTTTGATCTAAGGTTTATAATAGAAACTTAATGTTGCTACGTGTTTGTGTTCAGCTGCTGGAAACAAAGTCAACAGACAGGACGCAGACGTTGCTTCATTACATTGCCAATGTGGTGAGAGAAAAATATCCTGCAGTGTCTCTTTTTTACAACGAGCTTCACTACGTCGACAAGGCTGCTGCAGGTGAGTCTGTCAACCAATCAGAAAATTGCAAACATATCAGACTGTGTGACACTCAGCTGTGTCCCTACCTGTGTGCAGTGAGTCTGGAGAATGTTCTGTCTGATGTGAAGGACCTGCAACGTGGCATGGAGCTCACCTGGAGAGAGTTCAGTGTTCAACACAATGCCACACTTAAAGACTTCATCAGCAGGCACGAATCCAGACTCAGCAAGCTGCAAGAGGACGCACGCATCGCTCAGGTGACACATACTTTTCCAGTCGTCCAATCACAGTGCAGCAGAAAAATGCCTGCGTGTTGTGTCTAATTTGTAAGCAATAATTATAAATCCTGCTCTTGGTTAACTAATTAAACCAACAGTCTTTTTATAGTCTAACGACACTGTAAAAAAATACATTTTGTCTGGACTCACTAGGATGCGTTTGAAGATGTGGTGAAATTTTTCGGGAGAGCTCCAAGACAATGCCACCATCCGTCTTCTTCCCAATCTTTGTTCGTTTCATTAAAGCATACAGGGTGAGTATGACACGACACATCTGTCTCTGTCTCCTGGGCCTCATGCAGTGACACCACAGTTTACACAGTTTCACCAATGTGTGTGTTCAGCTGGCAGAGGAGGAGAATGAACAGAGGAGGCGTCAGGAGCAGATGTTACTGGAGAAACTGGAGCAGGAGGAGCAACAACAAGAGGAGGAGACCAAGGTGAGTCAGTGACCTTATACACAGGTGAACAAGTGCTACTGAGTCGTGATTAATTTCAGACATGTACAGTTGAAGAGTATCGTCTAAACATTTACTCATGGATCAATTCATGATGGATCGATACCTGATGGATTGATACCTGATGAATATGTGAGAGATCACATAAATGAAGGCTAATGACATGACAGATGTCTCAGATGTGACGGGTCATATGAAAAAGCTCACGTCAGTTCAGAAGTAAAACGGTTATTGATTTTATGGTTATTGATTTTAAAAGGTTAAAGGTGAAAATGAAATAATAACATAAAGGTCCTCCTTGCCTTCAGTCTCCGTCCCACAGGGGGAAGCGACAGCAGCAAGAGCTGATCACTGAGCTCAGACGACGACAAGGAAAAGACAGCCGCCATGTTTACGAAGGGAAGGATGGAGCCATAGAGGACATCATTACAGGTAAACACGACGTCACAGGTAAACACGACGTCACAGGTAAACACGACGTCACAGGTAAACACGTCGTCACAGGTAAACACGTCGTCACAGGTAAACACGTCGTCACAGAAATTGTTTTTTCTCACCTGCAGCTCTGAAGACCGTCCCCTTTACGGCCCGATCGGCGAAACGCAGCTCTCGCTTTTTCTGTGACCCAGCCCACTCCGAGGAGCACTACTGAGAGAGAGACATGACATCAGAGAGAGAGAGCTTATCTGTCAGCATGCCTGATGATGTCTTCTTCAGATGACCACACCCACTTCTAATCGATGGGACCAATTAGCACTTTGAACATTTATTATCAATCGATGTGAACTGATGACATCATGTTTTGTAAGTTATTTTATTGGCCAGTGTAGGCACAGACTGGGTGACCAGATTCCATCTGACCATTGATCTCTGACCTTTTAGATTATGTTCCACTCTGGCCTGACAGCATTCAAACATTTAAACTTTCTTGACCTGACAGAGAAACGTATCTGAGTAATGTTCTGTGGTTGAAGGTTTGGGTTTAGAGGATTCTGTGAAGAAGAATCTGCATGATGTTGAGATAATGACAGTGTTTAGAGAAACGTGTTGTTCATGCCAAAGTTGTGCCTGATTCTTTTAAAATACCACAACATCAACAAACTGTGAGCCTGTTACAGGTAGTCTCTGACCAGCGGTGGCACTGTAGAACAGCAAGCTGATGAGCTGGTAATGTTTTATCACATATATGACACTGACACGTAAACACCTAATAAGTTAAAAATCACAGGTGAGTTGGATCACGTGAATGTAGGTGAATTAAATGTTTCTCATAAACATTTCCTGTGTCAAAGGTCTGCAGGTTGCATTAAAAACCAGACCTATAGTCTTGGTTTTGGGTCAGCAGGTCTGTGGTTTTGTGGTTGTTCTGGGTTCCTTTCGGCCTGTGTCTTTAGCTAGATCTTGTACAGGGTTCTACTCATTTCACTACATTGTGTTCTATTGTATTTATGAGCCTTACTAGAGCCAGAGATACACAGAGTCTGGCACCTTTCATTAAGTTACAGGAAACAGTGTTAACAGGAAGCATTCAGTGTCAGAATGGCCTTTTAAGCCAAACTCTGGATCTCCCCAGTCTCCTTCCTAAAATCACCCCTTCCTTTCAATGCTGTTAGCTAGCAGCAGCCACACTTCACCAGAAATATCAGCTTCAGTCTCAAACATGTTTTATCCACTAACATGATGGAAGTACATGAACGTGTCACCTGACGCTGATGATTCAGGTGTGAGCTGCAGTTTGAGGTGTGGGGCTGCTGTTTGCTTTTTCATAACTGTCATGGCCAACAAGTTCTCCACATAGTCTGAACTGATTCAACGTGAAAGACCTGACTGCCTTCAGTCTGTAACATGAGGACATGGACATGAAGGAGGCACCTGGGCGGACCTAAAGAGACATGGACACACCTGCATGGAATAGTATTAACAGACCTCGATAGAGTGGTACTATTGTTTCTGGTGTTGGAGAGTTCAGTCTCAAACGAAGACACTCACTGATGTGTCCGGTCTAAACAGCCCTGCATCAACACTTCCTGTCCCCCTCCTTCCCTCTTATCTCCGACCTTAAACCATCATCTCAAATCAAAATAAGACAAAAAAGTGAAACAGCACAAAGTTTTCTACGTGTACATATATTTTCTAAAACCTGTGTAGCATTGCTCGTACTCTGTTTAGTGTTTGTTGATGGTGATTCTGCACTTGGTGGTGTAAATAAAATGCACCCTGTCCACATGAAGCTGCTGTCTCTCTGTTGAATACAATTACAAAGATTATTTGAAACAACAGCTGAGTTTAAAACAATGTCCTGAGTGAAGCTAGCGGGAAGAGCACTGAGTGAACATGTGCCAGGAAACAAATAGATAAGAATAGATTACTGAACCATTAAAATCAACTTTTAGTTAAATAACTTAGATACAGTACAGTCTCTGACTACAAACTTAATTTGTCTAACATTCCCTTAGCAGAAAGAAGTCAAAAATAAATCAAAAGCTTTTCTAGAAAATGAAAAGATTAAAGAAAAAAGAGTGAAGCAGTGTGAACATTTGAACTGATCATTACATTATAAGGATTAACATGTTGAACTACATGTCCCATAATCCTTAGAGGCTCAGCTGTCTTTCAACTTTTATTTCATTTTTATATTAAACAAAGTTACATATGAGAATATGAATAGAATACAAAATAGACTCTGATTGGCTAAATATTAGTGTCCTTGCTTTGATTGGCTTTTCTTTAGTTATAAGCAAATATGTTGTGAACATCAACATTAAATTAGAGCTAAATATTTTGTCTGTTTATAATTAACCATTTATTAATAATGACTGACCCAGTTCAATAACTGTTGATTGCTAACAGCTAATATGAAGCTAACAGTTTCTGATTGTTGTGATTAATCAATCAGACTGTTGATCACTTCCTGCAGGCAGTCTGTGCTGTGATTGGCTGAGTCTCTTGAAGATCATCCAGAGAAAGAGTTTGAAGGGCGACCTTTGACCCCGAGTCCCGTCACCTGCAGACACACACACACACACAAGCACACATACAGTCAGCATCAGCTGGTGTAACACAGGTGAGCCAGTCAACAAAGTGTACACAGGTGAGTCTGACCCTGAAAGTATCTCCGGCCAGTGGCTGCTGTCTCCTCTCTGATTGGTCAAGGCCCAGACTGGCAGAGGTCACATAGAGGTCAGAAAAGTTTGGACCGCCAAAACAACACGAGGTGGTCTTCATCACTGGCAGAGAGACTGTCTGCAGCCGCACACCTGAGAGAATACAACAGGTGAATTCATCGTCAATACAGGTAAACCAGAAAATCATGCAGAGAAATGGACACAATAGCTGTGTCTCAATTCAGGGGCTGCATCCTTCGAAGCACGCATTTGAAGGCCGATTACGTCACAACGCAGCACGAAGGCTGTCCCAATTCGAAGACTCCTTCAAATGCAGCCTTCAAATGCGTCCTTCTTTTCCCTCTTTTTGGAGGGTTTATCCTCCGCGGCCTCCCATATCCCAAGATCCTTTGCACGCCGCTGTTCAGTGCCAGGAAAAATACAATGGTGACACCAAGCGGTGATAAATTTACATTTAAACGTAAGTATTGGGTTACTATATGTAATTACTTTTACTAATTACTTATATTTTCTTTCATATACTTTCTTCTGTCTGTTTTTTCTTTGTTTTCTCAACTGACGACTGCCGCGTCCTTCGAAACGTGCAGCCCCAGAATTGGGACACAGCTAATGTCACAACACATACTCTTAAATTCTTTTTTACTTAAATTATATTTAAACTTTTTTTCAAAGTTAACAAATAATCATGTTAACAAATAATGACCTCACTGTTGACCAAAATAATCAAGATTAGGGTTTCTGCCATCACTGAGCGAGTCGAGCTTGGCCCCACATTAGCTCTTCAAATGAGTTCCCAGATTCTCAAAGAAGTCTCTAGTTAGCCCTTCATTATTGAATGCGATTAATCTGTCTTTATTATCGGGATATGTACCACAGTCCTTTAAAGTAGCTGTAATTAAACCTCTTCTTAAAAAGCCCACTCTAGATCCAGAGGTTTTAGCCAATCACAGACCGATATCAAACCTTCCCTTTCTCTCTAAGATACTTGAGAAAGCTGTAGCCAATCAGCTGTGTGACTTTCTCCATAAGAACAGTTTATTTGAGGATTTTCAGTCAGGATTTAGAGTGCATCATAGCACAGAGACCGCACTAGTCAAAGTTATAATTAACCAGTAAAACTAACCAGTATTACCAGTAAAACTAACCAGTATTACCAGTATAACTAACCAGCATAACCGGTATAACTAACCAGTATAACTAACGAGTATAACCAACCAATATAACTAATCAGTATAACTAACCAGTATACCAACCAGTATAACTAACCAGTATTACCAGTGTAACTAACCAGTATAACCAGCATAACAAACCAGTATAACTAACCAGTATTACCAGCGTAACTAACCAGTATAACCCGTATAACTAACCCATATAACCAGTATAACTAACCACTATAACCAGTGTAACTAACCAGTATAACCAGCATAACAAACCAGTATAACTAACCAGTATAACTAACGAGTATAACCAACCAATATAACTAATCAGTATAACTAACCAGTATACCAACCAGTATAACTAACCAGTATTACCAGTGTAACTAACCAGTATAACCAGCATAACAAACCAGTATAACTAACCAGTATTACCAGCGTAACTAACCAGTATAACCCGTATAACTAACCCATATAACCAGTATAACTAACCACTATAACCAGTGTAACTAACCAGTATAACCAGCATAACAAACCAGTATAACTAACCAGTAGCAGGGTCAATGTTGATGACTCGTCCTCCGTTGTAACAGGCCACCCACACACGATCGTCAACATCAAGTGTCATCCCGTCTGGAAGCCCCTCCCCCTCCTCCATACGGTAGACAACACGACGGTTACCTAGTAACAAGCACACATTTGTACACATAAATACACATAAATACTCATATGTACTGCAGTATAAATACACATAAATACTTGTATGTACTGCAGTATAAATACATAGTTACCAATTTGTCCTGAGTGTGAGTCATAGTCGAAGGCGTCGACCGTCCGAGACAAACTGTCGATGTAGAAAAATGTCTTCTGATCCAAAGACCAGTCCAAACCATTAGATATGTCCACCTGAGAGTGAGACAAGTACAGACAGACAGGTGTTGTTACCTGGTTCAGGTGTTTGGTCACAGTGAGGTCAGAGGTCGCAGAGAACAAACAGACAGACAGGTACAGATAGACAGACAGGTGTTGTTACCTGGTTCAGGAGTTTGGTCACAATGAGGTCAGAGGTCACAGAGAACAGAGATCCTTGTTGTCTTTGAACCTCAGCAGGTCGCACCTCCTTACCCATCGTACCTGAAATACCACATGACAACATGATGTCAGACAGACAGGTAAACAGACAGGTAACCAGGTCGCACCTCATTCCCCATCGTACCTGAGACACAGCAACACGTGCTACTGTGGCAACACCATGTCAGACAGACAAGTAATCAGACAGGTGACTAGACTTACCTGCCAGCAGGCGTCCGACTGGATCGACCTTCCCGTCGTTCAGTCGGTTGTTCGGTTTGTCCTCGTCAACCTCCACCAATGATGACATCATCTGAGTCGACCAATCAACAGCCACGATGCTGCGACCCACACCGGCAACATAACCACCGGACCGGCAAGGAACTACGAAGCCAACCATGTCAGCTGGAGACACAGACAGGCAGGTGAGAGACAGGTGAGAGACAGACAGGTGAAAGAGAGACAGCTGTCGTTCACTTGCATTTCATGAATAAACTGTTTCCTGGGTGCTGATTGGCTGACCTGTCTCGACAGACTGGATCTGATTGGTCGTTGAACTCCATCGGTGGATTTTTTGCCCTGCGATATCGACAAACAGCAGCATCTGCTCAGACTCCTCCCACACAGGGCCTTCACCAATCAGAGAGCCCGTCTTCACCGCACACTCCACCTTCACTGATGACATCATCACCTGTGCGATAGTACACGATGTTACGCACATTACACGATGTAACATGCAGTACTGCAATAGTACACGCAGTACACAAAGTAACATGCAGTACTGCGATAGTACACGATGTTACACACAGTAACAGTTTTACCACACAACACTGAATAATACATGTACACAGCACAATTACTTACAAGTACTTCGCGGTACTGCATAACTGTGTTTACGGCTCTCAGCTGACTGGACACTTAAGTCACGGCAGAATTCGTCACATTTCATCGTTTTTCTTTGCGGCTTCGTTTGTGGTCTGTTCACGAAGCTGCGCAGACTCAGTTTGAGTCTTCATGTTGTGTAACACTTGGATTAAATTAAATAATCTAAATTCAATTTTAACATCACGTGACTCCTGACGCAGCCATGACTCACAGAATTTTTGGACGCAGCCACTAGTGATGGGAATTCCCGCTCTTTTTAGTGAGCCGGATCATTTGGCTCAGCTCACCAAGAAGAGTCGGCTCTTTCGGCTCCCAAATGGCTCTTCATTTTACCACTTTAGCGCTGTTTTGACTTGTGATTGGTATTTGAACACATATATCACTTCAGTTTCAATAAATTACTGTAGCCAATTGCATTTACAGTTGTAAAATCCCTTGTAACTCTCTGAAACCACGCAATGATTGCACTAACTTGCTTG
Organism: Miichthys miiuy; assembly: GCA_036365135.1. NCBI lineage: Eukaryota > Metazoa > Chordata > Actinopteri > Sciaenidae > Miichthys > Miichthys miiuy. Next base: position 17,221,063 of record CM071623.1, read on the forward strand.
AAGAACCACAAAGCGATAGAAATGAGAAGGGTTGGAAATCACTTGCTATCGTTTTAGCCAATTCTTCATCAATTCTGTTCTGCCTTGCTGGGGTTATTGCCTTTGATATAAATTGGCTTATAGAGCTCTGTGTTGTTGTGTACCTGATGCATGGGGGCAGCAGCAGCAACAACAGGTGGAGTAGTGGCACTGGCAGAAGCAGGCATGCTAGCCTGCCTTTTTTCTTCCAACTGAACTGCTGGACAGTTCTCATGTCTCTGTGGAGGTTGTTTGTGGACCCTGCTCGATATGAGAGCTTGACTTTACAAATTCTGCATTGTGCCTTCATGTTTTCACAACTGTTAAAATGCATCCAAATACTACTTCTTTTTCTGTTGTCACTCATCTTTGCACCGCACTCCTGTCTTGTCTTCACTCCTCTCTCTCCTTCAGCGCATCTCCCTCCTCTTGTCTCCTGTCACCGTCTCAGCACTGCTACCCCCTACCCCTGCTTGGTGGTATGATCCTTGTCAATCCTCACATGATTGGTTACACAGCATGCACGTGACACCTGTAGCCAAAGCCCGCAGCGCCCACAGATACTTTTCCTAAAGAACAAAGTTATAAAAAAAAAAAAAAAAAGAACGGCTCGCGGACGGACGGGAGCCGGCTCCCATCGTTCACTTAAAAGAGCCGGCTCTTTGAACCGGCTCGTTCGCGACCGACACATCACTAGCAGCCACTTCACAAGCGACAAGAGGCTGCGTGCACTGATTTATGAAGTACTTAAAAAAGTAACGATACTTTAAAGAGCCGTGTACACATGAATTAGCTACAACTCTGCTTTACCGTGTGCTTATATTCAGATAAAGGTACACATGCAGTACAGACATGACTAACGAGTACAGCACGTCTTACTACAAACCTACCTGCAGTAACTCAGTCTGTGATCTCTGAAGGATCCCGGTGCAGCTGGAGGACTCTGTAGTACTCTGCAGTACTCTGTACGACTTTGTAGCAGTCTGTACGACTTTGTAGTACTTTCGAACGGGTCCTTAATGTTTCTTGTGTACTTCGCTCGGTCTGCTGACCTGTAAGCTCCGCCCCTCCAAACCGGCTGACTCCGAACAAACGCACAGCTGAGTCAGCAGACTGATCGATAATAAACATTGATTAAAGTTATTGATTTAAATATTATTAAAGCTGAATGTATTAATTATAATTTATGCTGGTTAAATTTAAACTTGATTTATATTATTTATTTTAACATTTTCATAAAAACATGAAGTTTGTCTAGTCAAATATCGCCTCACTTAAAAAAAAAAAAATCAATGAAGAACATAAACAGGAAGTTGGACAGTTTCATCAGGAAACTGCAGCCACAGAACTGACAGCCATCACATGATGTTTGCAGGACAGACAGACGTGTTGTATGTTTCATTAAACATGTTACACGGATGAGGTTAATTTCTTCATTTCAGTTCTTTTTATTCACATAAACACAGAAGAAGAAAATCAGCTGATCAATCACCATTTACATCAAAGCATATAAACTGTGGTCGCCATGGTAACACCTGCTCTGAGTATCTGACTAAAGTGAGGGTCGTTATTTGGCAGCAGATGTTCTGCCGTCTATGTACATACATCCTGAATGGAAGATCACTTTTTGGCAGCGGACGCTCTGGCTCGGTTCAACCTGTCAATCAACAAGCGATCGGAGACGGAGCATCTGGACAGGACCACGCCCATCTCTGATTCGTTCTTGCGCTCGATGGCAGCATCAGCCGCACCCTCGAGATCACTGACAGGAAGAGAAGAAGAAGAGCGACCTGAGGGGTCACATCTCACCTGTCTGAGATCACAGATGATCACATCACAGGTGTTTTGAGTCTTACCTGATGGCCAGGTGAGCTTTGACCTTCTGCTCAGGCGTCACCTTGGAAACGTACTTCTTGGCTTCGTACTTGTTGTTACACTTCATGCAAACTTCAACAAATGCCTGAAGAAAAGACACAGCTAAGAATCATGGGAAATGTAGTTTTCTCTCTCTCTCTCTCTCTCTCTCTCTCTCTCTCTCTCTCTCTCCAAAGTTAACGTAAATTAATGAACATTGTTAAGTCCTTAATTAAAAGGTGAAGGGGCTTGTTATTACCAGGTAGCCAATAGGAGACTTCTTGCTCTTTGAAAACTTCTCTAGCTCCTCCCACTCCTCCTTTTCTGCCAGAGACTTCAGCTTCAACCACCAATACCTGCACAGGTGAGACAGGTAGAAAGGTGAAGAACATGTCGGTGTAAATAAAAATAAAGCAACTGATGCGTCATGATCTTTCCACGTTCTCTGCCTTGTTTAACAACTCAGCTCTGTATTAAGCCAATCACAGCAGAGAGAGCAGTCACATCACTTCCTGAATGTCTCACCTTTTGTCAGGAACTCTGAAGTCTCTGTAAAGCTGTTCCGCTTGTTTGTGGAGTCCTAACGCCAGCAGAGCCTCCATGGTGGCCTGCACAACAGGAAGTGACATCACAAGACAGACAGTGAGTACACGGGAATGAATAATGTAGTCCTACCTATACCCTATACCTATACCTGTAGACCTACCTGTTCAGACAGTCCCACCTCACCCCGCCCCTTCACTCACCTGTAGAGACAGTCCCAGTAGCCCTGCGCCTTTCTCGTCATCCAGTTTCCGTTGAAAACGAAGCAGACGCATCTCGTCCTCTGTGGCCTGAAGACAAACGTTGACATGATAAACTGTTGACTTTTCTCAGGTGTCTGTTAGCTACATGCTATCATACATACATACTAACTACTTATTTAATGTGCCATGTTTGTCCACTAGATGGCAGTAGGACTGCACACACTCTTTTTAAACAAACCTAATTAAACATTTAATTAACTTAATGAGGATAAATCATTGCTGGTTTGTTGTTGACCTTCAAGACAGGAATCAGAACGTGTCCATGTTTCATACAGGGTCAGGATTTTAACATGTCTGAGTCAAAGTGTGACAGCTGATTTTTATATTTTACAGATATTTTATTCATTATTCAAATTTTATGATTGACCATTTCAAACTAAAAGATTAAGTGTGACAGACTTTTACCTTTGCAGCAAACTCGTTCTTCGCCTTGTTGTATTCATCTACTGCACTCTGCAGGAGAGACAGACGGCTCTCTAACCTCTGAGACAGAGACAGGCAGACATGCAGACAGACAGGCAGAGAGACACGTCATACACGTCATGCATAGTTTGTCATGAAACTAACGTTCAGGAGTCAAGATAAATGTTCATGATCTCTAAATGAAAAAAGGTTCTATGAGTTCTCACATGGTTCTTCAGTATAGAGCTAACCTTCCTAACCTCAGACCTGTATGCTCCATACTGAATGTTATAAACTTACGTCTAAGACTATAAATATGATGAGCTGAAACACTCTGATATTTGAACTAAACATTTAATACAGATTCATGACACAGAGCTGATCAGCCTTCAAATAATAATAGTAATCATAATGAGATCTCCTTCAGGTGAGACAACACAAACTGAACTGATTCAAGATGAACGTTTGTTACCTTTTCTCTGTAACTCGCAGTCACGTAGTAGTTGGCGAGCTCCTGGTGATCGTCGTCCTGGTTATAAAGATCCTTCAGAGTTTCCTGTTCCTGCAGTTTACAGAACTGACACACAGATTAACAGATTAATAATCTGGTCAATGTAACCGAGCTCAGCAGCTTCTATGGACAGCAAAGAGGACGCTGACGGAGGAAGCGTAGAAGAGAAAAAGAGAGAGTGAGCGAGCAAGAAGCCGCCGGACAAGAGTAAATCTGGGACTGACTTTTAGTGATTGGTGAGAGCTTGGTGAAATAAAAGGCTGAAAGACAGACGCCGAGCTGGGCTGACTGCTGTTGGACTAGTCAGTAATATTAGCTGCTGCTGTGTCTGCTGTTGGTGACCTGGTTGATGTTTGGCTGTTAGCAAAGTTGTCGACTCGCTAGTTTTTGATCAGAAGTAATCAGAACAAATACTCGAGTACAGCTGAACATATTTACCACAGTTACACTCTGAAACTGGATTGAACTGGATTAATCTTTATTATTTTATTCTTCAATAAATTTAGATGAAGGTGAGGATGAGGATGAAGGTGAGGATAAGGATGAAGGTGAGGGTGAGGATGAGGATGAAGGTGAAGGTGAAGATGAAGGTGAGGGTGAGGATCAGGATGAAGGATGAGGAGTACCTGTCTGTAAAGGCTCAGTGCCACAGGCTGGTTCCTCAGCGTCATGAAGAAATCTCCTCTGTTCATCTCGTTCTTCAGGTAAGTCACCACAGTGTAAACTGAAAACAGGAAACCATCAGTGTGACATCATCATGTGACATCAGTGTGACAGACAGGTGGTGGGCGTGGCTAACAGACTCACCTAGGTCAGTGTCTCCACTCTCCACAGCTTTACTGAGCGCCAGCTGACTCCTCTTCATCTTCAACAGCAGAGGAACCTGTTCTCCAGACCGGGCCTCGAAGTCCAGCAGCTGACACACACACAAACATTTAGAACCAGAACCTGACAGACAGGCCCACTCTGAACCAAAACCTCAGGTCAGACATGGTCCTGGTACAGAAACTGACAAACAGGAAGTTACCTTGATGGCGAGCTCAGTGCGTCCACATTCATATGCTTTAGCTGCAATGTGCGAGTACGACACACCAGGTGAGTCTCCCACCTTCACACACACAGCTCGGGCTATGGCTTCATCTGATAGGTCCTTCTGCTGCACCTGGACACAAGCACATCACACAGGTGAGTTCTGCAGGTAAATTAAACTGGACATGAGGTGGGAGGAGTCAGGTGGGACAGGTTACCTTGCATGAAGCCCAGTGTTTGAGGACTCTGCTGACTCCCTGATAATCTGGAATCTTCAGGTAACGACAGATTTCTATCGCTAACGGATAAAATTGTCGATACACCAACCTGAGACACAGACAGGTAAAGAAAGAGACACACAGGTAAGAGTAACAGACAGGAACAGCAAGGGAAAAACTGGTTGGATGAGCAGACTCACCTGTCGATCAGTACCTGTAGAGTCATCTGTTTGAATCTGAGGTCAGATGTAAAGGAACCATTCACTAAAGACCACTGTACACTACATTTCCCATGATGCACCTGTGGGTAAGGATACTGAGTGTGTGTCAGTGGCAGCCCCACGCTGCTCTCTCTGACTCCATTCAGAACTCTGAGTTCTCTGCAGGTCGACACAAACGGGTCAGGACTGAAGTCTGTCAGGAAACACTTTCCAAACGACGCCGCCTGGAGGACAGAACACGACACAGAACTAACCGTGTTAGGAACACCACACAGAACCAACAGCGTTAGACCGTAGAACACCACACAGGACCAATGGTGTTCTCACCCTCAGCAGGGATTTCTGGGTGCTGGTGTCATATTCATGTCCCGCTGCCTCCACACACTGTCTGACTGCTTCTCCCAGCATGCTTTGCTCCTTGATCTCCCTCAGGTACTCATCTGCCTTTTGACTCGACTTCTGCAAACACAAAGACAGAAATCAAACATGGAGCCCGCATAAACAGAAAGACAGACAGGTGCTCAGACAGACAGGTGCTCCGACAGACAGGTTCTGACCTCATACTCTCTGTGGGCCTCCAGCAGCAGAGCTCCAGGAGCCATGGAGGCTATCTTGAAGATGTCCTGACAGACCAGAGGAACTTCCTGAAGCAGCTCCTGATTGGTCGAGCTGATGATACGTACTCCGTCAAGCTCTCCAACCAAAACACACGGATCCTCGATGGGGAACCTGAGGTCATGGGTCAAGGGTCACACAGTGGTCAAACATGATCCAGAGCTACCCTAAAACCTGCAGAACCTAAACAAATGTACAGGAACCTGAGCCCCACAAGAACCTTAACGAGCTCCTGGAGAACCTAAATGAGCCACCAACAAACCAGTCTGAACCGGTCTGTGGTTCCAGTCTGAACCGGTTTAAAGGATACTGGATGGTGTCGTTACAGACTCCAGCCACCATAAGCAGTTTGTCCCACATCAGCACCACAGACGGCTGCTGACTCTTCGGTCTGCGACACCTGGACAGGTAAGGAGGGTCAATGAAAAGACAGGAAGGCAGACAGGTAAAGAGACAGGCAGAAAGACAGACAGGTAAAGAGACAGGTAGACTTACCAGACCATCTGTTTGGGAGGTGTCGACTTCTTGGTGTCGACTTCACTCAGTTTCTCCTGCAGATGTAAAATCACCTGTCAATCATCCACACTGACCGCACCCCTTCATGTCTGATCAAACAGCTGATTGGACAGAGTAGCAGCTCACCTGGAGGTGGGAGGAGCCTGTCCAAAGGTGTCCAGTGTCAGTAAAGAGAGCCAGGTACTTATAGCTGAAAGACACGGACATGTGGACGACACTGCCGGCCTGAGGACTGAGACCTGGAGGACACTAAGACAGACAGACAGGTATTGTTAGATACCTGTCTGTCTGTCTGTCTGACTGACTGACTGTCTGTCTGACTGCCTGCCTGTCTCACCACAGCAATGCAGGACGTGTTGTCCAGGATGTAGAGTTCAGGTCCGGTGGACAGGAGGACTTTGGTCTGTCTGTCCTGAGTGAGGACGACCCAGCAGGACGGCTTCCCCTGCAGACCTGAAGACAGACAGGCAGAGAGACAGACAGAAAGACAGGCAGACAGAGAGACAGATGGGTAAACTCACACATTCTAACTCACAGAAGAAGAACTGAGGTAAGACAGGTGTTACCTGGGACTTCAGGTAACCTCCGGAGCTTCAGGTCGTCGATGTTGGTTGCTAAGGTGAAGCGGAAGGAGCCTGTTACTATGGCAACACCTGTTCCATATGGAGAGTGAAACACTTTGGCTTCAAGAACCTGGTTCTGGACCACTTCCTGTCCAAGACAACAAGACTAGTCAGTCCACTATTTAGTTAACAAACTGTTATTTAACAAACGTTTAGTTAACTGGTTAACAGACTGCTAGTTAACAAACTGCTAGTTAACTGGTTAACAGACTATTAGTTAACAGACAATTAGTTAACTGGTCAACAGACTGTTAGTTAACCGGTCAGCAGACGGTTAGTTAACTGGTCAGCAGACGGTTAATTAACAGACTGCTAGTTAACTGGTTAATAGATGTCTAGTTAACAGGTAACCAGCAGCTAGTTAACTGGTTAACAAACTGCTAGTTAACTGGTTAACAGACTGCTAGTTAACTGGTTAACAGACTGCTAGTTAACAGACTATTAGTTAACAGACTGTTAATGGTTAGCTGGTTAACAGGTTAACAGACTGACCTGGCCCATGCTGAAGTGTCTCTTGAAGGATCCGAAGAGATCGTAGATCAGAACCGAGCCATCCTCCTGAACACACAACAGCTCATCACTGACTGTCCAACCCAACTGGACCACAGGACCACTCTTCCACTGAGAGAGAGAGAGAGAGACAGGTGGATAGAGAGAGACAGACAGGTGTTACAGTACAACACATACCTTCATATACAGTAATATATAAATAATATATTGGTATTATACAATATTAATAACAGTACTTTCTGTACTGTGGACTGCAGTACTAGAATACTGCTATAGTATATGCCACAGTGTACAGGTCATATGTCACAGGTCTGGTACTCACAGGGAAGCTGGTGATGGAGACTCCAGACGCAGAATAAATCTCCAACTGAGGACGAGAACTGGGAGAACGTCTGTGAGGTTCTCTGAGGAGAGCTGAGAGACAGGTGGAGAGTCAGACAGGTGGAGAGTCAGACAGGTGGAGTGAGTGAGCTAGTGAGTGAGCGAGTGAGTACCTATCGGTCCTCCATACGGAGCTGCAGCCACCAAACTGTCTCTGAGTCCATCTCTGATACTCCAACACATTTCATACAGCTCAGACTTCCTGTATGAACACATGAACGCAACATGAACACATCATGAACGTTTTAACGGTTTCTCAGATCAGCATTTATTAACCTGACTGAACTCGGGCTGTGATTGGTTAGAGTCTTGTCACTCACCTGACAGTAATTAAACATGATGACGTTAACATACCTGTTACCATAACAAACTGCTCACTAACAGTTAGAGCTAGCGTAGAGCTAACATTAGCAATTAACAGTGTCACATGATCACAGGACAGCGATGCTAACAGAGAGCTAACACTTAGCCTGCAGTGAGCTAACAGCTAACACTGTTTACAGCTGCAGGGCTAACGCTAGCCGATGCTAGCTCCTGTCTGACCGGTACATCTCAGGTGAACTGACCGATAAAAAGCTTCTCCCAGCGGGTTCCAGTTGGCTGTGATGAACGCCATGTTTCCCTCTGGAGAGAGATAAGTGTCTGTCACTGATGATGATGATGATGATAATGATGATCAAGATTCACTGTTAGCTTTAGCTTGAATCAGTCAGCTGATCACTCCGTCAACAGCTGCAGCTTCTTCTTCTTCTTCTATGGTTCCGTCTTCTGCCGACGTCACTGTCGCCTCCTGGTGGCTGATATAACAACAACAACAACAGTAAAATTTAAGACTTCAACATTTAAATAAATAAAAGACAAACACAAACATAGAGTGTGATGATATAGAGACTGTCTTCATGTTGGAGCTTTCAACTGAACTCATGGACTTCCTCAGAGGAACTTCATCACCATAGAAATAGTTATCCTGTAAGATCAGGAGGTTCTTCATGTTCAGAGACTTCCTGACAAACAACAGTCAAAGGAAACACACACACACACACACACACACACATTAATGAGTGTATTGTGTTTGTATAAATTCCTTCCACAATGTGAGGCCACTTGCTGTTGATCTACCAATCTACCACAGGACGTTCTCTGTGTTCTCAAACCACCACATGAAGACAAACACTACTTCTGGTTCTGGTGTTTGGGTTCTTTCATTAGAGCATGCTAACCCCAGGGTGCCTCCCTAAAGTATTTTCCTCATGATGTTCCACTGAGATCTCCCAAATGTTCCTGAAATGTTCTCCTAATGCTTCCTTTCTAAAGGTTCTCCAGTGATGATGACCAACCATCACATGACACCACCACCTACCTGTGTGACAATTCAGCTGATATCAGGTGATATCAGGTGATATCTGAAGGCTGGCCACTACACTTTCCTGTAATATTCCTCAGAGGTTCTCATAGTATTCTCTAAAGGTAACCCAAAGCTTCTCCTAATGTTCCTCCATTATAATTCCTCTAACATTTGGAAAGGTTTGAAAAAAGTTCAAGAACTGTTAAGTCACAGACAGACAGACAGACAGTGTAGTTCAGAGTTTTCATGTGAAAAAACAAACCAGTTATTCATCACAGAGAGACAGACAGGTCAGAGAGTGTACTCGACCTGTCTGTTTCTCTTATGTTTGTAACATGAAGTCATCAGGAAGGAAACCTCTCTCTCTCTCTCTCTCTCTCTCTCTCTCATGTTTGTAACATGAAGTCATCAGGAAGGAAACCTATCTCTCTGTCTCTCTGTCTGTCTCTCTCTCTCTCTCTCTCTCACTCTCTCTCTACAAAAACACAGTCGCTATGGGAACAGACCGCCTCCTGCCCTCTGGTCGTCATGGTAACAAGGCCTTCCCCTCTGGGTGTGGTAGAGAGACACTGAGCTTCAGGCTGAGAGAGAGAACCTTAACCCTTTAATCACTGTTTACACCAGTTTACACTGTTTTTACTGTTTCTGTTGGTTGATTGGTTGATTGATTGATTGATTGATTGATTGATTGATTGATTGATTGATTAATTGATTGATTGATTGAATGAGGTATTGTTTGGTTGATTGGTTATTTCATTGGTTGATTGATTGTTGTATCTTGTAACACTTGGTTTGACTCTCAGGAGGCAGTGAAGGAGTTAAAGGTGTGGACATTTCCACAGACGGAAAGTTTTCCTGTGAGCCAACCAATCAGAGTGCAGCAGACACACACACACACACACACACACACACACACAGTGGGTGGGTGTAGTCGACTTTCCAGAAAGTTTTTGCCATTTTCTATTTTTCAGTTTGACTTTAAGTTGTTGTGTGAGGACAAAGTCATCATGGTGACCACTGAGACCCACCAGAGCCAGGACCTACTGGTCCCATCCCAGAACCAGGACCAATTGGACCAGCAGGACCAGCAGGATGAGAACCAGGCCTCCCCTGCGTCAGCCCTGGCAGGATTCGACTCGGAGACAATGAGTCAGGGTCCCGTAAATGCCATCACGGTCCTCACGCTGCTCGACAAACTGGTCAACATGTTGGACGCCGTGCAGGAGAATCAGAACAAGATGGAGGTGAGCCAGGACCACACCTACAGAACCAGAACTAACACCAGTACAGAACCAGAACTAAGCCCATGGCAGTCTGTATTTCTTTTATGGAAGTTTTGAATACAAAGATCTGATTGAGTTTAGTTCAGAGGTCATATGACCACAGCAGCTCTCTGGTTAGCAGACTTGTAACTGGGACCTGTTTGTCAAATTAGGGAGACTCAAACAAACAAACACTTCATAACTTTGACAGTTCAACAAAAGTATCTGGCTGAAGTCCAAACTCTGGAGCTGTTTCCTGTTCCTGTTGATTGTAGTGTACCGTTCATGTTCTAACAGGTCAGACTGTCAGTCAACGTTATTAAACATGTTGAAAAGAAATAAACATGTAACGTGTTCGTGTGAGATAAGCCCTACAGACCATTGCTGAAGGACTGACATGACCCTGCAGGTTGAACCTGAACAGCAGATCAACACTGGCAGGAACCATCTGCTATGCATTGCAGCAAGCACAATGAGCTAGCATCAGCGTCTACCTTCCAGTGAACATGGCCAGGCCGAACAGAATTCTCTGAACCCAGCAGTGTCCAGTCTAACAGTGAATACAGCAACAGAACTTCTGAACCCAGCAGTGTCCAGTCTAACAGTGAATACAGCAGCAGAACCTCTGAACCAGCAGTGTCCAGTCTAACGGTGAATACAGTAACAGAACCTCTGAACCCAGCAGTGTCCAGTCTAACAGTCAGTACAGTAAGAAAACCTTTGAACCCAGCAGTGTCCAGTCTAACAGTGAATACAGCAGCCTACTGAGGTGGTTTTCTTACTGGGTTTGGCTCATGGCATCCCAGGGCTGAATCAGTTCAGCTACATGGCTGACCGAGCTAACCACAGTTAGTGCTTCACTACTTAGCAATTTTTCCTGTCTGGTATCTGATTGGTTGGTTGTGTTTCAGGTGCATCAGGTGGAGATGGAGGGCGTGGTCAGAGGGATCCAGGCCGACATGACCAAACTGTCTAAGAGCCACAGTCACACCTCCAACACAGTCAGCAAACTGTTGGACAAGAGCCGGAAACTGTCCGTCACCATGAAGGAGGTGAAGACCGGTGCCATGTGACTATTGTTTCACCTGTCAGGTAGATTCAAACTGGTTTCACTCACTCATCATGTTTCTGCAGGTTCGTGATAAGATGGAGCGCCAAGGTGTCCAGGTGAAGAAGCTGGAGGCGAACCACGCCCACCTGATCAACAGGAACAACTTCAAAGTCCTCATCTTCCAGGTCAGTGAAAGGTCAGAGGTCAGGTAGAGGCTGACTATGAAATGTGGAACAGTGCTGCCTCAACGTAGGGAAGTCCCCATTCATCCTGATCTATGTCACAAGAGTCCAGGTGCTGTGAGGCATGCTGGGAGATGTAGTTCAGTTCCTCAGCAGGTCTGAACGTCCTCTCAGACATTTAAAGATCTGCAGCAAGTTTGAAAAGTAAACAACACAGTTCAAACCTCCAGAACAGGGTTCAAAGGTCAACGATGAACTTTCAGACTCAACTTCTAAGCAAACATTGACGAGAGGTTCATTAAGATGACAGCAGAGCACAGTACACATCAGTATAAGTACACATCAGTACAAGTACACATCAGTCCTGCTAACAGTGTTCATCACATGACCGTCCTGTGCATGTTTCCTGACCAGCTCATACTGCAGTATCACTGTGTAGATATGTGCTTTCTGTCTCACTGACACCAAACATTCCTGTCCTCCCTAAAATACCCAGCATTCCAAAGGGCGTGGTCCTTCGTCAGCTCAGTTTTTTAACCCTTCAGCTCGTTTGATTTGTATTTTTACTGTGACTCAGTTTATTAATATGTTTAATAAATGGACTAAAGTATGTGGACAGCACAGAGTTTAAGTCTAAGAAGAGAAAAGGAGAGAGTGAGCGACCAAGAAGCCGCCGGACAAGAGTAAATCTGACTTAGTCGTTGACCTTGTTGCAGTAAAACTGTCGACTCGCTGGTTTTTGTTCATTTTTTATCTTGTGGGAACCTAATATGTGAATAATTCAATTTGTCTGTTTTGTTTTCATTGTCAAATTAAAGGAAACATTTGGTGAATTAAGGGTTAATTGATGCAGCTATAAGGGAATCATTCTGTTTGGCAAGATTTCCCAAAAATCCCCCATGCTGGCTGTAAAGTGTCTTTGAGGTTCCTCTGTAAGATTCCCTCACATTCCGTGATGGTTTCTCTACCATTTCCCTAACATTTCTCCGAGGCCCCCGCTCATACTTTTCTGTAGTTCCCTGATGATTCAAAAATGCTCCTTTTAAAGCCCCCGTAATGTTGACACCGTTCCTGAATGTTTCCCAAATTTTCTCTTCTTCCCCCCTTCAGGAGGAGAACGAGATCCCAGCTAGCGTTTTTGTGAAGGATCCTCCTCCGTTTCCTCGTGATGAAATTTTGGAAGAAGGTGATGAATTGGCACCGGGTATCGTCGACGGCAACCGTTCCCAGGAGGGTGGGCTTCAGACCATCGACCTATCATCTGATGAGGATGTCGGGCTGGAAGCAGAGCTAGACGAAGAGGAGGTGTGGCCTCAGGATCTGGAGAACATGGAGAAATCCAGAGCGGAGAAACTGAAACACTCCAGTTTGAAGAAGGTAAGAACCAAACACACATGTGCAGTCAGATAGACAGGTGTATAGTCAGACAGATAGGTGTAACTGGTTCTCTCTCTGCAGGTCGACAGTCTGAAGAAGGCATTCTCCAGGCAGAACATTGAGAAGAAGATGACGAAGATTGGAACAAAGATTGTTTCTCAAGAGCAACGAGAGAAGATCAAACAGAAAACTTCCAGCCTGAAGGTTTCACCTCTGACATTCAGCATCAGGAAGGTAGTCTGTTATTACCAGAAGTTCCCAGAACAATCCCCTCAGGATTCCCCAGTGTCTCTCTCATCTCTCCATGTTTGTCCCAAGTCTCCAGTAAAGTTCCTCTGAATTTCCACTAAAATTGATTCCCCTGACATTCCTTTACCATTTTCCAAAGTTATCCTGTGAGGTCATGCCAAGGTTGCCCTAACACTCAGAGTTAAACACAGTTTAAGGAAAAGTTCCCCTCTCATTTCCCCTCAAGTTACCCCAAACTTGATGTTTGAATCTTCCCAGGCTCGCCCATGAATCCCCCCTCAGATTTCCTCAGTATTCACCAGTTGTGTTGTTTACTTCCTGTCTTTGTTTTCAGCCTCGCAGCAGCTCCGACTCTCAACCCCACGAAACTTCCATTCAGACTGGAGAGTCGGTCATCACTGAGGCTGATGTCCAGCTCTCCCCGCTGGGCAGCACCGACCAGGAGGTCCCCTTCACAGAGGTCCATGCCCAGCTGTCTCCAGCCGAGCAGGAGGAGAAAGAGGAAGCGAAAGAGGAGATGAAAGAGGAAGAGGAGAAAGAGGAGAAGATGAAAAAGGAAGAAATGAAAGGCGAAGAGGAGGAAGAGGGGGAGGAGGAGAGGGGAGGTGAGGAGGCATCAGGTGGGGAGGCAGATGTGTCAGTGGTTTCAGAGGGAGTGAGTCAGGAGTATGCTCTGTCCTCCACCCTGCGTCAGGAGGGGAAAGAGGAGGAGTCCTAAACACATTCAGGAGGTTCATCAACATAAAATGAAAAGATCTAAGGAGATGATTCAACATTTAGTGATGTCCTCTTCGTCTTTGAGATGTTCAGATCAATGAAATCAGCAAAGAGACAAAGAGGTTTCACTAAATGCTAAACTGATCCTTTGAAGTTAAACAAAGGTTCATTCCAGACTTCATCTGTGCTGATATTTAATTTCTACAATGTGACATGAAAACTACACATCTCCACAATATCAACGTTTCATGAGCTAAAGACAAAAAAAAACACTGACAAATCATTTTAGGTTAAAGCTTTGTATGAAGTCGGAGAACTTTAAAGTTCTTCAACTGATGAACAAAATAAAAAACTTTGGAGATGTGTCATTCTTAGTTGACATGTTGAACGTTCAGTTTTTTATGTTTATTCTTGTTTTATTCAAAAACAGCTGACTCATATAATCACATCACTAATAATCAGCTGATCTATAACATTAACATGAAAACATTTACATCAGAACTCAGGATTACTGAGGTAACCATGGTGCTAAACAGATCCCTGAAAACACAAAACATTCCTCTAACATTCTTCTAATGTTACTGTTGATCCTCCCAAACATACACATTTTATACTCACATGGAGGTTCCTCTGACGTTCGACTACTGCTGCTCAAACATTCCCCTAACGCTCCTCAAAGGTTGCCCCAATGTTTACTGAAGAACCAATTATGGTTTTTACTAAAGTACCTCTAAGGTTCCACTATGGTTCCCATAAGGTTTTTGTAAGTGTCCACTGAAATTCCCCAAACATAGGCCAAAGATTCCCTTAAAGTTCTTCTAAGGTTCCTCTAAGGTCCACCTAGCACTCTGTTAAAGTGGCCTCAAATTTGCCCAATGGTCCCCTCATAGTTCCCCCCTTGGTTCCTCTAAAAGTTCCCTAGGTTCCTCTAAGGTTCCCTAAAGGTTCCTCTAACATTCCACCAAGATAACCTATAGTTCCTTTAAGGTGCCACTACATTTTTCTTAATTAAACCAAACATCCTGTAACAACATCTTCTAAGGTTCTTCTAAGGTTTTCTTGGGGTTCTGTTAAGGTACTCACAATGTTCCAGTGTGGTATCCCCTAAATCTTCCCTAGGTTCCTCAAAGGTTCCTCTAACATTCTACCAGCGCCCCCTGCGCACTGTAAAGTTTCCCTGATGTTCTCCTGATGGTGCTGTCTGTTAAAACATGAGTTCTGCTGTCTGAAATGTTTCCAACGATCAATAAGTCGATCAGTTTAGTGTTTTTCTATAACCAACCTGTTGTCATTTAACTACTTATTAACCACACCGAAGTATTAATAACTGTAACAGCAACCTTAAACCAATCAACAGACTGATCAAACAGTTTGAAACCAGCCCAGTCTAGTAGAGTTCAACACTGAGTGACTGACGATTAATTGATCGATTGATTGATGGATTGATAGATTGATTATACAAATAAATGAAACGTAATGGTGAAGGGTCACTGTGTATAAAGCACGTAGTCCGACCTCAGTGAAATGAATCTGTCTTAGGGCAGCCTGTGTGATTTATTGATGTGTATTTTCACGTGTATGTAAATTTTGAAGGCCCAGGATAAACAGAGTTAAAGCCTCATCGAGGCCTGGACTCCACAGACCTCTGAAGGTATACATGCTGCAGTCCAGACACTGACGTTTACTGCTGATTTTCAAACTGTTTCACTTTGTTGTTTTCAAGTTTAAAGTTGATGTCTTTCTTTTATTTGAATGAAAATAGAAACTTTCTGCTGCCAAAGAACATTTCCTGTTTAACTCGTGTTACCTGTCAGACTACCAATCATTAGATGTGTGAGATCATCTGAACTCTGAAAATAAAGGATTAAATGTAACCAGCTCTTTGTAACGTGTCTGTTTTATATCAACATGAACATGAAGACAGTTTTTTTTAAAGCAGTGACACTGCACACAGCTGTGAATATGTGTTTCCATGCCTGGGATCATCTGATGATGAAGACCAGGTGGTATGAACAAAAGCTCCAGAGCAGCTGTTTTATCATTCAAACATATGTGAACATGGAAAACTTAAAGAAGCCGAGTATGTTCATGTTTGTGTTTTTATGTCATTACCTGAAGATGACATCATTTATCTGTCAGTCGACTCTCGGTTGTATTTTTGAGATCATGTTGAAGAAAAACTCATCAGAATAAAGAAATGGAACTGTGAACGGCTCTGTGAACCTCCTGCTGCAGGACAAATGTTACTGTCCAACAATAACACTATAACCTTCATCCTTCATCATCATGAACATTATGAGGACAACTGGCCAGACTGGATTTAATGAGTACAAACATCAGCAGTGAGCAACATGAGGAGGGAAATATGAACATTTGAGGTCAGACTGTCCAACCAGATTTTCAGACTGAAAACTACTTCCTGTCTGTCAGAGAAACTTCTGTCCTCTTTTAAAAGTAATGAGGTCACACTGACCACTCGCTGTTGAACGACACATAGCTGGGTTCAGGTTCAGGTGAGAACGTCTAAGCCAATCACAGCAGAGTTTCACCATGTTTCATCTTGACATCAAAACTGTCTCTTTACATCTTTTCTGTCCTGTAACATGTTGGACGACACTTTTCTACTGTAAGAAAATGTTTCTTCTCGTCAGGAGGAATTTGTTCTTTAAACGTTGTGATGAAACTATAAAGTAACCTCATGTTGACTCACTCTGTTAATGCTGAAGCTTCTTTGAAACGTACCGCTTCCTGCTTTGACCGGTCACACACAGCTGGGTCCAGGTCCAGGTCCATCATTTGTCCTGTACAAAGATCAGCTGCTCCTCCACTGATTGGCTCTTATTTTTCATATCAGTGTCGGTTGAATGCAGTCAGACAGCAGTGTGAGGCAGAGGAGACTGCCATCATCACTTCCACCATCAGTCCACTAGATGGCGTCATAAAGTTGCAGGTGGACCGTTTCCATTCACTGACACACAGGAGGACTGACCTGATCAGACACAATGCATCTATGAACATGGCTCTGTGTTCATAATAACAATGCTACTACTACTACTACTACTACTACTACTACTACTACTACTACTACTACTACTACTACTAATAATAATAATAATAATAATAATAATAATAATAATAATAATAACAACAATAACATATAAAGGGTCAATGAATGTAGAGTTGATTTCTGAGGCTGGCCTCATCTGACAGGCAGTGAGGTGTTCTCCTCGGGAGCCAATGGGAGGGCTCGGGGGTGGGGCTTGGAACCAACATAACCAATTGGAGGGTTCGGGGCGTGGCCTGACACGTCACTCCACATTCATAACGTTTGGTTCAGAGTACCTCAACATTAGTATTACTTGTACATTAAGAAGTATTGCATCCTGCTACTACTACTACTACTACTACTACTACTACTACTACTACTACTACAACAACAGCAGATGGACTCAGCAGCGCCCCTTGGCCTGTCTCTGGTTTCCATCTTGTCTCTGTTAGCATGTAGCATTCAGGTGTTAGCAGCCGCCCTGCTAACGTGCAGGTATGGTGGGCGGAGCTCTGCAGAGGACAGGTGGCTTCTTCTGTGGCTCTTCTACGACGTCATTGTCCACTTGACATTGGTATGACCAATCAGAACCAGGTTTAATGTTTTTATCGTTGTTTGTTGTTTATTGTTTATTTTCTAGTTGTTTATCCTCTGGTCGTTTGTTTTCTGGTTGTTTGTCCTCTAGTTTGTTGTCTGGTTGTTTATCCTCTAGTTTGTTTTCTGGTTGTTTATCCTCTAGTTTGTTGTCTGGTTGTTTATCCTCTAGTTTGTTTTCTGGTTGTTTATCTAGTTTGTTGTCTGGTTGTTTATCCTCTAGTTTGTTGTCTGGTTGTTTATCCTCTAGTTTGTTTTCTGGTTGTTTATCCTCTAGTTTGTTGTCTGGTTGTTTATCCTCTAGTTTGTTTTCTGGTTGTTTATCCTCTAGTTTGTTGTCTGGTTGTTTATCCTCTAGTTTATCCTCTGTTTGTCTGGTTGTTTATCCTCTAGTTTGTTGTCTGGTTGTTTATCCTTGTTTGTCTGGTTGTTTATCCTCTGGTTTCTGGTTTGTTTTCTGGTCGTTTGTCCTCTGGTTGTTTGTTTTCTGGTCGTTTGTCCTCTGGTTTGTTTTCTGGTCGTTTGTTTTCTGGTTGTTTGTCCTCTGGTTTGTTTTCTGGTCGTTTGTCCTCTGGTTTGTTTTCTGGTCGTTTGTTTTCTGGTCGTTTGTTTTCTGGTTATTTGTTTTCTGGTTGTTTGTCCTCTGGTTTGTTTTCTGGTTGTTTGTCCTCTGGTCGTTTGTTTTCTGGTTGTTTATCCTCTAGTTTGTTTTCTGGTTGTTTATCCTCTAGTTGTTTGTTTTCTGGTTGTTTATCCTCTGGTTTGTTTTCTGGTTGTTTATCCTCTAGTTGTTTTCTAGTTTGTTGTCTGGTTGTTTATCCTCTGGTCGTCTGGTTGTTTATCCTCTGGTCGTTGTTTTCTGGTTGTTTATCCTCTGGTTTGTTTTCCGTTTGTCCTCTGTTTGTCTCTTGTCTGGTTTGTTTTCTGGTCGTTTGTTTTCTGTTGTTTGTCCTGGTTTGTTTTCTGGCTGTCCTCTGTGAGTGTTTTCTGGTCTCTGGTTATTTGTTTTCTGGTTGTTTGTCCTCTGGTTTGTTTTCTGGTTGTTTGTCCTCTGGTCGTTTGTTTTCTGGTTGTTTATCTTCTAGTTTGTTTTCTGGTTGGTTATCCTCTAGTTGTTTGTTTTCTGGTTGTTTATCCCCTGGTCGTTTGTTTTCTGGTTGTCCATCCTCAGGAAGGTCCATTTGTCTACATGTCTCTGGTTGGGTCAGTCGAGGTGTCTGAAGGTCCTCTGGCTGAACTCTGTGAGTACTTTCTGTCTCTGTGAGTACTTTGTCTCTGTAAGTACTTTCTGTTTCTCTGACCTCTGTCTGTCTGTAGGGAAGGAGTACAGTAAGGCCGACAGTCGTTGGTTGATTTCTGATCCGACTATCGTCTGAACTGATGATATATCTCGCTATGCTGCTGATACAAGTACTGAAGGACAAGTACTACAGGTAATACTATGTATATTATATATACTGCGTATATAAATATTTGGTATATTTACAGTATACATACTGTGTATTTGTATATATATATATATATATATATATATATATATATATATATATATATTTATATTATTTATTTATTTTTTTTTTTGCACATTCACAGACACTTCCTGCAGATCGCTTTGAGCGTGTGCGAGCTGTACGGTGGCTGGATGACCTTCTGTCCTGATTGGCTGATTGGCAGTCCTCACCTGAACACGTCCAGCTGGCTCTACCTGTGGGTCTACCTGGTCTTCTTTAATGGGATCTGGGTCCTGGTGCCGGTCCTGCTGCTGGTCCAGTCCTGGTACTGTCTGAGGAGACTGCACGCACTCAGACCGGACGGCGACGTAAAGAGGAAGTAGACGAAGATGATGACGTTATCGATCAACTGGCCACCAATCAATCAACACTACATGATCACGTGATCACATGATGGCTGCTGGTGTTGACATTGAAAGAGACATTGCACTAAACTTTGATCATCTGAAAACTTTAATCAGTTTAAAACATTTTCTCACGACAAAGAAGATCAGTCAGATGTCATGTCATCATTTCTGTTGAATTAAACACTCAGAGCTTCTTTAACTTGGAGGATCAGTCTTTTTTACCCTTCCTTCCTTCCTTCGTTCCTCTTCTCAGCTCTTCTTGATGAGTTTGTTGACAGACATGAAGGCCTGTTGGAGGCCAAGTCCCTTCAGAGCGCTGCAGGCCTGAATCTCCCAAAGCCTATCGGTGTAACTGGGCAGATCCAGCTGTTTGGAGATCTGTGAGAGAGGAAAAAGAGACGGTGAGAAGAATTGGAGGAAACATCTCCATCTGCTGTGTTTTTTCTTTCAGTTCATCGAGTTGTGGGTTGTTTGTCTGTGCATCATTATTTGTATCAGTCGTTGAAGAGGTCGGGTTGTTCGTGGGTAGTGCAGGTCTTTGTACCTCTCGTATGGTCATGGAGTTCGGTAGGTCCTTCTTATTGGCCAAAACCATCAGAGGAATTCCTCGTAATTTCTCATCAGCCAGGACCTTCTTCAGCGCCTTCTGGGCCTCGGGCAACCGGGCTGGATCACTGCTGTCCACTACGAAAACCAGAGCCTTACAGTCATCGATGTAGTACCTGAAGAAGAAGAAGAAGAAGAAGAAGAAGAAGAAGAAGAAGAAGAAGAAGAAGAAGAAGAAGAAGAAGAAGAAGAAGAAGAAGAAGAAGAATAAGAAGAAGAAGAAGAAGAATGAGGAGGAGGAGGAGGAGAAAGAGGAGGGGTTTGTCTGTTTTGGGTGTGTGGTTTATTTGTACCTCCAGTTGGGTCTCATGTTCTTCTGTCCACCGACATCCCACACAGTCAGAGACGTCTTCTTGTCCAAGTCCAAAGTTCCAACGTTGAATCCGATGGTCGGTGACGTGTCCATCACCTTAAAGTTTACAGATGACCACATTCACACCTGGACAGACTCCCTATCATCAAACTGTCTACCTGTTCAGAGTCTCACCTGTCCTGTCAGCAGTCGGGCCAGCAGAGTCGACTTCCCAGCTGAGTCCAGACCCATCAAGATCACCTGAACACATCATCAAACATTAAGAACGAACCTGAACACATCATCAAACATTAAGAATGAACCTGAACACATCAAACATTCAGAACGAACCTGAACACACCATGATCCTGAATACATCATTAAACATTCAGAACGAACCTGAACACATCAGACATTCAGAACGAACCTGAACACATCATGAACCTGAACACAACAAACATTCAGAACGAACCTGAACACATCATCAAACATTCAGAACGAACCTGAGCACATCAAACATTCAGAACGAACCTGAACACATCAGACATTCAGGACGAACCTGAACACATCAGACATTAAGAACAAACCTGAACACATCAGACATTAAGAATGAACCTGAACACATCAGACATTAAGAACAAACCTGAACACATCAGACATTAAGAATGAACCTGAATGGGCCTGGCGGACCATAAGTGAGAAAACACAGTATGGCTCAACACATAGTGGGCTACCTGAGTTACTATGCACCTGATGTTAATGATGCTGCTGTGGTGGAATGTAAAAACTGGATGCTGCCTTTGGGGGGATTTCCCCCACTCTCATTCTTGTATACCATGTATGATTCTCTTGTTTATGAATGATATGGCCCCATCCCCTGTTGTTCTTGTTGTTATGATTGTTTTTGTCTAAGACAGCACTGTTTGTCTGTTTTTGTGACTGTCTATGTTGGCTTGTGTTTATGTAAAAAGAAAATAAAAATATTTTTCAAAAAAAAAAAAAAGAATGAACCTGAACACATCATCAAACATTAAGAACAAACCTGAACACACCATCAGGCATTAAGAATGAACCTGAACACATCATCAGACATTAAGAATGAACATGCTAATGCTAATTTAAATGCTAGTACTTATATAGCCCCTTTCTAGTCTTCCAACCACTCAAAGCACTTTACAGTACGTATCTCATTCACCCATTCACACACATTCATACACTGATGGCATTGGCTGCCATGCAAGGTGCCAAGTCCTCATCAGTTTAACCATTCATACACATTCACACACCAATGGTTCAGCCTTCGGGAGCAATTTGGGGTTCAGTATCTTGCCCAAGGACACTTCGACATGCAGACTGGAGGGGATCGAACCGGGGATCGAAACACCGATCATCTGATTAGTGGAAAACCCACTCTACCTCCGAGCCACAGCCACCTGAACTACTTATCAATAAACAGATTGATGAGACAGGTACCTGTCTACCTTACCTGTGGAGAGGCGGAGCTGCGAGCTTGACCCATCACTAGAGGTTGTTGTTGTTGTTGTTGTTGTTGTTGTTCTTCTTCTTCTTCTTCTTCTGTCTTTAACCGTGTTTCTTTCTTTAGTTTTGATAAAAGTCAACCTTCAGAGTGATCTGTGCTGTCTCCCTCACCTGTCTAATATCTGTCAGGTGTGTTCAGGTTCATTCACGGCGTCAGCCAACGTGAGAGCAGCATCCAATCAGAGCAGGTCATGTGACTGTCAGACAGGTCTGACTGCATTTTTGTGTGGAGGCCGTTTTAAAACTGCAACTCACATTAAAACAGAAGAAGAAAAACTGACAGCGGTCTTTGTTTAAACTCAAACAGTCATCATGTGTCTGATCATTTACATCAGCTGTTATCAGACTGACTGCAGTGTCTGTTAGTTTATTATTCAAATTAGAGTCATTAACATCATCTCGTCTCTCTTAAATATGTGACATGAACTGCATGTTTGAATATTAATATTTGTCTGGAAGAGGCGACACAGTAAAACTAAGGAGGGAATAATTCTACCATTAGCTCCGTGATACAGAGGTTAGCATCATGAATCATTAACTGTTTAGTTAACGCTTCGTGTATTAAAATTATCTGAACTTTATTTTGAAACATTGTACTTCTTCGTTTTCCTCCTCCAAGTCAGCGGTGAGGAGGCGGAGCGGTGTCCGGTGAGGAGGGGTTCTGTCTCCGGGTATAAATCCGTCTCTTCCCGCCTACTCCGTCCTTCTTCTTACTCCTCCAGCGGCTCCTTCGTGACCTCCTCCCCGCCGGTTCGTCTTCATCATGGGCTTCGGTGACCTGAAATCAGCCTCCGGCCTCAAGGTGCTCAATGAGTTCCTGTCGGAGCGCAGCTACATCGAGGGTCAGTTCAGTAGAAAGCTTCGATAGAAACAGTAGAAGCTCCTTCAGAGTTCTGTCGCTGCTGCTACTGCTGGCGGCGCCGCCATGTTGGCTCCGCGCTAACGGTGGCTAAATGTTAGCTGGCTGTTAGCTGAGCTGAATGTGTGAAATGAACCGGCGTGAGGCGGATAAATGTCTCCGGTTCAGTCCGACAGGTGAACTGACTGATCAATGGCTGATTGCTGATCAATGGCTGATTGCTGGATGTGAATTTTAGCTGCATGCTATTGTTAGTTAGCATCGAGCCACATGGTGCTAACATGCTAACTGAACGTGTTGCTACCTGTCACGTGATGAATTTCAATGAGCTGCAGCTTCCTTTTAAATATTAAACAAATTAACAGCTCATTGATTAAACTGACGTATTACACACACTAATCACGTGTTTAAACGTGCTCATGAACGAACAGATGACGTCACTGAATATGTAAAGATGTATTTATTCTAATTTGATTTTAAATACATTGAAGAGAAACGCGTATGTTAACGTCTCCACCTGTCCTCAGGTATGTCCCCTCTCAGGCTGACGTGGCCGTCTTCGATGCGATCTCATCCCCGCCGTCAGCTGACCTGTGCCACGTCCTCCGCTGGTACAACCACATTAAGTCATACCAGAGCCAGAAGAACAGGTGAGGACGGTGATGTCATTAGGCTCTGTGTTCACAGGTGTGTGACATCAGTGAAGTAAGCCCCGCCCCCTGTCAGTCTTCCAGGTGTCAAGAAACCTCTGGGTCAGTACGGCCCTGCAGGTGTGGCTGACACCACCTCTGGCTCCGCCCCCGCTGCTGCCTCAAAGGATGATGACGACGACGACATCGACCTGTTTGGCTCTGATGATGAGGTGAGGTCACAGTGATGTCATCGTGACGCCTGTTTATGAGGTGGTGTGTGGTTTAACCCTGCGCTGTGTCTGACAGGATGATGCCGAGGCTGCCAGGCTGAAGGAGGAGCGCCTCGCAGAGTATGCCGCCAAGAAGGCCAAGAGTACGTACGACCAATCACATCTTCTGTCTGTCATCATGTGACCGACGAGCCACATCATGGCTCTTAGATTCTGTTCTGATTGGCCGACTCTGCGTGATGATTAACCAATCACCATCTTTCGGCTGACTGCCTGATGGACACCTCATTTACCTGACAGAGTCTCCAACTTCCTGTTTGTGGTTCAGAGTGGTTTCCATAGTATCTGACTCCTCCCTCTCCCCTCAGAGCCCACCCTCATCGCCAAATCATCAATCCTATTGGACGTCAAGCCCTGGGACGACGAGACGGACATGGCCAAGCTGGAGGAGTGCGTCCGGAGTATTCAGATGGATGGGCTGGTCTGGGGACAGTGTAAGACACGCTGCACACTGTACAGAGTACATGCTGCACACTGTACAGAGTATTGCACAGTATGACTGCCCTGCAATGTGACATCATAATTTCTGGGAAGTTGCTTGGATGTTAGTTAATTGGCTGTTGGTTAACAAGTCTCTGCAGACTTGATGATGATCTAACTCACCATCTTTCGGCTGAACACGAGATGAAACCTTCTGATCTGAAAACTGCAGAGCATTTTATTTTGAAATTCAAACGGACCTCCTTTTAATGAGTTTAATCCTGACCGAGGATTTTATTTTGAAATCCCGTTCCTGTTTCCTCTGCAGCCAAACTGGTCCCAGTCGGTTACGGCATCAAGAAGCTGCAGATTGGCTGTGTGGTCGAAGACGACAAGGTGGGCGGGTTTGCCTTAAGTTACCTGTGGGTGTTTTGTTTGTTCACCTGTGTTGACGTGTTGTCTCACCTGTGTGCCGTCAGGTGGGCACAGACATCCTGGAGGAACAGATCACGGCCTTCGAGGACTACGTTCAGTCGATGGATGTTGCTGCTTTCAACAAGATCTGAAAACCAACGCCACGTTTAATAAAAAGCACTTCACCTGGAAACACCTGGCTCTGTGTCATGACTTACTACTACCTGCAGGAGGTGCTGCAGGACAGACTAAACTCTGGATTAATAAACATATTCACTGTTAAACTCTGGATTAATAAACATATTCACTGTTAAACTCTGGATTAATAAACAGATTCACTGTTAAACTCTGGATTAATAAACAGATTCACTGTTAAACTCTGGATTAATAAACAGATTCAACGTTAAACTCTAGATTAATAAACAGATTCACTGTTAAACTCTGGATTAATAAACAGATTCAACGTTAAACTCTGGATTAATAAACAGATTCAACGTTAAACTCTGGATTAATAGATTCAGTCTGGGTGTAGTTCCCGCTCTCACCTGTCGGCGGCAGCATCACCACGACGGCGAAAGATTCCCGCCCTGCCGGAGATGCAACCGTAGAAGAAGTCAGAGCGGAAACTAAACAGAAGCCTCGCGCGGCGGAAGAAGCCTTTGATCTGTAAACAACAACAACAAACAATCAGCTGCAGGTAATCAAACCGATCGATTATCAATTATTCAATATCCGGGTCATTCACCTGAACCAGCCAATCAGCTTCGGTGTAAGACGGCCGCTCAGCTAACGGCAGGCTAACAGCTAGCCGGCTGCTAACGCTAACAGCAGCGGTAACGGCGATGTCATGTCACCGTCCTCAGCGTCACCATGGTAACCACAGGTCCAGTTTAACCCCGCGTTAAATAAACTGGGTTAGATTACCCGGTTTTAATGACCCGGGTTTAAACTGGACGTATTAGCGCTGCGGCTAGTTAGCGTCACACAGCTAACCAATGAGAACTCGGTATGGAGTGTCAGCCAATCAGAGCGGAGTTACAACTGCTCTACGTCAGAGACATAACAGGTTATTTATTTCCCGTTTTATAAATAAAGTTTATACCCAATAAACAGTAAATACTGTTAGAGCCTGATTCTGATTGGTCTGTTACACATCAGCCTGATTCCGATTGGTCTGTTACACATCAGCCTGATTCTGATTGGTCTGTTATATATCTGTGACGTCAGCCAGATTCTGATTTATTAGTGTTATAAACAGACCTTACATCATCAGCGACGTCAATAAATCTCTAAATATGAATTAATGAATAATGATTAAAGCTGTTATTACTCATTAGCACGCTGCTAACAGCTGTGTTCGTCATGACAGGCTCATGGACTGTACACCTGAAACTCTCACCTGGTTACCGATGGTTACAACATGGAGCACTCTGATTGGACGGATAACTCACTGACTGCGCTTCCTCCAGGTGAGACATCAGTAACATCTCATTAACATATCATTAACATCTCATTAACATATTTAATGTTGAAGATAACCTGTGTTTCAGATCAGGATGTCAGATGACCAGAGGAAGGAGTCTCCCATCAGGTGAGTGCTGATACCTGCACTGGTCCTAGGGGGCGGAGTCAGGGTCAGTTTTTCACCTGTCTCTCACTTGTCTGACAGGACGTGGGTGGAGTCTGAGCCGGGTCCGTCCAGGTGTCAGCCCAGCAGACAGGGTTACTGTGGGTACTGCAGAGTCCTCTACAGCAACCTGGACCAGGTACACCTAAAGTCCTGCACTCAAGTGACCTGAGCTGTCCAATCAGAATCAGTGACACATTAATGACATCATACGTCTCTCCTGTCAGCACCTGTCCAGCCTTAAACACCTGGACTCTGTCCGGGCGTCCTCCCGAGGCTCAAGCACCGCCTCCTCCTCTGCCAGCAGCAGAACCAAACTAACCCTGCTGGAGCGCTTCCTGCAGGACGTCCTGCAGCACCACCCGCACCACTACAAAGACCCCAGGTAATTAAAACAAACACACCTGTCTGCCAGCTGACTCCAGTCATGTAAACAAACACACCTGTCTGCTAGCTGACTCCAGGTGATATATACAAACACACCTGTCCTGTGTATGTTTGATATGTTGACCTGTTTGTCTCTGTTAGGCCATCTCATGCCGACCTCCCGTCAGTCTCCACCCCTCCGTTGCCAAGGGAGGAGCTTGATGAACTCCGTTTCTCTGACGACGACAGCCGGTCGCTGGGCACGCGTGAACACCTGCCGAGCTCTGACGACGCTTCGATGCGATGTCAGCCGACCAATCAGCAGGAAGATGACACAATCTCTCACAAGAGAGAATCTGCACCAATCAGAGAACAGGAGGAAGGAGGGTCCGCCCCCGCAGAGTGCGCAGATGTACAAACCCCGCCCCCACACATACAGACCCCGCCCCCTGTCCACAGGAAGGCCCACAGGAAGACCAACCGGAGGAAAACCAGTGGCTCCTCCTCGCCACCCCATAGGGCTCCAAACCCCGCCCCCGGTTTCAGCCCCGTCCTGAGGCCCAGGCCGGGCCCTGCCCCCGCCCCCCCGGTTCTGGAGGCGAGGCCTTGGCTGAGCTGGCAGAGAGAGAGGAGGGCGGCACACAGAGAGGGGGCGTTCTCATCAGATCAAAGCGACCCGATGGACCGGACCATCGAGGAGGTTTGACCATCTTTGGATCAGAAAATAAAATCGACACATTTAAACTGGAGCCAATCAGGATGTGACACAACAGTTCTGCTCATTACATATTCATTCCTTTCGCTAACAAACTGCTCTGTTCACATCAGGTGATCCAGGTGTGTTGCTATGGCGTCAGTTCCACTACCTGCCAGAAGGAGGAGACAGAGAGCTTCCACTTTAGCCTTCCTGTCTCCATGGAAACACAGAGTGACGACTGGGACTCACCTGTACAGGTAAGAGTGAGCAAACCAGCAGTGTGAGACAGGAAGTATTGATGTTTTCTAAAGTGTGAATGTTTTTCTGTAGGTGCCCTCACACTCACCTGTACGGTCTCATATACACTCACCTGTACTGTCTCATACACACTCACCTGTACTGTCTTGTACACACTCACCTGTACTGTCTCATACACACTCGCCTGTCACACAAAGACTCTGAACTTGAATGTTTGTCTCCAGGTGCCCTTGCACACACCTGTGCAGGGGAGCCAGGTGGACAAGCAGGACCTCAGCCATCTGATGGACATTCAGGTGGACCTGGCAGACCAAGTGTACTCGTACCAGCTTGACTCTGCCCTCCATAGCAAGCGCCAAGCAGTGGGCGGGGCCAGACGGGACGAGGGCTTCCTGACTCTGCCAATAGACGAGGTGCTGCCGGCGCCGGCACATATTCCAGAATCCTTCAGGGGGAAGACCTGGGCCCAGATCGAACATGAGGACGAGGAGAAGGTGGACAGACTCGTCCAACAGTTCAGACGGGACAGGTTCATCTGCTACTTCGACACAGAGTCTCTGGCCAGGTACACACTCACCTGTACTGTCTCTCACATGCTCACTTGTACTGTCTCATACACACTCACCTGTACTGTCACCTGTTTCTGATGTTTTTCTGTTGATGTCATCACTGTCAGGTACGGTAGGAGGAGCCAAAACAAGAAGAGATGTGGTGATATCAAGGGGGTGGAGCCTGACACAGGTGTCCTGCCCTTATTGGACTGTGATGAAGATGACTCGCCGTTTGTACGGAGGAGAAGAGGGAGAAAGGGGCAGGCCTTCAGGGTGGCATCCAGGTGTCAGGTAAGACCGACGGACAGTTTTCAGTCGTCACTATTGGCAGACATACGTCACCTGGTTTTCTTCCTTCAGGTGGTCAAAGTCAGCCACAGCACACAGACCGTCCGATTGGTCGTCCCAGCCGTCCGCCAACCGGCTTCAGAAGCCCCTCCCTCCAGTGTCCCTGCAGCCAATCAGGATGCAGCAGAGCGGACTCCTGATGTTCAGATGTGGCGCTGCCTCCCGGCGTCGTACTCAAACATCGTCACACCTCTGCAGCCTCGCACCTCTCTGGTTTACCTGCTCTGTTCCCCCTCAGGCCCTGCCCCCTCTGACACACCTGCCCCAAAACGCTGCAGGAAGAAGCGGCGTCCGCTGGACCTGCAGAGGTTAAAGGTCAAATACAAACAACTTCCTGTCAGGTTCTACGACCCCACCAGCAACCGCATCCTGAAGAACCCCCCCAAAGGCTTCCTGTGGCGCAGAGGCTCCACCCCTTCAAGCCTGCCGCCGCCCTGCGTCCGTCAGCTGTTCAGAAGTCTGAGTCCAGACCTGAATACTGACAGGGCGGCAGGGTCCTCCAGGGTCAAAGGTCAGAAGTCATCAGACACCACCTTCAGCCATGGCAACAGTTTCCTTCTGAGCACGCTCAGTAGAGACTCAGCTCAGACTGACAAACAGGACACAGTCAGGAGGCGGCGCAGGACAACTCAAGCCCCGCCTCCTTCACCTCGCAGCAGGTCTGAGCGAGGGAGGGGGCGGAGATCTGAGAGGACACGTCCCCTCACGAGGAAAACAAGAGCTCAGGCCACGCCCCCTCCGTCCAGAAGAGAAGGCCTGCGTCGGGCAGGACCCGGCAGGAAAGTCCCCAGCTCCACAGGCCCAGCCCATCCTCCATCACCACGCCGTGGGAGGCCTGGGAGGGGGCGGGGCCATGAAAGGAGTCGAAGGTAGCAGGACACCTGTTCAGGTAACAGGATTCTTGTTCAGGTAATAAGACACCTGTTCAGGTGTCGTAACATAAAAAGGTGCCTTCACAGACGTCAGGACATTTGATGTTGATTTAAAAATTAAATGAAATAAAAAGAATCATGAATAATTAATGAGGTCATGTAACGATGTCATATTTAAATGAACTCATTTTACTTTTGTGTGAAAAAAACTTCATCAAGGTGAGAACAGTCACTTTAATTAATTAATTAAATGATTAATTAATCAGGTTCAAACACGAGTCATTAAACATCAAATTAAAATTTAAAACATGAAAATTAAAATTTTAAAAAACAAAACATTTTAAATTTTAACGACCTGCTCACGCAAACGTAAAATGAAACAAATCATGATGGCAGCTACTTGTTTCTACAACACCTGGAGCATGTCAGGTGAGGCGGTACCTTACTTCAGGTGTTGTCTCTTGTTCAGACTTTTGTACCTTATAAGTCGTGTTTCTTTGAATAAACTTTTATAACCTGGATCTGAGTCACCTGGTCGTCACTGTTTGTTCTCACAGTGTCCACCAGGTGGTGTATCGAGTCCCCCACCTGGTCTGCAGCCTCCAGAAGCTCCGCCCTCTTCCTCTCACCTGGAAACAGAAATGTTTGTGACACGTGTGAGCTTCAGGTTCACGCAGAGAGTTTGTAAAAACCTGAAATCATCACAGACACCTGCTTGTACCTGCACCTGTACCCATACCTGTCAGTCATTTTTCTGCCTCTAACACCTTTGAGGACTAAATGTTCACCTGCTGCCTGATAGATTCCACCCACTGATGGGAGCCATGATGAGGTCATCAGAGTTTACCTGTCACAGGTTTGTAGTTACAGCTGATCACCTGACCCAGCTTACTTCACTGACTCACCTGTGTGTCTCTCTCTCCACCTGTCTGCCTCCATCACAGTCTTCAGTCTCTCCACAGTCTCCTGCAGCAGCTCCTCCGGACTACACATCCCACAGTCCTCTTCTTCAGACAGACAGGTTTCCTCTTCCTGTCGCCCCGCCTCCTCCAGTCCATCCTGTTGTCCAATTGGACAGCAGAGAAACCCATCAACTGCTAGCTCCGCTTCCTCTTCACAGTAGATGTCATGTGATGGAGGTGTGTCCTGGTGCATTGTGGGAGATGGAGTTGGTAGTTCTTCCTCGCTCCACTCGTCTTTCACCAGCACGTCATCTTCTTCCTCATCTGTGTTTTCCTCTGTCTCAGATGTTAGCGTGACGTTTTCCCTCCACGTGTTCTCCATGTTCCCCATTTTCCCGATGTTCTCCATGTTCTCTGTATTCTCTGTGTCCCCCGTGTTCTCCATGTTCCTCATTTTCCCGGTGTTCTCCATGTTCTCCGTGTTCTCCATGTTCACCATGTCAACACTTTGTGCCATGTTCTTGGTGTGTTGAGCCTCCATCTTGTTCAGAGCCTGAAGAAAGACAAACATCTTTGTTAGAAATTGTTAAAACTTGTGTTTACCTGTGTGTGTGTGTGTGTGTGTTTACCTGTGTGTGTGTTCACCTGTGTGTGTATGTGTTTACCTGTGTGTTCACCTGTGCACGTGTGTGTGTGTGTGTGTGTGTTCACCTGTGTGAGCATGTCCTGCAGACAGAGGTTGTGTTCTCTTAGCGTTTCCATGGTAACTTCCATCTCAGAGCACCTGTCCTCCAGGATGCCCTGCTCCGATTGGACGGTGAGCCTCCAGGCTGTCACCTGTTGTTCCAACAACCTGCAGACAAACAGAGAAGAAGAAGGAGCGTGGTGTTTCCAGACTGCGCTGTGATTGGTCAGTTCTGGTGTCTCACCATTTGTCTCTCTGCAGGTTTCTGACCTCGCTCAGCAGAGCTGACGCCTTTACCTGCTCAACAACAACACGCCTGTTAAATCACACATACAACATGAAACAACATCACAGTGAGATCATCAAAGGTCACCTGCTGAGGGGGCGTGTCCTCATCTGTCTGCAGTGCTTTAGAGCAGAGAGGAGGTTGCACCAAGGCATTGTGGGAAACATCTCTGTCAGAGGAGGGGCTGTGACTGACACCTGCAGCAGCCAATCGTGTTGAGGAATCGGAGGGGGGTGGGGCACTGAGAACAAAATCTTTAATTACAAAAAGTTATTTAACCGTTGTGTTTGACATGGACACTTTTGTCCAATTCTGATTTTCATTTTGTGATTATTTCATAGTGGTTTTAGCAAGAGCCTTGAAAATTGGTGAAGGTTAATAATTGTTCACATATTTTTGAATTCCAAACCCAATCCTGTACGACACCTTCCAACTATGAGAAAATCAACTTTCCGGCACATTTACCACATTGGACAAAAGTGTCCAATGTGTTTGATGCCATAAAAAAGGCATATTTAAGAATTTCTTTCCATTTTTTTTGCATGCATCTTCCAATCCACTTCTCCTCTATTGATCCAAACCATTGATTTAATTAATTTCAGACTTTTAACCCCTTCAATGCCAGAAAATAGAGTCCCTGGTTAAAAAAATGGTGAAAAAAGCACATGAAAAGGGGGTTATTTCCAATATACTCAATGCAAATTGGATTTGGTTTGTGGGGATTATACAGTCTTGGATATGTCATTGATGAGTAACAAGATTGATTTCGAGGGGTTTTTAGTTTTTTGTCCATGTGACTCTCAGAACCAAACTGACACAAGTACCACATTAAATAATGGGGGTACATAAAAAATATTAGGGTACAAAGGTTAACGAGACAAAGTTAACAAGTGCTAATGAGTGAACTCACCTGTCCTGAGTTTCTCCTGGCTCCGCCCACATCACAACCTTCCTCCTATCAGCTTCTCTCTGAGTGTATCGCCATGGTAATAGGGCGTGACGAGCACTATGCACCAATGAGGACAGAGACTCTCTCCAGGTGGGCTGACAGACACAGACTGAAGATTAAAAAATGTCTTTGTAGTGAAAATTTCTGTGTTTGCATTTTAATCTGTGACCAACATGGTGTGTTTGTAACAAGAGGGAAAATATGAGCAAGACAATCAAAGCCTCAACATGTAGGTTGAACACACA
Organism: Miichthys miiuy; assembly: GCA_036365135.1. Lineage (NCBI taxonomy): Eukaryota > Metazoa > Chordata > Actinopteri > Sciaenidae > Miichthys > Miichthys miiuy. The sequence continues at coordinate 17,253,286 of CM071623.1, forward strand.
GACACCAGGTAGAACACAGTGTTTTAGAGAACTCAGCCCAAATAATTTGATTGGATACGAAGAATCATGTGATTTGATTTGATTGAAAATGGGTGGTACAGATTATAAAAGATTTTCCTTCATGAATGACATCTAGTTCTATTTTCTGTGAAGAGAATAAAACCTGAACTCGACTCTGAAGCTCTCTGGTTCAAAGATCCAGACTTCTAACACACAACATCTACCTGTCTTTATCTGTCTGTGATTTGCCTGTACCCGTCTTTACCTGTCTGCTGTTACCTGTGTGCAGAACTCGAGCACTGGGTGGTGAGTCTTGTGTTTCCTCGTCTGTCTGTCTGTCAGGAAGCAGCTCTGACACACCTGGACGTTCACACACTTCATACACCGATACCTGAACACACACACCTAATATAATCCATCTCAGGTTTCAGTAGAGTCAGGTTTAACTTCATTAGCGTCATGTTTAACTTCAGTAAAGTCAGGTTTAACTTCAGTAGAGTCAGGTTTAACTTCAGTAGAAAAGAAGCTCTCTGATTGGACGATGTTGGCTCACCTGAGTCCAGTGATGGGAAAGGTCTTGCAGGTGTGGCAGCGAACGTTGTGACAGACATTCTGACTGACTGACAGACGGTACAGAGTGGGTAACCATAGCAACAGGTGTGGCTCACTCTGTAGCCATGACAACACATGCTCTTCACGCACTGTCGGTGTCAACACCTGTAAACAGTTGTCAGAGTCAGTGTGTTGCCTTAACGACCACCTGCGGACAACCACCTGCGGACAGCATTGCGTTCTCACCCCATTAAAGCACGATTTCACCGCCGCCTCCACATCACCGAAAACTCCTTCTTCCTGCACTGCGGCGGGAACCTGAACACACCACAAACACACACACACACACACACACTAGAATGGGAGGAGAGGGGCATGCTGGGAAATGTAGTCTGGACGGTTTTTACCTGGCTGAGGTCCCGAAGTAAAAATCTGAGTCCAGATCGGCTGACCAACCCCGAAGAGTTCACTGCAACAGACACCAGAGCTGCAGACAGACAGGTCAGAGAGAGAGACAGGTCAGAGAGAGACAGACAGACAGACAGGTCAGAGAGAGAGAGGTCAGAGAGACAGACAGACAGACAGACAGACAGACAGACAGCCTGTCTCACCTCTGTATTTGGTCAGTAGAGGTTCAGCAGTCAGAGCGATCAGCGCCGTTTGAAGAGAATCAGCTGACAGCGACTCACACCTGGAACACAACATCCCATCATGCTCTGAGGCCTGTTCCCATCCCATCATGCTCTGGGGTACTCACCTGTTGTACAGTCTGAACATCAGGTCACAGGTCTCCTCTGAAGCCTCCACAGTCACATGACCTTGTACTTCCTGTGACACACTATGAAACATCCTGTTCAGACATTGCATCACTTCCTGTCTGTTCAGCCTCACTTCCTGCAGTGGCTTAGCTCTGCCCACCGAGCGGAGAGACGCTGTGACATGTTGAACGCACACGCCGTCCACTGAACACGCAAACACATAGAGTACATGTAGGCAGTATAGATACACAGAATATTGCAGTACTGAAGTAATAATAAAGTCTTACTGTGACAGAGTCTCTGCAGACACTGAAGCTTCATTGAGACTCTGTAGACAGATGGACGGACTTCATTGAGCCCCTCTGAAGGACACGGGAAGTAAAGACCAATACATAGTACTCAGCAGAACACAGTAGAACACAGCAGAATACAGTAGAACACACTAAGTACACAGTAGAAGACAGTAGAACACAACAACACAGTAGAACACAGTAAGTACACAGCAGAACACCGTAGAACACAGCAGAACACAGTAAGTACACAGCAGAACACAGTAGAACACAGAAGAACACAGTAAGTACACAGCAGAACACAGAAGAACACAGTAAGTACACAGCAGAACACAGTAAGTACACAGCAGAACACAGTAAGTACACAGCAGAACACAGTAGAACACAGCAGAACACAGTAGAACACAGCAGAACACAGTAAGTACACAGCAGAACACAGTAAGTACACAGCAGAACACAGTAGAACACAGAAGAACACAGTAAGTACACAGCAGAACACAGTAGAACACAGAAGAACACAGTAAGTACACAGCAGAACACAGTAGAAATGAGTTTACCAATGCTGTCCAGATCCATGATAAGTTTCACGTGACATCAGTCTGAAAAAACAAACATCATTCACTACAATACAATACAATTTAATACAATACAATACAATACAACACAATATAATACAATATATGGTTTGTATAGAAATACATTATTAATGGCAGAACTTATTTGAGTTCTACGTTACGTAAGCTGTGTTTGACAGACAGCAGCTTCTTCAATGTGAAACTGTAACTATAGATGTATTTCAGTACAAACAATGGATGTATGTCAATACAAACTGTATGTCAATACAAACTATAGATGTATTTCAATGCAAAAAACTGTAGATGTGTTTCAATACAAAAAACTGTAGATGTGTTTCAATACAAAAAACTATAGATGTATTTCAATACAAACAAATAGAAAAAGACTCACCCTCCACCTTCCTGTCGTCCGTCGGAGTTTACACACACTGAAGCTGCTGAATTATGAATGAAGGTTTCATTTATCGTCACAGCTGCTATTCACCTGCCTGCTCCACACACCTGCTGTCTGTGGACCAATCAGCAGCTGGCACAGCGCTGACATCACTGTCAGCCAGTTTTTGTTCATAGACTGACCTCAGGTCTGTTTAATGTTATGCCAGAAAAAGCATCTTCATGTGTCATGTAAAGATCATCAAACATCCTATTAATAAAGATAGACAGTGATGACATATTATTATTATTGTTGTTGTTGTTGTTGTTGTTGTTGTTGCTATTATTATTATTATTATTGTTAGACAGCAGCAGACATGTTTGATGTTTTATCTGAGTGAATTTTAATGAGCATGGCCTGATGATGATGATGATGATGGTGATGATTGATGATGGTGATGATGGTTTGAATGCAGACTGTGTTGGAGCTGTGAACACTCTGTGCCATTGTCTCTCGTCGTGTCGGCTGCCGACCTCCTCTGCTCTTTGTTTCTTCTCAAACTGAGCCGATTGTTTGTTGTTCTGAGCTCTCTTTGTTTCGGGGTCGTTCGAGGACGTAACACTGACGCTTTTCTTCTTCTGCACTGAGATAAACACTAAAACATAGAAACGCCTCTCATCCACCACCCTCATCACATCATGTCCTCCTTAACTCAGAATCTCAGCCAGCAGCTCTGTGAAGCTAAAGGCTAACACTAGCATGCTAAAATTACCATGTTCACCGGTGTAGCTTAGCACATTAGCATGCTAACATAAGCTTATAAGCAGCAAACACAAAGTCCAGCTGAGGCTGATGGGAACGTCATTAGATCTGCAGGTATTTAGTCGTAAACTAAAGTTCTGGACACATTAAAATGTTGTCCTTATGATGGCCGCGGCCCATCTGAGACAGTCTGACTCAAAGAGAGTTAAGACCACCTCAGAGACTCAAAACCACCACCTCAGAGGACCATACAGTCTTCAGTTACAGAGGACTATAGTCTTCAGGTACAGAGGACCGTACAATCTTCAAGTTACAGAGGACCATACAGTCTTCAGGTACAGAGGACCATACAGTCTTCAGGTACAGAGGACTGTACAGTCTTCAGGTACAGAGAACTGTACAGTCTTCAGGTACAGAAGACCGTATAGTCTTCAGGCACAGAAGACTGTATAGTCTTCAGGCACAGAAGACCGTACAGTCTTCAGGTACAGAAGACCGTATAGTCTTCAGGCACAGAAGACCGTACAGTCTTCAGGCACAGAAGACCGTACAGTCTTCAGGCACAGAAGACCGTATAGTCTTCAGGCACAGAAGACCGTATAGTCTTCAGGCACAGAAGACCGTATAGTCTTCAGGCACAGAGGACCGTACAGTCTTCAGGTACAGAAGATTGTATAGTCTTCAGGCACAGAGGACCGTACAGTCTTCAGGTACACCCACCTGACTGTAAATATAATCACAGTATCGAAGATGTTGGTCTGATCTCACGTTGACATTGAAACAAACGGATTATTTTCAAACATGCGCTGACAAGCTCGACCGTACAGTCTTTAGGTACAGAGGACCGTAGTCTTCAGGTACTTCAAGTACAGAGGACCGTACAGTCTTCAGGTACAGAGGACCATACAGTCTTCAGTTACAGAGGACTACAGTCTTCAGGTACAGAGGACCATACAGTCTTTAGGTACAGAGGACTGTAGTCTTCAGGTACTTCAAGTACAGAGGACCGTACAGTCTTCAGGTACAGAAGACTGTATAGTCTTGAGGCACAGAGGACTGTACAGTCTTCAGGTACACCCACCTGACTGTAAATATAATCACAGTATCGAAGATGTTGGTCTGATCTCAATGTTGACATTGAAACAAACGGATTATTTTCAAACATGCGCTGACAAGCTCCTCCCAGTGGGCGTGGCCTCTAATCAACTGTGAGTCAGAGTCCCCGCTCGGTCTCCTCTGTCCTCGAACACAACAACAAAAGTGCTGCTGAGCTGCAGAGTTACTGCGACTACTGCTGGGTGAGTGCACACTGTCCACATTATACTTTTGTACATGGACAATGAATCAATGTCCTGGTGTAACTGATTCCAGATGATCGTGTGAGCTGAGGTGAAAATGAAGCACTCCCTTGGGTTCTGTCTGGTGATCTGCTCCGCTCTGATTGGACTCGGTATGTTTGATTCTGGTTGTTTGTTGAATCCGAAACTTATTTTGGTCACAAAAAATCTGAATATAAAAAATGTAAATCTATTTAAGAACATCTTAAATGTTATGTGTTAAATATAAATATAAATATGTAATATATAAATATGTTGTACAGATGTTAAATTCTGGTTTAATTATGAAAATGTTTTGAGTTTTTGAGATAACGTTGATTCAAGTTCACAGTGATTTTAGAGAGTTTGTGTTTAGACTATTTACTGGAGTCTGGATCTGGATTCTTCTATACGTACCTGAAGGATCTGGATTCTTCTGGACCTGAAGGATCTGGATTCTTCTGTATATACCTGAAGGATCTGGATTCTTCTATACATACCTGAAGGATCTGGATTCTTCTGTATATACCTGAAGGATCTGGATTCTCCTCTATATACCTGAAGGATCTGGATTCTTCTGTATATACTTGAAGGATCTGGATTCTTCTGTACCTACCTGAAGGATCTGGATTCTTCTGTACGTACCTGAAGGATCTGGATTCTTCTGTACGTACCTGAAGGATCTGGGTTCTTCTGTACGTACCTGAAGGATCTGGGTTCTTCTGTACGTACCTGAAAGATCTGGATTCTTCTGTACGTACCTGAAGGATCTGGATTTTTCTGTACGTACCTGAAGAAACTGGATTTTTCTGTACGTACTTGAAGGATCTGTATTCTTCTGTACGTACCTGAAGGATCTGGATTCTTCTGTACATACCTGAAGGATCTGGATTCTTCTGGACCTGAAGGATCTGGATTCTTCTGTACGTACCTGAAGGATCTGGATTCTTCTGTATATACCTGAAAGATCTGGATTCTTCTGTACGTACCTGAAGGATCTGGATTTTTCTGTACGTACCTGAAGAAACTGGATTTTTCTGTACGTACTTGAAGGATCTGGATTCTTCTGTACGTATCTGAAGGATCTGGATTCTTCTGGACCTGAAGGATCTGGATTCTTCTGTACGTACCTGAAGGATCTGGATTCTTCTGTACATACCTGAAGGATCTGGATTCTTCTAAACCTACCTGAACGATCTGGATTCTTCTATACCTACCTGAAGGATCTGGATTCTCCTATATATACCTGAAGGATCTGGATTCTCCTGTATATACCTGAAGGATCTGGATTCTTCTATACGTACCTGAAGGATCGGGATTATTCTTTATATACTTGAAGTATCTGGATTCCTCTGGACCTGAAGGATCTGGATTCTCCTGTATATACCTGAAGGATCTGGATCTGGATCAGGACTCTAGATCTGTGTTGTGTTTCAGGAACGGCCATTCGGTGTTACAGCTGTAAGGACTACACAGCCAGCTGCTCCAAACAACGAGACTGTAGCTATGACGACGCCTGTCTCACACTCAATGAGAGAGGTATCTCCACACCTGTGCACCTGTACTTGTACCTGTACCATAACCATACAGAATACTGGATTCTGGTTGGCCCAACATTTCAGTTCAGATTACTCTGTTAGCTTTAGCTTGGTCTGTGTTGTGTTGCAGGTGGAATGACTTACCGTCAGTGTCTGAAGTATTCAGACTGCGAGTATGGCCGACTGGCCCAGATGTTCCCCCAGGTAAACACTTCACCTGACCTCCTCACCTGAACCATGACACAATATATACAGCAACATGCTAACAGTATCCTGATTCAAGGGACATTTTCTAAGCTAAATGTGCTGAACCTGTGTGCAAACACACGATGTAAGTCAAAAACACTGAGTACTCTCAGATAAACATGCTAACAGATGCTAACAGTGTCCTGATCCACCCAGAGCTCCGTTAGACCCGTTAAATATCGCTCAAACCTTCTTACATGAGGCGACTCTTTATTCATCACTGATGGACATACAGCGAGATGCTAACAGTATCAACAGCTAACATCAACTCAGCAATGTAGAATCGTGTCGGCCTCAAAGACAATTAGCAATGAGCCGGAGTTTAGCTTCAGATATGATCTTTAACCCTTGTCAATGACCGCATTAATCTTCAACCCTTGTCAATGGTCACATTGATCTTAAACCCTTGTCAATGACAGCATTGATCTTAAACCCTCGTCAATGACTGAATTGACCTTAAACCCTCGTCAATGACTGCATTGATCTTGAACCCTCATCAATGACCACATTAATCTTTAACCCTCGTCAGTGACCACATTGATCTCTAACCCTAGTCAATGACCGCATTCATCTTTAATCCTCATCAATGACCGCATTGATCTCTAACCCTAGTCAATGACTGCATTAATCTTAAACCCTCATCAATGTCTGCACTGATCTTTGACCCTCCTTGTCAATGACCGCATTGATCTTTGACTGCATTGATCTTTTTCAGGTTTCCAGTTTTACCTTTAAGTGCTGCAACTCTGATCTGTGTAACTCCGCCCCCTCCTCTGCAGCAAGCTCTGTGATTGGTCTGCTGGCGTCGGTGGCCGTCATGTGGTGGTGCATCCACTGAAGAGTGATGCTGCTCTGCAGCGCCACCTGTGGTTGTAAACATAACAGCTGCATCTTCAGCTTGTCTAACTCCTTCATCACTTTACATTTATTCAGTCATCATTTAACAGTTAAAATTATTTATGAACAAACACGAAGCGTCGAAATATTCATTAGTGATCAATATAAATATTAATTCATTAAGACAGAAACATGAGAGCTAATTATTCATTCATCATGTTCACAGGAAGTCAGAGAGCCGTTAGCTGAGTTAGTGGTTAGCTAGTTAGCACTTAGCACTAGCCATGTATCACAGGCTCACTGAATCTTTATGATGTCATCTGTGATTCATGATGTCATCATTTCAAAGAAAAAAATCTGATTTATTTAACTAAATTATTATGATTTAATTTATATAAACTTTATTTATATAAACTTTTTTTTTTACAGGAAGCTGCCCCTTTAACTTCAGACCTGTCAAAATAAAGTGAAGCTGCTTTGCTCTTTAACTTGTTAATAATGTCATGAAGATGATGTCATGGAGATGGTCATTAAATCAATAAACAGTGACAAACTGGAAACACGATTCTTCATTGACTTATTTTATGATCCATTACTGTTGAACCTAAATTATGATTATTAACGCTGTGAACGTTGTAATAACATAATATAAACACATTATTAATGATGTAGTTTAAATACACACCTGCACAGGTGCCTTCAGTCACATGACAGGAAAGACACGCCCACAGCATCAGGTGAACACACATGAAGAGAGAGCCTGCTGCCTGACAGCATCTGAAGGCAGCAGCAGGTGGAGCACCCCTGCAGACAGACAGGTAAACACAGGTGATACCCTGATGTAAGACGTAGTCTCCGTGACAACACTTACCTGTCAATCAAAGCGTCCACACTCTTAATTCTGCATAACTTTAAGCCTTAATATAATCTGAACAGGTGAGTTGTATATAGATTCACCCTCAGTACAGTTGTCATGAACGGGGAAATTAGCTACAGAGACCAAAACTGTTTTTGTACCAGGCTGTAAACATGTTTATTTCTGCTGTGAAGTTGGACATTTGAACATGGGGACTTATGGAGACTGACTCATTTCTGGAGCCAGCCTCAAGTGGACAACAAGAGACTCTGCAGTTTGTGTTTCACTACAGGGACACGGAGGGAAGATTGTTAAACTATTTTATTATTATTATTATTATTATTATTATTATTTTATTTTATTATTTAATTATTGTTAAATTAATATTTGAGTATTGTCACGTTATACAGTGTGTAACTGGACTCTTCAAGAAACGCCCTCTGACATCAAGTGCAAACACTCAGCTGTTCAGGGTGTGATGTCACTTATAAATAAAGTTTTCTAAAACTTGTCAAATACAGGAAACTAACAACCATGCCTTCAAAATAAAAGCACAACAAAAGCCCTGTTGACTGTTGTTGATTTTCTTCATGGTAACTTAGTTAATTAACAGTAATTAAATTAAAGTAATTAAAAGAAAGTAAATTAACTTAAAGTAATTAAAAGAAAATGTAATTACATTAGTTGGGACATTTTTGATAAAAAAAATAATAAAAAATAACATTTCTGAATCAAACAAACGAATAAATCTTTGGTTTTATGATATTTAATGTTCATAATTGTTTGTAGGAAATAAAAAAAATAATTGGTTGAATTAAAGTTAATTTTAAAGTGTTGAATAAACTCATTTTAATGTTTTCTGTCTTTGTTTTGGGAGCTACGCACAGCTTTTATTCTGAAATCCAGCACAGGAAATCGTGTGAGTGTATAAAAGAGTGTGTGTGCTGTTTCCGGGTTGCAGGTTGCTCGTTGAGAAGCCGTCAGGATGAAACTTTGATCAAAGATCAAAGAATAAGAAGCTGCTGCTGCTGCTGACGTCATCATGGCCATGAAGGTAAGACATCTTTAACCTGCTTACGTCATCGGACTGAAGCGCGCGAGCCTTCGGTGTCTGCGTGAACTTCATGAACGAGTCAAAGAGTCCGTGAAGGCTGCGCGTGAAGGGGGAGTCACGTCATTAACATATCATTAACGTGTCATTAACATATCATTAACACGTACTTAACATATGATTAATGTGTCATTAATTATTGATATAAATATAATTAATAATGTATTTATATTAATGACATAATGACCTTTGAAGATAAAAACTATTGTTTAACCTCAGACAAACGTTCATTAACATTAATAAAACATCAGAAAACTTCACTACAGGTTCAGTAAAACTGTTGAAACGAGTCTGCTGGAAAAAAAAACACATGGACAAAATAAAAAAATAAAGTTATTTCACATGTTTTTAAAAAATAAAGTGGACAACTGTCAAAATACATCATCGTACTTTGTTGTACGTTATCGTGCTTTATCGTACGTTATCATACCTCATCATACTTTAATGTACCTCGTCGTACTTTATCTTACCTCGTTGTACGTTATTGTACCTCGTCGTACCTTATCGTTAATGTTTCAGGAATGTTTTAGGAGCATCTCAGGAAGATCTTTTGTTGTTTCAGGCTCAGGTTCTGTATGACTTCACAGCTGAACCAGGAAACAACGAGCTGTCGATCCGACAGGGAGAGACGGTCATTGTGCTGGACCAGGTACACCCTAACATACACACAGTACACATGTATGTACACAGAGTACCTGTATATATATATATATATATATATATATATATATATATATATATATATATATATATATATATATACAAATATATAAACATAAATATAAGAGAACATACACAGTACATATACACAGAGTACAACGTGTACTCGTACTGTGACACTCTGAATGTGTTTGTGCAGACTGTGGGTGGAGGCTGGATCGAAGCCCAGAACTCCAGAGGACAAACCGGTCTGGTACCTGAAGGATATTTACAGGTGAGTTCACTTCACAAGACCAGGATCAACCACTGACACTCAGGACCAGACTCAAGACCACCACAGACAGACTCAAGACTACCACAGACAGACTCAAGACCACCACAGACAGACTCAAGACTACCACAGACAGACTCAAGACCACCACAGACAGACTCACGACTACCTCAGACAGACTCAAGACCACCACAGAGGAGGTTTGTCGGGGTCATAATATTGAGTTTGTGTTTCAGGTCGGTGGTGGCTCCTGGTCAGAGGGCAGTACAGAAGGATGGGACAGTCAAGGATCTGCACACACACCACAAGGTAACACAGAAAGTTCCAGTGAGAACATAGAACCCGGTTCTGTAAAAACCCAAGGCTGGTTCTGTGAAGGTCTACAACAGGTTTACTCACAGAAAACTGATTCCTGTTCCAGCAGCTGCCGAGGACGATGACGAGTGGGACGACGAGTGGGACGACCAATCAGTGGGTGGTTACCGTGGTGACTATCAGGTGGACGAGGAGGGTGGGGCTTCAGGACAGAGTATGCACGGTCCCTCCATGAAGATCTCCCTAAACAAGTAAAGACACCAGTAGATCTCACAGTAGATCACATAGATTCCTACAGTAGATCACATAGATCATGTACCTCTCAACAGATCCCAGTCAATCCTGATATACCCCAACAGGTCTCAGTAGATCACATTAGATCCTAACAGGTCTAAGTTGATTTCGACAGATCTCAGTGGATCCTTACCAGTCTCAGTAGATCCAACTGGATCCCATCAGGTCTCAGTAGATCCCAGTGTTGACAGGTCTGAGTAGGTCTCAGTAGATCCCGGCAGGTGTCAGTAGATCCCAACAGGTGTCAGTAGATCCCAGTAGATCCCGACAGGTGTCAGCAGTCTCGTGTGTCCTCAGGTTTCCATTCTCCAAAGGTCCGAGTGCTGAAGTCTTCTTGCTAGCTAAACCTCCAGCTAACAGCAGAGACAGACTTCCTGTTTACGTGAGTAATCTGCTTCATTGGTCATCGTATCAAACTGCGTCATCGATCACTGTGCTCTGATTGGCTGCTGCTCATCGTCCAATCAGATGGGAGAAGTGGGTCCAGTCTGGCTGTACCCGTCGGCTCCTCTGGACTGTGTGATCGCCGACCCGAGGAAGGAGTCCAAACTGTACGGACTGAAGAGCTTCATCGAGTACCAGATTACTCCCAATGTAAGGATTACTCACAGTTAGAGTACAGTACACACAGCAGTACACATAGTAATACTCAGTAGTAGTACTTAGTAGTAGTAGTACTCAGTAGTGGTACAGTAGTAGTATTAAGTAGTAGTACTCAGTCTCTGTCCCTCCTCCAGACAACCCACAGACCTGTCAATCATCGCTACAAGCACTTTGATTGGCTGTATGAGCGTCTGCTGGAGAAGTTCGGGTCATCTCTGCCCGTTCCCTCACTGCCCGACAAACAGGTGACAGGTGAGCGATCGCCATGACCACACATGTACAGCACTGTGACAGGTGTGTAGACAGGACGTATCTGTGCTTTCAGGCCGGTTCGAGGTGGACTTCATCAGGACCAGGATGGAGCAGCTGCAGGCCTGGATGACCCGGATGTGTCGGCACCCCGTCGTCTCTCAAAGCCATGTCTTTCAGCTCTTCCTCACCTACACAGATGAGAAGGCAGGTGAAACCCCGCCCACCAGTACGGGTGAGGTTTGGTGCTTGGTCCTGATTGGCTGAAGGCGTGTTTTTATGTTTCAGGAGTGGAAGGCGGGAAAAAGGAAGGCGGAGAAAGACGAGACGGTTGGACCAATGATCTTCAGCCTGATCGAACCTGAAGCTGCAGAACTCGACACCGCTGATGTGTACGTCATTAAATGTCTCACACCTGTACGGACAGGTGAGGTATCAGGACAGGTGAGAGGTGAGGTATCAGGACAGGTGAGAGGTGAGGTATCAGGACAGGTTACAGGTGAGGTATCAGGAAAAGTGAGGTATCAGGACAGGTTACATACAGGTGAGGTATCAGGACAGGTGAGGTATCAGGACAGGTGACAGGTGAGGTATCAGGACAGGTTACATACAGGTGAGGTATCAGGACAGGTGAGGTATCAGGACAGGTGACAGGTGAGGTATCAGGACAGGTTACAGGTATCATAAATCTATATTAACTGTGTGTGTGTGTGTAGTGAACACAGGTGTGAACTCTACAGTCGCTTCACAAAGTCGATGGATGACGGAGTCAAAGAGCTGCTGAACGTCGGACACACACACTGGAAACGCTGCACAGGACGTCAGTAACACACACACACACACACGCTCACGTCTTTACAAACATTTTTTTTTAAATTTTAATATTTAAGATAATTTTTTTTTAAATAAAATATTCACGTTCTACATCAGTTTCCTCATGGTCGATCAAAAAAAAATAGTGTTATGTTTCCTGTCTGTGTGCGTGTGTGTGTGTGCAGCATTGCCTAAAGAATACGAGCGGATTGGTCGAGCCTTCAGGAACCTGTCCAGTGTTTTCATCAGCAGCAAGTATCCAGGTGAGGAGACAAGGACGGAGGACACAAGGAAACAAAGACGGGGGAGACAAGGAGACAGGGAGGGAGAGGTTTTTTAGGCAGAAGCTGAAGTACGTCATTAACACATTAAGTTTCTTCGAAGGCATCAGTACACTGTGGTCAGATTACATCATCATATTAAACATGACCTCACATGTATCGGTGTGTTGTGATTCATTGTCCTCAGAGTGTGTGTTTGTTTCAGGAGAGCAGACGCTGACTGACGCTCTGACAGCTGCTGGACAAACGTACGAGGAGATCGCAGAGATCGTCGCTCAGCAGGTACAACACCACAACAGTACTCTGATTACTCTGATTACTACTCTCATTCTCTCTCATACTTTGTGTAGTACTTTGAGTTTCATCCTATGCTTTCTGATGAAGTTTCCTGGACTTCATCATGTTTGTGGTGCTCTATATTTTATATGAACATAACCACGTGTCTAACCTCTGTGACCTCTGATGACCCCTGTGACCTTTGACCTTCAGCCTCAGAAGGACCTTCACTTCCTGTTGGAGATAAACGGCGAGTACAAAGGCCTGCTGGGATGTTTCCCAGAAATCATTGCTGTACACAAGGTACTCTACACACACACACACACCAATCCTAACCATCTTAGAGGTGGGGCTTCAGCACTAAGGGGGCGTGTCCTCACCTGTGTGTGTCAGGCTGCGGTGGAGAAGGTGAAAGATTCCGACCGTCTGCTGTCTGCAGGAAGAATTAACAACGACGACAGGAAGTGCATGAAGCACCGCCTCAGCTGCATGAACTACGCCCTGCAAGGTAACCACAGTAACCATAGCAACCATGGTAACAGGGCGTAACCATAGCAACAGTGTGTAACTTGACTCTTGGTGTCTCCCTCAGCTGAGATGAATCATTTCCATAGCAACCGTATCTACGACTATAACAGAGTGATGCAGCTTTACCTGGAGCGACAGGTGACCTTCTACCAACAGGTGAGGAGGGGGTGGGGTGGAGGGGAGGGGCCAACTGTAGGACAGCTGTGTGATGTCATCTCCTCTCTGCTCTCTGATTGGTCAGATCGCTGACAAGCTGAGAGGCGCTCTGAGCCAGTTCACCACGCTGTGAGGATAACATCACCGATGACATCACAGCTCAGTGACATCACATTTGTAACATATTTTTAATATTAATGAGTGTTGAATATTAATGAGTCTGTTCAATATTAAGTCTACTACATTTCTATTTGAATATTTTACGCTTTGATCATTAACGTCTCATTAGTTTAAAATATATTTAACGAGTTTGTATCTTTCAACATTAAAATTCATTTTTGTTTTTAATTATTTTTATTAAATCTATTTTAATTATTTACAGTTTAAATAAAACAAACTGACCCTGAAACAGGAAGTGTCGAAGCGGCAAGTCACCAGGTGTGTCGAAGCAGCAGGTCACCAGGTGTGTCTCCGTGTTCTGCTGCCATCTGGTGGCCGATGTCTGAACTGCAGCGTCAACGTGACATCAACAAACTTTATTAACAAAAAAACAGACAAAACAGGAAGTTATGTTTTCACAATAAAAGCTTTGATTGTATGATCAGATAAATGTGCTTTTATTTTAAACAGTTCGGATTTGAATTAATTAATTAATTAAATGAATTAGAGCAAAGCAGCCTGCAGACTTTCTCAACGCCTTCAATCATTTACATGACATCCACAACATGAACACATGAACACAACATGAACACAGTAAACACATAAACACATGAACACATGAAGACAACATTAACACAACATGACCACAACATGAACACAACATTAACACAACATGACTACATGAACACAGCATGAAGACAACATTAACACAACATTAACACAACATTAACACAACATGACTACATGAACACAGCATGAACACAACATGAACACATGCACATCTCCCAGCAGGACTGGGACGTCAGGCAAGTGTGACGCTTTTGTTTGCGTGTCAGTGGAAACCCGCACATTCTTGTGTTGTATAGTCCCGCAGCTGAAACCGCAATAAATCACCAGAGAGACTGTGGGCGGTTCTTTCTCTGCAGCGGAATAGAGCGAGGCAGAAGGGGGACAGTCCGCCGGAGGGACCGCACTCTGACCCGCCTCAGTCCGCCGGAGGGACCGCACTCTGACCCGCCTTAGTCCGCCGGAGGGACCGCACTCTGACCCGCATCAGTCCGCCGGAGGAAACGCACTCTGACCCGTATCACTCCGCTGGAGGGACTGCACTCTGACCCGCATCAGGACGTGGATTTACCCGGGACCAGCCAGTGGAGATCCGCGGAGTCTCTCCTGTTGTGAGTCTTAAAGTCTTTAAACGGTGAACAAAGTTTCGGTGCCGAGTCAGAGTCTCAATGTCTCCATGAATCTAACATGAACAGTCTGCAGGAGAACCACGAACCTCCTCCACTGGGTTAGAACTGACACCAAAAACCCGAGAACCGGATCCATGTTCCTGTTCCCATCACTTCATCTCTGACTCTCCATCACTTAATCTCGCAGCAGGTCTGTCAGACTGGACCGTTCCCGGTGTTCTGAACATGAGCTGAACCGAACCGTGAACACACCACAGGAACGATGTCACAGCTCAGTTTGAAGACGCTTAGTGTTTTTTAACCGTTTTCGTTTTTCTCCTCCTCCTCCTCCTCCTTTGACTAATTGTGTCTTTGTTTAAGGTCGACTGTAAACTTTTATTTTGAAGGTCGTGACCTTTCAGTTTAAAGTCTCCTGCTGAGCTTTTATTTTAAACTGCAGATTCAAAGAAACTCTTCTTCTTCTTCTCTTGTTTTTTCTTCTAAGGGAAATTTTAAAAAGCCTGTTGCTCTCCGTGAGATTCAGTTCAGTTTTTTCTTTGTTTTGTTCTTGTTGTGTTAAAGTTTGAACTCACTGAACATGTTTTTATTCTGCAGATTGTTTCGATGAGCTTTAATGATTTAAATATTAATGATTATTGACCATGTGGAAACAGGAAGTTCTCTCCTTCAGCTCTCACTTTATTGATCTGCAATGATCGCCATGCTTCCTGTTTTTTGTTCGTCCGTCTGTGTCAGTTTATTACCGATGTTTGACCTCCTGACCTCCGTCTGTCGCTCTGTTTGTGGTCGGGTTGATGGACGGTGACAGTGATCGACAGTCTGAGTTTTATTATCTGCAGTCAGACGTCAATCATTGTGGATGTGTTGAACATTTAACACGCAAAGAATCTTTAATTAAATGTAAATGTTTGATAGATTTTATTTATATTTTTATCAGCTGAGCCCAGAAAAGACTCTGGAAGTTCTGATCTCTCTCTTCCTGTTTTACAGGTGTGAAGTCAACCACCATGAGTCTGAACGCCAACGACCTCACTGAGCTCATGGAGGTGTGGGAGGAACTAAACCTGACCGCTGGCGATCACGACAACCTGTCCCACGTGGAGACGCTGCTGTGTTCAGGCACCGTGAGCCACACCGCCTTCCTGCACATCCTGTCTGTCCTCTATATCTTCATATTCCTGGTGGGCTTCGCCGCCAACGCCCTGGTGGTCTGGGTCAACCTGCACTCCGACAGGAATCGCTATGAGACGCACCTGTACATCCTGAACCTGGCCGTGGCCGACCTGTGCGTCGTGGCCACGCTGCCGGTCTGGGTGACCTCGCTGCTGCAGGGCGGTCACTGGCCCTTTGGAGAGGTTGTCTGTAAACTCACTCACCTGGTCTTCAGCATGAATCTCTTCAGCAGCATCTTCTTCCTCACCTGCATGAGCGTGGACCGCTACCTATCCGTCACCTTTTTCACTGATGCTCCCAGTAGCCACAGGAAGAAGGTGGTGCGACGACTGATCTGCATCCTGGTTTGGCTGCTAGCGCTGGCAGCCTCCGTCCCTGACACCTACTTCCTGCAGGCGGTCAGGTCTGTGCACTATAACGGCACTGTGTGTCGCCCGGTGTACCCGTCCGACAACCCTCGAGCATGGATGGTGGGTGTCCAGCTGAGCTTCATCATGCTCGGCTTTGCTGTCCCTTCCCCCGTCATCGCCATCTTCTACCTGCTCCTGGCGGCAGTGATCCCCCCCAGCTTGGACCAGGAGCGCCGCATTAGCCGCCGGATCATCCTCGTCTACATCGTGGTGTTCCTGGTGTGCTGGCTGCCGTTCCACGCCGTTCTCCTGCTGGACACGCTGTCGCTGCTCAACCTCATTCCCTTCAGCTGCCGGTTAGAGAACTTCCTGGACGTGGCGCTGCACCTGACACAGTGTTTCTCGCTGGTCCACTGCTGCATCAACCCTGTCCTGTACAACTTCCTCAACAGTAACTATCGCTATGACCTCATGAAGGCCTTCATCTTCAAGTACTCTACCAAGACGGGGCTCACCAGACTCATCGATGGCTCGCACACCTCTGAGACTGAATACTCGGGAGTGGCGATGGACAACAGCGTCCCAATGTGAACTCGTCTTCAGATTCTCAGACACTTTGAGAGACGAGGTGGTGGTGTTCCAGTCTGAAGTCTGTCCCTGGTGGCTGCGATCTTGACATGAGCACCACCAGCTATGGTGCCTTGGTGGTCAAACACCCTGATGGTCTGGGTCACTATGATGGACAATAGTCTCCATATGTAAAGACCTCTAAAGACTTCTTGGTGGCAGAAATCCCAGTTCAGACAAGATGCCATAAGCATTAGCAAGACATACAAACTCTTCTACCTGTCAAACCACGATAGAGCTGATCGTTGATCAATTTGTTTCTTTGTCCTGGTGACTTTGCAGATGCTGACCACATTTTGTCCCTAAAAAATACTGACAATGACTGTGTGATGTCTCTTCTTCTGCTTTCGGCTTTTCCCTTCAGGGGTCGCCACAGCAAATCAGTTGCCTCCATCTAACCCTGTCTTCTGCATCCCCTTCTCTCACACCAACTACCTTCATGTCCTCTTTCACTGCATCCATAAACCTCCTCTTTGGTCTTCCCCTAGACCTCCTGTCTGGCAGTTCAAAACTCAGCATCCTTCTACCAATATATTCCCTATCTCTCCTCTGGACATGTCCGAACCGTCTCAGTCTGATGTGGTGATGTGTGATGTCTGAACCATTAATACTAGACCAAAAAAAAGCACTCAAGTACAACTTTACAGTACTTGTACTTTTAATAATTTCTATTTTATGCTCCTTTCTGTCTACTGCACGACATCTCAGATATACTTCTTGACAGCTTTAGCTACATATGTTGTATATGTTTTACTATTAAATATTAAACTATATTCACAAAATACGTCGAGTTTATAAAATATGTTTTACTGTTAAACTCAATGTGGTTTGTGCATGGCACATGCAATGTCAAATTCATCAACAATAAAAATAAGAATGAATATTTATCTTTGCAAATCTGCCAAATTTAATTCTTTGCAGGAAATTTTATTTGGAGCCCAAAAAACACAAAGTTTAGTTCTTACTGTCAAACCTGATGCAGGAAAGAAATGTTCAAGGATCCTTGGAGCAGCTTCAAGGACACATCTGATAATTTATTTTGTCATTTTTGTGGCTCCAAACTTAAATCTGTGTAAATGAACGTGTTTCTCATCAGGACTGTTTATATATTATACAGCATATCTATCATTGTGATACAGCATATGTATGTATGTTTAGCGTGTAGGTTGACTTACTGTGTTTTCTTCCTGCAGGCCTTTGAACACTCCGTCTCTGTGACTGTCTTTGTGACTGTCTCTGCTGAACAGGTGTTTCACATGAATCACTGTGTTTACCTGACTGAGGTCACACGTGTGTGAGGTCATTAGATGCAGGTGTGACAGCCTCAATCACAGAGCTGTGAAGAGACACAGAGGCGCCACTCAAACACCACATGACTGACTGACAGACAGACAGACGCTCATCAGAGGAAACAAACTGCTGAGCTGACGGATGGTGGGAACAAAAGGGTCGGTCTGAGCACGCTCAGTGGCGAGGATCAGAGGAGCTGTAACCTTTGACCCTGCTGTAGTTCACACAAACACCTCTGTGTGAGCCTGCTCTCTGCTGACCTTTGACCCGGCGTGTTTACCGTCAGCACATTCCTCACGTCCTGTTCCAGACTCACCGTCTCCATGGTTACAGAGAGGCCACACACCTGATTAGCTTAGATCAAAGCAGTCCTCAATGAGGATGTGAAGCCTGAAAATCACCTTAAATTCTGGGTAATTAATTTGATTTAAACTACAAGTTCTGAATCTTCTTCAAGGACCCTAAAACCTTCTCAAGGAATCCAGCAACTGCATTGCCTCCTCAAGGGTCCCTGGAACATAGTCAAGGACACCTATCCTTCCTTAAGCATACCATCTCCACAAAGAGTCCTGGGACTTCCTCAAGGACCCCATCGCCTCCTCAAGGATTCCTTGAGCCTACTGGAGAACAAGCACTGCTGGAACATCTTCAAGAAATTCCAGAACTATACCCTGGAACCTCCTCCCAGCTCCTGGAAATACCTCAATGGCTCACAGTGACACCTGGTGGTCAAAGACTGCTGCTTCCCTGAATATTCATGAGCCTGACACCCCCCCTAACCCTGATGATGTCACAGTGATGTCATCAGTCATCCAGCCTGTGTAACACCGGGTTCAGACATGTTGTTTGTTGCTCAGTTGTCTATTACACAAGTTGTCTGTTGCACTCCACGTGACAGACTGTTGACTGGACACCGTGCTGCTGTTGTTGTTGTGAAACACATTTATGTTTTACTTCCTGTTGGATTCATAAACTATTGTCATGAAACAGAAATAAATTGTCTTTTTTTAAGATCAACTGTTTCCTCTAGGTGTTTGGACTGTTTTGAGGGTGTTGTGGGGGGGCAATTTTTTTTTTTTTTTGGGGTTGTTGCTGTGTTTTTGGGTGTTGTTGTTGTGTTTTTGGTGTTGTTGTTGTGTTTTTGGGTGTTGTTGTTGTGTTTTTGGGCTGTTGTTTGTTCTCAAAGGACAGGACCAGCCAGTGTCTGATCTGTCTGCTGGGGTCTGATCCTCAGTCAGGCACGTGCAGCAGCAGGAGGGGCTGATGGGAGTCTATTTTCTCCGAATCAGTGTGACAAACAGCCGGTGGGGGGGTCGGGTGCCCGACCCCACGGGGGTATAAAGGCTGGAGGGTTTGAGACGCTGGCAGATTGAAATAAACCACAGAGGAAGACATACAAAGAGGACCAGAAGAAGAACATGGACATCCAGACCGGTCAGTTGGTTCGACCAATCAGTGCCATGGAGAGTCTGGAGAAGCAGCTCAGCTGTCCGATCTGCCTCGACATGTTCACCAAGCCGGTGGTCATTCTCCCCTGCCAACACAATCTGTGCCGCGGCTGTGCCAATGACCTTTATGAGTCCAGGAACCCCTACCACTACTCAGGGGGAACCTTCCGCTGCCCCACCTGCCGCTTCGAGGTGGTTCTGGACCGGCATGGCGTGTACGGGCTGCAGCGGAATCTGCTGGTGGAGAACATCATCGACATTTACAAGCAGCAGCAGGAGAGCCAGGGAGGTGACGGCGAGGAGCCCCCTCTTAAAGACAAAGACGTCAAGGAGCCGAAGTGTAAGGAGCATGAGGACGAACGCATCAACATCTACTGTGTCAGTTGCCAGACGCCAACCTGCTCCATGTGTAAGGTGTTTGGACAGCACAAAGATTGCGATGTGTCACCGCTGCACACTGTCTACCAGAGCCAGAAGAACGAGCTGCGCTTGGCCGTGGAGCTGCTTGCCACAGGAAACAGCTGCATCCAGGCTGTCATGGCGCAGATGGACGACACATGTAAGCTGATCCAGGAGAACGGAGAGCTGAGGAAGAGGCGGCTGGGTGAGAGCTTCGACCTGCTGTACGCCATCATGGAGGAGCGTAAAGGCCAGCTGCTGGAGCGGATCAGCCAGGTGGAGCAGGACAAAGTGTCCACGCTTAGAAATATGGCAGACCAGTACAAGCAGCAGCTGCAGCTCAGCAACCAGCTGCAGGAGAAACTGGTGCAGAGCGTCCAGTCCGTCGGCGCCGCACAGTTCCTCCTCACCGCCAAGCAGCTGCAGGAGGAAGCCAAGCAGGCTGCCAGGGCGGCCCAGCTAAAGAGGCCCGAGCCGGGATACGAGAGCATGGAGCACCTGAGTCTGGACACCCAGGAGGCCGAGGCCCTGCTGTCCTGCATGGACTTCACACAGGGGGGCGAGGAGGAAGACCAGGACTCTGACACAAAGTAACAAGAGTAAGAAAAACTTTTTAAAAAAAAAAGTTCAGGACATTTTTTTACTCAAATACAAAATGAAACATTTTGTTGGACTTTTTATACTTTTCTATCTCTGAATGTTTTTCTCGCTCGACATTCGAGACAAAGTCTGAAACGAGCTTCTGTGTCTGAAATGTCTTTTGAACGTGTGAATAAAGTTTTATTTGACTGATCGTATCGTCCTTGTTATTTCTCAGGGACTCTCCCAGCCTCAAACAGTCTGTATTTAGGGGTGCACATGTCCTATATTTACTGAGGTCAGTGAACGCCTCCTGACCTTACTTAGTCGTCTGTTGCTGTAAACGGAGGCTATTTTTACTGAGTGGTGACAGGACGCGAATAGCTTGGTTCAAGAGGATCTTTCTGGGAGGGTCAGGTGGGTCTTGTTTCTCACAGTGACCCAGCTGGACTGAGGCATGCTGGGAAACAGGCTGAGGCTGTTATCAGGGCTGTTTGTGGATGTGAAGAGGTCAACCTGGATTACATCACACTTTGATAAGAGTCAACAGAATACCGCCTTACTTACTGTTTCTTTACTGGAAACAAACTCCACATGAAGGTCAGATGAGATCCTGTTGGACACATTAAATATTTTAACACAGACTGAATGTAGACATGACATCGAGTACGTGGAAGACCGAACAAGTTGTGAAGTTTGTACCACGGATGTCAGCAGAGTTCAGATCCTTCTCAGAGTACTCTGTATCTGCCTGTTGGTCTTCAAGTCCAGCAGGCAGCTAACAGGACCGAGACAGTGAATATATAATGTCTGGAATCAAATCACACTCCCTGTTTCACAAATAAAAGCATTCATTATGTAGAATGGATAGAATATAATGTTATAATATAACATGGTCTAATCAAAAAGTACCTCAAAGTTTGAGTAAAGTACTTTTTAAATCAACTCATTAAATGTCAGATAATTCATCCTGTTAACAGTCTGTCTGGTTGTTTGCAGTGTTTAGCTTGATTCTCACTAACTTTAGCGCTAACAGAACACTACATGTTATTTATAGCTTTCCATGTGACTAACGTTAACGTGATCTATGATGCTAACTCATGATGCTAACTCATGTTTCCATGTTCTGTCATCATCAGAGAAACATGTCAGTGAACAAACATCTTATAAGATATAAAGACATCAAATGTGTGAAGTCAACGTCTGCTCTCAGATCAGCCTGAAGGAACATCACACTTTAAGTTTGCACACTTCCTGTTTGACTGACTGTGACAAGCAACACCTCAGCTGGCTGACGAGTGAAACATATGGGTTTAGATCAGCTGAAGATGATGAAGCCTGAGGGGCACTGACTGTGACAACTTTACTTTATTCTGAACATCCACGCGACGATGACCCCCAGTCAAGTCAACAGGTTCGTGAACAGATGACGGAGGTTCAGGATCATCTGGGACCAGATGAGATACTACGTTTCCTGCATAATGCAACCAATAACTAACAATCAGACAACCTTATCATACTTAACAGTTATCTAGTGTTTCTGTAGCGTTGACAAAATGTTAAAAAAAATAAACATATAAGCAGTTTGAAGTAAAGTAATGCTCCCTGTTCTGTCCAGGGAACTGTTTCTATAATCCAGAGTTATGAAGATAAAGTACTTGTATCTTTACTAAATTAACGTGCTGCGCTAGCAAATCCTCAAAGTGTTGATGGTCTGAAGACTGAGGGGGATCAGCTGGGTCCAAGTCTGAAGACTGAGGGGGGTCAGCTAGGTCCAGGTCTGAAGACTGAGGAGGATCAGGTCTGATGTTGGAGGTGATGACAGCTGTTGTCTCCAGGGATCCTCAGGGACATCAGCCTTGTTGAGTCCAGAAACACTGTGGATACTTCAGGGAATGGGCACAGGGTCGGATGTCTGTAAATTCATGTTGCGTTTGTGGAACAAAGGAACTTTTAGTTTCTCTGTGTTTGTCTTTCTTTAGAAAAAGACTGAATAAACTCCATCTCAACATCTTCATCGCTGTGGGTTCATGAATATGACACATGACATCTAACAGATTATTTACAGCAAGAAACTTTGACAAAATCTGTTACAGGCAGACGGTCAGAAGAATCCTCAGGGGGGCGCTGGAGAGCTGGAGCGAGGCTGGTGGATGGAGGGAACGAGGTGATGACCTCATGAACCTGAAACGAGGCTGGACAGGGAGACTGCATCCATCCATCCATCTATCTATGACCCTCAGGTAATTATCCCTGACAATGTCATTGTTTTGGGTAAAGCACGTGCTGTGACGTCACGTCATATTCAGCAGCGCGCACAGCAGAGCATCACTTGAGCTGCACGCGGAGCCGCAGACTGACCCAGTCTGATCTCTGCACCTGTTCGTCTTGGCTCGGTTCAGGCTCCGGAGGATGGAGTCAGCAGCGGTTTGACAGAGGAGCGGCGCGGTAGTCCGTTTCAGGATGTGACTCCACTCAGCTTTGCGTCCAGCGTGCGGTACCGCTAGCTGTATGGCCAGCTGGGCTGCATGTGGTACAACTCCTGCTTCGGTGAGTCTGCGCGGGGCACACAAGCATCACCTGGGGAGGGTGTTTATCAATTAAACTGACAGCCAAGTGTGAAGTTCGCTCAGGTGTGAACTTCTGTCTTCTTTTTTTTTTTTTAATAAAGATTATTTTTTTGGCTTTTTCAAGCTTTATTTTGATAGAGACAGCTGAAGAGTGACAGGAATGTGAGGAGAGAGAGATGGGGAATGTCATGCGGGAAAGAGCCACAGGTCCTGCTCTGCTGGATGCCGTATGGCATCGTCGCCATGATGGCCATGTTCGGCCGGCCCGGGGTCATCGGCCCAGTCGCCAGCGTCGTCCCATCGATCCTCGCCAAGAGCAGTACTGTCTTTAACCCGCTCATCTACATCTTCATGAACAAACAGGTGAGAGCAGAGGAGACCGGGCTTCTGATGTCAGAAAGAGGCAGTTCAATCAGACCAGACGCAGACAGGAAGTGGCCGGTCCAAAAACAGAACATGTAAAATTTCAAAATAAAACAGGAAACAAAGACAGGAAGTGGTACAGGAGAATTTTAAAAATAAAACAGGAAACACAGACTTAAGTTTGGTTTGAACTCATTTTACTTGACAGTTTAACACGCTGACAGGAAACGCACCATTCTCTGAATCACCGTGGTAACAACACATTAACCAATCAGAATTATGACCAACAGTCGTGACCAATCAGAGCGTCCTGAACCCCCCCCCCCCAGTGGACCGTCCTGAACCCATCTGATCGTGGTCCACAGTGGTCCGTCCTGAACGCCCTCTGATGATGGTCCACAGTGGACCGTCCTGAACCCCCTCTGATCGTGGTCCACAGCGGTCCATCCTGAACTCCTCTGATCGTGATCCACAGTGGTCTGTCCTGAACCCGCTGATCATGGTCCACAGTGGACCGTGCTGAACCCCCTCAGCGTGACCTTGCCCCTCTTCAGCTGGTCTGGTGGACTCTGGTTGATCTTCTGGACCAGCAGCTTCTCGTACAGCAGAGGGTGGTAGGCGCCCAGCGTGCAGGCATCGTCGTGGTAACGCTCATAGTAATGACACAGGTCGGTTCTACGGATGGACGGGATGAACTCGTACACGCTGACCTCACCACACAGTGACATCATCAACAGGAGACCTGAAACAGACAGGGACATGTGACATCATCAGCAGGAGACAGGAATATGACTCCCCAACTCTGTTAGCTGTTTTAGCTCTGCTAGCTCCCTCTTAGTGCTGTTAGCTCCCTGTTAGCTCTCTGTTAGCGCTGTTATCTCACTGTTAGCTCTCTCTTAGCTCCGTTAGCATCACTGACTCTGTTTTTGTTGCTTCCTCAGTTCTTCCGCTGCTTCCTGACTTTGTTCCACTGTGATCAGCTGACTGAGAACGGACACTCCTCAAAGACTATTTTGGTCCAGATGAACTGTCGAGCACGTCAGAGCAGCCCGGCGCCCACCGGACCACCCGGTACCAGCCCAAGACTGCTAACCGGCGACACCACTGCCAGAACCAGTATGCCTGACAAGGACAGAACCAGTGCTGACATGTCCAACAAAACTGATGCTGCCGAGCCACCTGAGACCTCCTCCTGGAGGTGTTTAGTTTGTCCATTGTGGACTACAGTAGAAACATGGTCGGTCAACATGGTGGACTCAGAGTCATGAAGGTCTTACATGTGGACCTTTAGGCTCCAGGACCAGTTCAGAACCTGTTCTACAGATTATGATGGAGATGTACACAGATAAGACAAACATCAGTCAAATGAACTGATCCAGAACCAGAAGTCCTGTAGGGGGGCACACAAAGACAACATCAGACCATCAGGTCCAAAGCAGGACATCGAATTCATAGACACAGACAAAAGATCTCCAATAAATACACTTAACTCTGTTAGCTGTTAGCTCTGTTTGCTGTAAACACACCAGCTGCTAACAGCATGGTAGTGCCTGGCTAACGTTAGCTAGATGAGTAGCAGCAGAAGAGGATGCGCGGCGCTCTTCCTGACGGACGGCTTCAAACTGTTTGCTGTGTTCTAATTGGACGGATCACAAGTTGACCCATCTGATCTGTAGGAGGTTTAATGACCAGCATGATTCTCTGTAAAACTGAGCACTCATGAATAAAATCAGTGTTTGAAAATTTGAGTTTGAATCAACTCTATTTATTAAAAATAAAAACACGCTGCTTCCTGTTTCACACGCGTTCAGACGGTTATCAAACATAAAGTTTGATTTCTTTGATCATTCACAAACTTAAATTTTATTTGTTTTTGTGTTTTGTGTAGTAGTTGTGTAGTCTGTACCTGTGAACCCTGACGAGGGCGGGTTTGGCTGGATCCGGTCCTCGGTGTGGTCTTGGATCAGGTCCCACAAGCTCCAGATGAATCCTGGGTGGAGAATGTAGAATGGCTGCTCAGGTCGGAGGCGACGCGTTCAACGTATGCAGAGAACAGATCGAAGTCCGGCTTCTCAAACCACTGAAGAGAAACAATGACAATCACAACGACGAATCAGCAGCACGATCAGTCATCAGAACCAGAACCAGAGCTCACCTTGGTTAGGTTGAATGAGTACGGAGCCGGATCCCAGACCAGCAGAGTGACGTTCTGATACAACAAGCTGCTGTTGAAGTGATGTTTGGGCCGAGCCATGATCTGACGAAGGAGACCGTTTAAATGTATACTCAACAACACACATACATACACACATACATACATACACGGAGTCTGAACCTGGGAGTTGATGATGCGGATTGTAGTCTTCGTCCCCACATCTCTCTCAAAGCCTTTGGTGGGAGCGGCGTTGAAGCGAAGAACTGCATCATGGGAATCTGAGAAGAACATCAGCAGGTTAACGCTGTACCTGAACCTGAACCCATATCACACTCAATATGCCCCCCCCCCCGGGTCCTGTATGTGGACCCCCAGGTCCTGATTCTGTGGACTCACCAATCTCCATCCCCAGTGAGGAGTTCAGGATGGCTCCGGCTGACGTCACCACAGCACAGGTCCTATACCGAGACATCCGGAGCTCCTGCAGGGGCAGTGAAGGCACCAGACGGGCCCAGCCCAGACCAGAGAATGGCTCCTCTGTCCCGTCCACGGTCCGGATCCTGGTTCTCCTTTTTAACTCACAGTACAGCTGCAGACCAGACCTGTGCCCCCCCCTTCGACCCCCGTACATCACCTGGTGCCTGTTAAAGCTCAGCTGGACCTTCAGAACCTTTTGGAGACGAGGGCTCAGCATCCCCACTGACAGGTTCCCGGTCCAAAGTCTCTGCAGGATCTCCAGAGACCTGGACCTGGAGTAGATCTTAGACCTGGACCTGTAGTCAGTCCTCCGTCTCCTCCAGTCCTTTTCCTTCAGTCCAGCAGGTCTCAGGGACCCCCTCTGGGAGACCAGGCGGCGGGTTTCAGTCCGGGTGAGTCCGGACTCAGGAGCCGATCTGGACCAAAGCGGTGAGGATGACCTGAGGTCCAGGAAGTGACAGAGCAGGGACAGGAAGAGGACGAGCCAGACCAGCAGGACCAGCAGCAGCCACGTCCTGTATTGCTTCATACTGGATGGTGTCCGTCAGCGTCAGTCGACACCAAACTTGCTATAATGTTCGGCTGATTCAAGGAGGTGGGTCCTGGCTTTGATTGACGGCTGCTGTGCGTTACCTGTGACAGGTGTGAGGCGCTTATGGGCCAGTGTTCCCTCCCTGCTGACTGTCAGGATCAGTCTGTCCTCCCAGAATGCCATGCTTCATCTTCCACAGCGAGCTGCAAACTTTCCTTTTATTCTCTGCTGTGGGGTTTGGAGGGTCTGCTGCGCTCTGATTGGCCACCTCGGTCTTTCTCACGGCGACACAACACACAGGGCAGTTACCGTGACGACCACCATAATGCTGTGGATAATGCTGCGTTCAGGTCACGTCTCACGGACCGTAAATACGAGCCTCAGAGGGAGAAAAGAACCAGTGAGGGGTTAACTGAAGGTCTGAAGGTTGGACCAGGTCCCAGAGGGACTGTGGGAAAGAACATCCACTGTGAAAGAGACCGGGGTGTTTGGACCTGAACAGAACCAGAACAGACCCTGAACAGAATCTGATTACTGTTAAGATCAATTCATGTTTAATAAAACTAGCTTTTGATCTCTGAGCTTCAGTGCTGAGTTCAGCAACTATCAATCAGATATCAGTGATCAGATATCAGTGATCGATACGTTGGTCTGACTCGACAATAAAAACAGACTGAAAGATGTTTGATGAGTTTATTATTATCGAGTTTCTCAAACAAAATGATCAATAAACCCACTGAGCCGCTACATGTTGATCAACTGATACCCACATCCTGATCAATAGGACACAGAAATACATTAAAGTTTCCCAATCAGAACCAATGAGAGCAATATTCACAAACACAATTTGAAAAATGAAGAAATTCTGCTTCAACTTTAACGAGCAGACGATGGCCCGGTTCCCAACACTGCATCTGTCCATACCGGACCAGCGTCAATGTTCCGGTCCACATAAATGTGAAGAAGTTGTCAATATAAGCAGAGTTTCTTTGTCGTTTGCAGCGCCACTCAACAACGAGTCTTGCATTCAGAAACTGAAGAATTTTTTTGATGCAATCAAACGAAATTTAAAAACTTTGACAGCAAAAACATTCTTCCTTTGACGGACGGCGACATGTGACAGCAGCAGCTGATCACGTCAGACAGCGTCCTGAGATCATGACTGACCGGATGACGCGAGGCGCCTGTCTACCTGCACACACCTGACCCCGCTGCGTAAAGATGGCAGGATTTTACATCCCACGAAAAGTCAAGAAACAAACAAACACAGAGTCCCGACTCAGGTGTGTCCCCACACATAGCCACGCCCCCTTCAGGTACCTGAATGTCGTCATAAAAGTGGGCGTGGCTGGATGCTGCTTAATTCCTCTGTTTGTTTGGTTCTTTGATGGTCTTTAAAATGATTTCAAACAGCCCAAAAAAACCAACAAGACGAACACGAGGAAACATTCAGACAACTCAGAGAGAGCGAATAAAAACACAAACAATCAAAATAAAGTTTAAAAACTCTGCTGCTGACCCGGGATGGACCGGTCTGACCCAGTCTCTCTGCTGTAGTCCAGTCTTTGGGGGAAAGAGCGCCCTGGGTGTCAGAGGAGAGGTAGTGCCACAGTTCACACAGATGGAGCAGCTGAATGTCAAAAAGCAGATGTAGTTGTTGTTTGAATTTTTTTGATTGATTTTCAGATTCACGTCATTGTTGGTTTTTCTTATTTTCCAGGTTTGTTATAGATGAATAATTAACGAGCACAGAGGTCACATGTCAGAAAGTTCACAGGTCTGAAGAGTCATGTCACGTGCGGATGTTTGTTTTAGTTAGCTCCACCCGTCTGATGCTGCATGCAAAGTCAAAACAAGTGCTGATTGTCAGTCTGTCTGTCAGGGTGCAAATGAAAACATGGCACAGAGTTCACCGAAAGATCCAACCCGGGTCGGAGCGTCACTGCTGGGCCAGCAGGGCGCTCCGGTTTGCCTTCATCTTCTCCAGGCGTTTGGAGAGGTGGAGGTTACTGACCTCCAGCTCATCGATCCGGTCCAGAGCCGAGCGGAGCTGCAGGGAGATAGGACCAGAACAACACAGTTTAACGGAGACAGAACCAGAACAACACAGTTTAACGGATAACAGAATCAGAACAACACAGTTTAACGGGAGACAGAACAAGAACACAGTTTAATGGATGTTGTTGTTGGTTGTTGCCGTGGTTGTCTCACCTCTCTCTGAAGTTTTCGCTTCTCCACTTTCAGCTCATCTTCGAGCTTCTCTGCATTTTCTGACGCAATCTTGTATCGAGTCACCTGACCTTCCAGTCGGATCACCTGAGTTAAAAGAAAAGAAAAGATTCGCCTCATCGTGTTGTCTTTTTTTTTAAACAATCACGTCTGACTCCTAGGAACCAACAGAGATAAGGATGATGTCTGTATATAATCTATGAGATATAAATGAAACCAGTGTCTTTATACGCTGATGATGCCGCTTTCTTTTAAAGATTAAAAACTCTTTCAGGTTGTGTTCCAAACCATGAAGTAAATTATGAATGTGTCCAAACTCACGTTTTGTTCCAGAGTTGTGACTTCCTGTTCGGATTTCACCAGTTTGAACTTGAGATCACTCATCTGCCTGTTGGCGTCTCCTGAAAACAGGAAATTAAACATGAAGAAGAAGAAGAAGAAGAAGAAGAAGAAGAAGAAGAAGAAGAAGAAGAAGAAGAAGAAGAAGAAGAAGAAGAAGAAGAAGAAGAAGAAGAAGAAGAAGAAGAAGAAGAATTTTGGTTAGTATTTACTCTGAAGGTCCAGAAGATGAGAATCCATCCCGTTCTCCAGACTGCCCTCTGGATTCTGAACTCCGTCAGTCCCGTTGTTCGGTCTCTGATCCAGTTGAGACTTTAACAGTCTCACCTGCACACAAAGAAAGACTTGAAGAAGATTCATTTTAATAAACAATGATTTTTTTAAATCAACATTCAGAGTCTGAAGTCACCTCATTGTGTAAACTCTCTCTTTCTTCAAACAGCTTCTTTAGCCGGAGTTCTGAAACACAAAAAAACACAATAAAGACCTCTGGGTCCAGATCAGACCACAATGAAGGGAATAAGACTAAATTGCCTGATTTGTTTGTTACATCATTACCATGGAGGAAAAACTTCCTGCTTCAAATCAATCATTTCCAACCTCAACCTCTCAAAGTCTTGGTCTTATCTTGGTCTTGGTTTAGGTGGTCTTGACTATAACAGTGTACTTGATGTTTGTTGTGGAGTCTGTTAAAACTGACTTAATGAACCTTCATTATAATTCACATTAACAGGAAACTGAAAACTGCAGTCAGCAGCTTCATCTTCAAACATTTATGGACTGAATCAGAAACACAAAACAAAAGCAGTAATCAAAATATTTAAATGAATTATTCATCAAAGAAACAAACAAAAACATTCATAAACAGTCTCTGAATGTTTTAATGTGATTTCACAAGAAAGTCTTCAACAAATCAAAATGGCTCCCAGCAGAAAACTACAGAAAAACTACAGAAAAGCTACATTTTACAGTCAAATGATTGAAATAAATCATGTTTAATCAATCAGAGTAAATCAGAAATTTAAAGTTACGTTTTATCCTGTTTGATTCCCACCTGAGAAACACTGAAATATTGATTTACTCTTCACTTTTTGTTTAAACAAACGTGAACCAACGCGTTCATCAGAGAGCCTCAGAGGTTCTGATAGTTACATTTGGACCGAGTCAGCCTGGATGCTTCCCCTATTTCACTAAATATCAAATTATTCCTTTAAAATACAGACAAAGTTTAACTAAACTCACTGACTTCATTAAACCCCCCAGAGAGCCGCACTACATGTGCAGTACAGAGTACAGTACTGTATACAGTATACTCTACACAGTACAGTGTGTCTTATGAAATCTTGCAGTCCGTTCTGTGTCTGTCTTTCTTGAAGTCCAAACTCAATCCTTTCTGTCCTCTCAAGTGTTTTACTTTCACATCTTCATCGACATCCTCCATCACTGGTTGTTGTTGCATTGCTGGTTGCTGTGCTGCCTCCTCGTCGACTTCCTCACAGCTGTCCATGTCTCCAATTGACAGTTCCTCCAGTTCCTCTGATCCTGTTGACTCGTTACTCTGTCGATCCTCAGCAACTCTCCCTGCTCGTTGGTTCATCAACACCAATTCTGGAACAGCCATGGCCTTGATTTCATCTGCAGTTATTTCCAGAAGCCTCCTGAGCTTCGAACTCTGACCAACATGGTTGGTGGACAATGTTCGATATTTTTTGAATTGCCTTTCAACAACTTCCTCGACAGGAATGACAGAACAGCTTTGACTTCTACCAACAGTCTCTCTTTGTTTGTTTGTTTTAGCACCACCTTGATGATTGACTGCATGATTTCTTGACGAGGACACCAAACACAGATGTGACCCAGACTCAGCTTCAGGTTCAGCAAAGTAAGATTCAACAAAAACAAAATCAGAGCAGCTCGTTACGATGAAGTCACTCTGACTTTGTTTGTCTTTTTCTACTTCAATAGAAGTGACCGCAGGCTTTTCTTCTGGAGACGATTCATTGACTTCCACCTTAAATTTACAAATACTAAATATGACCTCAGAGGTATTTTCACTTGCTGGAGGATCCTGAACGTCTTTACAAACTTTCCTCGAGTCCACTGAGGCATCATTAGTTTGAGGAAGTACCTCCAGAGAGTCTTTACTTAACGCTGAATGTCCATTCGCACCTTCAGGATCTTCTGGGGTTTCACTTCTTTCTGCTAAGTCCATCAGAGGCGGTTCATCCTTCGCAGTGAGTTTAATTCCAGTCATTTGGACTGATGAATCTTTGTTAGCTGTATCATGTCGATTCACCATATTTTCTGCAACACTCTTTTGAATCTCCTCAAAATCTGAAATCCACTGACTGAGTGATCCTTGCACGCCTGGAAAAGATCTTGAGATTTCAGCTGCCAAACCCTGATTTTCAACAAACCCACTGAGCATGCTTTGAATTGTCTTTTCTAAGACACTCTGGTCTTTCAACGTCTCAGCCGGGACAAATGGTGACAGAGTTGATTTCTGTGTTTCTCTCTGGTTGTTACATTGTTCAGAGTTTCTCTGAATGTCTTGATCAGCTTCTCTAACCGGCTCCTCTTCAGAAGTCCTCCAGTTCTCAAGTTTTTCAGGTGAACCCGATGTTCCCCCAACGATTTCCTGCTCTGCTGGTAGAAACACATTGAGCTCTGATGGTTTGGTTTCAAGGTTGGGACTAAGCTTGGTCTTTAAGACTTTGTCTTCATTTATAGTACTTTGCAAATTCTCTGAAACTGTCTGTTGATGGTGTACTTCAAGACTTTGAGAGATCTTAATCGTCGTTACAACCGTTTCATTTTCTACCAAATTTGTAACAACATTTGAGTCTTCTTTTTTAAAACCTTCACCATCAAGCTCGACCATGTGGTCAACAAATTCATTTTCTTTCATATGGTCCGCTGATGTCGGAGTTATAAATTCATTAATTTTATTTTGGCTTGCACCCAAAGCTGGAACATCAGGCACAACTTCCCCTCCTGAGCAGCTTACATCCCTGCAGGCATTCACATCTTTGTCATCAGCAGCAGATGAACACTTCAGCACAGAGTCCCTCTCATTTCTCATCACAGCTGAAACATCTACTTTTTGTTTGTCTTGAGTCATAGCATCTTGTTTGACAGCAGCCACAATACTCGACACTATCACCTTGTTTTCCAGTATGATGTCTTTTACGGGTCGAGGTGAAACAAGTCTTGATTTCGGGACTTTTTGGGCTGAAGTTCTGCGAACAGGTGAAACCAAATCACCACGTTTATTCTGACTCTCAGTTCGATGTACCAACACAAAGGAGCGCTCCATTTCAGTCACAAGGACATCCTGGTTTGCCGGTACAGATTCCCTGTGAGGTTTGCGTCTGCCTTTAAAGGGCTGATCATTAAAGTTTAATCTTGGCTCACACATTTCAGCAGCGCTTCCCCTCTCGGTTTTCTTCTGTTGTTTTTTAACTCCTTCATTTCCAAACAAAGATTTTCTACCCCGTCTGACATCTGGAGGTTTCCTCCTCGCCTCTTTTTCACTTCCTTTGTTTCTTGGTATTTTCCTTGCTCCCTCAGTTCTGCCTGCAGGTTGTTCCATCTTGACCTGTTTATCAAACCTCTTCACTGGTTTGACAGCTCCTGGTTTTGTTTGGTCACTGGTGGAAATGACGTTTAGTGACTGGGAGATCCAATGGCTGAACTTCCACTCATCCTGTGGGGCTTTGCTGCCCTCTGCTGGCCCTGAAAGATCATGAAGGAGACGTTGGAAGACCGTACATAGCGGATAGAAAAGTGAAAGACAGACTGTAAAGATGTTTGGAATTAACCCGAGCCGACGAGATGAGAGACGAATCAACATCTTGATCAGAAGATTTAAAGAAGACTTCCTGTTCGACTTTCTGCAGGTCGATGCTGAATTTCAAAACATCCAACAGGAAAATATCAAATTCATCATCACAGAATTAAAGACAATTATTAAGATCATGCATTAATCAAAGGAACATTTAACAATCATGCATACACATAATTAAATTAGGTTAATTCATTCATTCATTCATTCATCAGTGTCAGTTGGTTTGATCGTATTCTGTTTTTAATTTATGAAAGTTCAGTTTGTCAAAAGTCTTCATGTGTTCACGATTCGGTGTGATAACTGATGTCATCCTAACAGAAATCAAAAGTTTGATGGACAAAATCTGAAAATTTAAATCTCAAAGAAACTTTGAAGAAATCAAACATCTGAATTAATTTAATTAGTTCTACTGTTACTGTAGTATTTTGACTGTAGCTGCAGTATTACTGTAGTATTACTACTGTAATTGGTTGGTTACTGATCAAACGTGTTCGGGTGTCATTAATTCTTACCCAGCATGCTCTCTCTGCCACCATGACACGGCTCCTCAGCCAATCGGGTGGCAGATTGTGCACTGACATCATCCTCGCCCCGTCCTGTCTCCCCATTGGTGGAGAGCTCAGGAGAGACGACGACTCTGTGTTTCTGTTCAGGAGAAATCAGATCGTTAATGATGATTAATTAATATCAGCTGGTTGTGAGCGGGAGGAGAAACATGATGAGTGTTCAGGTGATGACGATGACGTTAGGTGACATCACACAGCTACAGGAAGTGACATCAGGACTTCCTGTGAATACCTTCAATAAATCTGTGAGTCGGACGACTTCGTCTCTGAGCCGATCACGATCGATCCGAATGATGTCGGAGATTTCTGTCTGTCTCTCTAACACCTGAGAGGAAGAAGGAGGAGGAAGAGAAACAAGAAGACGAGGAAGAAGAAGAAGAAGAGGAAGAGGAAGAGGAGGAGGAGGAATATTTGAAACGGGAAACGGGACCGAGCTGTCTATCTGACTCCACAAGAACCTGCTGGAGGTCCTGGTTCTGTGGAGAACCAGGTTCCAGGTTGGTTCTGTGTTTAAAAGCTCGGTTCTGTCTTATCTAACGTACCGCCATCTTCTTCTCTTTCCACTGCAAAACCTCCTGCAGGTCTGAAACCTCCTGAGAGTAAGTACTGGACTTCAACCGAAGGTCAGACACCTCCTGAGGAGGGAGGAGGGAGGAGGGGAAGGATGGAAGGAAAGGAGGGAGGAGGGAAGAGGAAAGAAGGAAAGGAGGGATAGGAGGGTGGACATAGTGAGAAGTATGAGTGGTGAGCAGGAAGAAGAACAGAGTTAGTCTGAGCTGCATTAAAGGTTCACCTGTTTACAGGGGAAACAGGAAGCAGGAAACAGAGTTTCTTTTCTTTTTCTTTGGTTCAGAAATGTAACGACAAACATTTTTTGATTTTAGATCCAGAACAGATCGTCATGAGACGTCACAAAGATCTGAGAACTGATTTCACATCATGTTAACGAGGGTGTCACTAACAAGGACTCACTAACAAGGTTTAGACCCTGTGGTTCTGTGGTCCGGCCCTAACTGACTGACAGTGTGCTGTGGACTGACCGTCAGCAGGTCTTCGGTCTGTCTCAGAGTTTCTTTCATCTCTTTGAACTGGAACTGAAGAACTGTGTGAGCCTGACGCTCACGCTCCAACTCCTGGAACACAGAACCAGGAGGGGTTAATCAATTGACCAATCACTCAGTAAATCCACTGATCTCCATCAGGAGCCAGTCTGACCTTGGTCTGGTCTTCACAGTGTCGCCTGGACTCCCACAGCAGCTCCTCCATGTCACTCAGCTCCTCCTTTAGCGTCTCCACCTGAAACATCAGAGTCGACTTCTCGTTGTGCAGCTGAGCGTTCGACACCATCGCACGCCGGTACTTCTCCTCCGCCTCAGACAGAGAGTCCTGACCCACAGAGGGTCAAACACAGCGTTAATATTCATGAACTCCATCATGTCATTGCATCATCAGAAATCATGGACTGACCTTTATGTCTCTGATCGATGCCTCCGTTTCCACGGAGAATGACGTGTCACAACTTCCTCTCCGAGATGAAGCTCCGCCCAGAGATGCGAGTGTGGCAGCAGAGAGTGTCGATGCTGCCCTCGAACCCTGAGGAGGAGGAGGAGGAGGAATTTATTTTCTGTCATGTTTCAGTCAAATCTTAAATAAAATAATAAAATAAATTAGATGAACGTCAACTTACTTTATCCACAAAGTCTCTCTCCGGTCTTTCCTCCACCTGAACACACAAACAAACTTCACTGATCAATCACACTGATTATTGCTGTGTTAGCATGGAGACACTGTTTAACCTGAGGCCACCAGGTGGAGCCAAACTCCAACTAACATGTTAGGAAAATATCAAAGAAAAGAACCAGGAGAGAGACGAGGACAAGGTCAGACAGGCACCCATAGAAGAGAGCTCACCACTGGGCTTGCACGAGCTGAACTTGCCCTGGAGGAGGCTCGAGAGCTGGAGCCCAGAAACCCGCTGTAGTCTGAAGGCTGGGAGGGAAGGAAGGAAGGAAGGAAGGAAGGAAGGAAGGAAGGAAGGAAGGAAGGAAGGAAGGAAAGTAGTTAGTTGTCTTGACGTGAATATTTTCAGGAAATAAACCGACCAATCAGAGCTCATCTTACTGCTGTTCATGTGTTCATTGGTGGACTCACCCTGAAGCTCCCTCGGCTGCCTACAGACATTTTCTCTTCATCGTCTGACATCTGCAAACACACAAACAGTCAGAGCAGATTCAAGGACCAGGACCAGGACCAGGACTTCATCACTTCACCACATTCATGCATTCATCTTTACAACACTAACTGATGAGTCACATGATCACAGTCCAGACCTCATCGTCCAATCAGCGGTGGACACATGCCTACAGGAAGTTAAACACCCAGTTATTCATACGTTAAGGAGCTTCCTGTCTGTGACATCACAGTGACCTCATTCATTCATTTATCAGTCAGACTGACAGAGTGGGGGTGACAGGGTGAAGGCAGGCAGAGATACAGACCGAGGCGTGTCTCCGAGCATGACGAGAATAACGCTCGCTGTCCTCCTGAAAGGCCACGAAAAAGAAACAACAGACAGACAGGTTAAAAGAGTAGAAGAAGAGACAGACAGGCAGATAGGTTAAAAGAGTAGAAGAAGAGACAGACAGGCAGACAGGTTAAAAAAAAAAAAGTAGAAGAGACAGACAGACACAACACGGGGATGCACACACGGAGGAGCCTGTCAGACATGCTCAGGGGCATCAATGTATGTTTGAAGCCTGCAGGTCATGTAACATAACACAGACCTTCAAAATAAAAGACAAAAAATATAAAATATTTTACTGAATTAAGTTTAAAATGTAAGAACATTTAAGTTGATTCAAAATAAAAAAAATAAATGATGTTTGCATGCAGCAGCTGTGGTAAGCAGGTAAACAGGTGAACACGTGAACAGATGTACAGATGAACACGTGAACAGATGAACACGTGAACAGGCGAACAGATGAACACGTGAACTCGTGAACAGGTGTACAGATGAACACGTGAACACGTGAACAGGTGAACACGTGAACAGATGAACAGATGAGTTATTGAACAGGTAAACACGTGAAGGAAACAGTGCAGGCTGCGGAGGTTACAGCGGTCTGCATGCACAATAGTCCTACCATCCACTGTTCAATGTGACCCCACTTATTATCCAGACCATAATACTTCTGCAGGAGGAGGAAGAAGAGGAAGAGGAGGAGGAAATGTTAGAACACGATGAAAAAATGACTTCAGATTTAAAGAGTAAAAAAAGGAGAATTTGTTTTAAACCGCTTCACACAGCAGGTGGGTGGCGTGTATGTCACTGAAAATTAATTGTGTCTTCTGAGTGTTAAGTCCCACCCGGGTGGATGTCACAGAGGAGTAAAACAAACACACAGCGCTGTATATTTAAGGTGGTATGGAGGAGTTAGTCGTACCTTATGGCTGTGAAACATCTTCAGGAAGCAAGGAGAGAAACAAGAGAGGCTGAAGGTTAGAAACAAGAAGAGAGGCTGAAGGGTAGAGACAAGAAGAGAGGCTGAAGGGTAGAGACAAGAGAAGCTGAAGGGTAGAAACAAGAAGAGAGGCTGAAGGGTAGAGACAAGAAGAGAGGCTGAAGGTTAGAAACAAGAAGAGAGGCTAAAGGGTAGAGACAAGAAGAGAGGCTGAAGGTTAGAAACAAGAAGAGAGGCTGAAGGGTAGAGACAAGAAGAGAGGCTGAAGGGTAGAGACAAGAGAGGCTGAAGGGTAGAGACAAGAAGAGAGGCTAAAGGGTAGAGACAAGAAGAGAGGCTGAAGGGTAGAGACAAGAGAAGCTGAAGATTAGAAACAAGAAGAGAGGCTGAAGGGTAGAGACAAGAAGAGAGGCTGAAGGGTAGAAACAAGAAGAGAGGCTGAAGGTTAGAAACAAGAAGAGAGGCTGAAGGTTAGAAACAAGAAGAGAGGTTGAAGGTTAGAAACAAGAAGAGAAACTGAAGGTTAGAAACAAGAAGAGAGTCTGAAGGGTAGAAACAAGAAGAGAGGCTGAAGGGTAGAGACAAGAAGAGAGGCTGAAGGTTAGAAACAAGAAGAGAGGCTGAAGGGTAGAGACAAGAAGAGAGGCTGAAGGGTAGAAACAAGAAGAGAAACTGAAGGTTAGAAACAAGAAGAGAGTCTGAAGGGTAGAAACAAGAAGAGAGGCTGAAGGGTAGAGACAAGAAGAGAGGCTGGAGGGTAGAAACAAGAAGAGAAACTGAAGGTTAGAAACAAGAAGAGAGTCTGAAGGGTAGAAACAAGAAGAGAGGCTGAAGGGTAGAGACAAGAAGAGAGGCTGGAGGGTAGAAACAAGAAGAGAAACTGAAGGTTAGAAACAAGAAGAGAGTCTGAAGGGTAGAAACAAGAAGAGAGGCTAAAGGGTAGAGACAAGAAGAGAGGCTGGAGGGTAGAAACAAGAAGAGAAACTGAAGGTTAGAAACAAGAAGAGAGTCTGAAGGGTAGAAACAAGAAGAGAGGCTGAAGGGTAGAGACAAGAAGAGAGGCTGAAGGTTAGAAACAAGAAGAGAGTCTGAATGTTTTTCTTCACACATGAATATTTGGATGAATATTTGGTTTTCTGTCTCACTGCAGCTCCTGAGTTGAACACATTCATGCAGAAAGTTGAAAACAGGAAATTAGGAGTCAGCAGACAGCAGGTCCTCTGTGATGGATCAATCTGTCCTGATCACTGTCATTGATCAGAGAACAGAGCTGACTGTCAGGGTGAGCACTGATCACACGACTTACATGACATCAGCACTGATCACATGACTTGACTCAGTTCAGGTGAAAAAGAGTCAAAATGTTTCTTCTGAATTCAAACATGAAAGAAGTTAAAGTGTTGAAATGAAAAACTTCAAACATTACAAGCGTTGAGCTGTTTCAGTGCGTTTGTTGGTTTGAAAAAACAAAAACATTCGACACAAATGTGTTTTTCTGTTTCAAATATAAAAGTCTGACATCACACCATGAAGTTACTCACTGCAGTGAAGCGTCGACCGGTCGATCCAAACCTCTGCTGACTGACTGAAGCATACAAACTTCACTATCTGTTACCTCTCCTACCTGACCTTTGACCTCAGACTCTGCAGGACCGCCCACAGGTGACCTCATTGCTCATCACTTCATTGGATCATCAGTTTAAGACACTTCAACTTCACCATGTGACACTTATCAGAAGTGTGTTACATTATATAGACACTTCCACTTTAACTTCCCTCACAAAGAAACATGCCATGAACTGTCACTTCAACTTCCCTCACAGTTATGAAGCATAACAATGACTCTGTGAATCAAGTCACAGGATGTGAAGCGTGTGTACCTTTCAAAATAAAAGCACCTCACCTCTTTCTGTTGTCTCTCCAGTTCCTTCATCCTGATCTCACGGGCCTCGGCTCTCGCTGCTCGCTTCGCTGCCAGTCTCGCCTCGGCCTGATGACACAGATCAAGCTGATTATTACTGATAATCAGACAATTATTGATCATTGTCATCAGTTCTCAGATTATTAAACATTACTAAATATTCAGTAATGTTCAGTGACATTAGTTTAGTAATGTTACTGAATGTTGGGACGCGTTTCTGAACGTTACCAAACATTTCTGTTGCTAAACGTTACTGAACATTGTCAAACATTT
Source organism: Miichthys miiuy (assembly GCA_036365135.1). Classification (NCBI taxonomy): domain Eukaryota; kingdom Metazoa; phylum Chordata; class Actinopteri; family Sciaenidae; genus Miichthys; species Miichthys miiuy. The sequence goes on from CM071623.1 coordinate 17,292,900, forward strand.
TTAAATGTTGCTAAATGTTAATGATCAATACTAAATGTTGCTAAACGTCAGCCGTCATCAGACAGCAGCCGGGCGTGTCTCTCTCTCCACCTGTCTGTCTCTACAGGTGGAATGTGGACCATCTTCATACCAGAAGACAAGCCCTCGGTCGCCCATGACAACAACACGCCCTGCTCAGGTGAACTCGTCTGACTCGTTCCTCCAGCTGATCAGTCAGTGAACACAGCTGAACAGTGTGGATGATGAACGATGCTTTGATTCAGATCTGTGTCAGTCGTCATGTCAGATTAATGTTTGTGCTGCAGAGGATTACAGCACAGATTCCCACACACACACACACACTGTCAGCAGCATGTATAGACACGATGGCAGAGGAGGAGTGTGTTCTGTATGAACGACAGGAAAAACACATGAATGACCTCATCACTTCCCAGAGTCCAAACAAAGACTCTTTATGTTCAGAGTGTGTGTGTGTGTGTCGTCCTACATACTAAAGCTGGAATGTGAAGCTGATGAACGAGCTGCTGCTTCTTCTTCTGTGGTGGTTGTCGTGGTTACTGAAGCAACATTCAAGGCTTCTCCAGGACTCCTTGAAAATATTCCAGGAGTTTGATCCTTTAAATGTTGACCAGAACAGACTCGACTCACCTGTCCAGGTGATCATGATCGATTACTTACACGACACGAATGAATGACCTACAATGCTTTTATTGTGAAGGACAGAGGAAGTGGTGACGCTTTATAAAGTTGTTCAGGTGAAACCTGTCGAGTCACATGATGGAGCAGGTGAACAAGCAGAGAGCTGACAACAGTCATCATCATCATCATCATCACCACCACCATCATCTTCATCACCAGCTCGGCGTCTGTCTTTCAGCCTTTTATTTCACCAAGCTCTCACCAACCACTAAAAGTCAGTCCCAGATTTACTCTTGTCCGGCGGCTTCTTGCTCGCTCACTCTCTCCTTTTCTCTTCTTAGCTTCCTCCGTCAGCGTCCTCTTCACTCTCTTCTCCTCTGCCATTATGTCCATAGAGGCTGCTGACTGCTGGGCCTGTAATAATAATCTTCTTCTTCTTCTTCACTAACACTCCCCCAGTGCTCTGAGCACACAGCCCGGCTAACAAACTGAGCTAACATTAGCTAACAGCAGCTACAGTTTACTTAGTGCACTGTGAGCGTGTTTGTTACTACAAAATAAAAGTAAGTTTTCGAAATAAAATAAATCAAAGCATCTTGTTGCTGATTGGTTGACCGACCCGTCCAGGTGTTTATTGATTATTGGTTAATTAAATCATCGATGAGCAGCCTCACCTCTCGGGCGATCTGGTTCAGAGCATCGTCCTCGGCCGTCATCTTGTCCCGGTTCGGGATCCTCTTCCTGCCCGGTCCCTGGGTGCCCATGGTTCAGGACGGTTTCACCAGCAGCCGAATGATCCACGGAGGTCTCGTGCACACCGGAACATACAGACCCGGTTCTCAAAGGCGGGAAAAACCCGAAATAAACCGGTTTGACTTTAAAGGTCGGTGTTTTTCTGGTGCAGTTCGGCAGTCACCTTCCCTCGGTACCAGATCTCTGAGTCTCCGCCGTTCAGGAGGCTTTACCGGGGGCCGAACGGGCCACAGAGGTCTCCTGTGAACCGGAACATCCGGACCCGGTTCTGGAAAACACGAAACAAACGAGCTCGAGGTTTGAATCCGGAGATTCCGGACTGTTATTTGGTGGACGGAGGATGTCTGTTTATCCCGTTAAATTGAGCTAACGTTAGCCAGCTGCAGAACGTCACAGCCGGAAAACCGGACAGGCACACACGTTAAAATCACCGGCTGCCGTCAGAGAGGACAAACGGGCACCGGAGCGCCGGTTAGCGGCCGGTGGGCTCGATAATCCCCCGCTGCGAACAGTTAACGCTTCCCGGGGAGAGGACCGGGTCTTAGTTCGTCCGGGAGCCTGAAGCAGGGACCGGTTACGCGGTCAGGTGAGCTGCAGGTGTGCTGGCTGGTACCGGACCGTAAACGCACCGCGACAAGACGGTCTGCAGTGTGACGGAGGAGGAGACTCTTATTGTGGTGAGCGGAAGTTCATCCATCAAGGTGCAAACATTTAGGTGCACACCGGAAGTGAACAGACAAAATAAAAGGTGACGTCACAAAATGTTACTACGTGGTGCGGTGAATATAATGTTCCTGTTGTATACTTACTTTACAGACTCAACACTGCTTCCGGTTTCAAAATAAAAGGAGGGTCCAAGTTTGTGCTTTTATTTCGGCGGAATCAATAACTCAGTTTATCTGATAGTTTATTGATCAGACCTCAAACGCTGACATAGACATCAACAGTAATCATCAATACACTGATAATCAATAAATCATCAACACATCAATAATCAATAAATCATCAATACACTGATAATCAAATCATCAATACATCGATAATAATTAAATCATCAATACACTGATAATCAATAAACCATCAACATAACGATAATCAAGTCATGAATACACTGATAATCAATATATCATCAACACATTAATAATCAATAATTATTAATATAATTATTGATCAGTCTGATAATTATCAATTTTAATTATTGATCAGTTTGATGTTGATTTTTATCTGTCGGCACATCAAATAAAACTTTTATTTTAAAACAGGAAGTCATTGATTATTATTGATTATTGATTTTAATTGTTTTCTCCTTTAAACTTTTTTTGTTTCATATTTTATCATTTTAAATTTACTGATTTCATTTTTGTTTATTTTTTATGTTTATTTTTGTTTCTGAGAAAAATCAAATACATTTTGCATTTCAGGTTTCAGTGTCTTAAACAAAATATCAGAACATGCAAAACATGTGAAGAACACATAACATGCAAAGAACACGTGAAGCTCTAAAGTCAGCTGTGTGTCATTGATGAGTCGCTGAGTTCAGTAAAGTTTCTTGACGTCTTTTTTCTTCTGATGAGATCCAGAAACCTGTTTTCATAAAACAAACATGAATTATTCATTCATTCATTCATTCATTCATTCATTCATTCATTCATGTGTGACCTCATGTTAAAGATAATTTTGTTTTCAGACTGACCTTCTTCTTTCCTGCAGCGTTCAGAGCAGCAATCTTACTCTCAATATCAGAAACCTGCAGGGAAAACAAGAGTCTGTAACAAGAATAATTACTACTATTACTACTACTACTACTACTACCACTAATACTACTACTATTACTTATACTAATACTAATACTACTACAGAACAGCTGCTTTGTATCACATATGAACCAGTGAAGAGTTTTATTGAGAGATCGTGTTTGAGACGGTTCGCCTCATTCCTACGCTCATCTGAACTTCCTGTTGTATGACGAGGGATAATTAGTCAGTGTCTTCATTCTGAGGGTGAAACCCCTTCCTGATCCTCTCAGGTCTGGTCTCATAATTATGTGATTTAAAGACAATTTAAAGACGTCTTGTCTCACCTCGCTCTCGGCGCTCTGGACTCTGGCAGCGGTCAGCGCCACCACGTCCTCAAGCTCCGACAGCTCAGAGTCTGTCGTCCCTCCAAAACGATTCTTGGCGCTCTGCTCGAGTCGTCGCAGCTTCGTCTCCAGCTCGTACGACTGACCGGCTGCAATGTACACCTGGACAGGTCACATGACAAACATACCTGTGTCACCTGAGAACACCCCCCCACCACACACAAATGATGATAAGAACAATCAGAACAGGGCTGTGTATGACTGTAAAACTTAGACTGGGTCTCTGGGGCTGTTCCTGTCATAAGTATGTTCTTGTAATTTAAAGAACGGGTTCAGATTTGATTTATTAAAGGAAAAGAACCAAACATGAGAACTCATCCTGCTGGTTTCACAGATACCCAGCCCTGTTGGTGACACAGCAGCCGGGGAGATTTAAAGCCAGTCCAGACGTTTGTGTCATGCTTCAGACGAGGCGAGAGGGTTCTGCTTAGTTTGACCTTCAGACAAAAACAGGTTAGGGGAGAACGAGGCGTGCAGTTTATGTTTGACGCTTACATTTTCCTCAAGTTCCCTGAAAGCATCATCTGCTTGCTTAACGTCAGTCCCTACTAAGTGGGATCTGTCGACCGGCTCTGAGAGGCCGTACTCGACCATTGCATTTTCTGTGGCATTAATGGTTCTCAGGACCTCAGTGGTGAGGTCACAGAGGGCGGCAGCAGTTGATCTCTGAAAGCCATGTAGAGGGACAGATGTTAGCAGCTGGAAAACAACATCTGATCCTGGAGCAGCTACTGGCCTGGCATAGTCTAATTTCACTTGTTTGGTTCACTGTGGTGACCAAAAAACAAACAAGGCACCTCAGGTAAACACCACTGAAGAAGAATTCTGTGTTTATATATGTGGGTATAAACTGATCTCTGTGGGTATATACTGATCTCTGTGGGTATAAACTGATCTCTGTGGGTATAAACTGATCTCTGTGGGTATATACTGATCTCTGTGGGTATAAACTGATCTCTGTGGGTATGTACTGATCTCTGTGGGTATATATTGATCTCTGTGGGTATAAACTGATCTCTGTGGGTATAAACTGATCTCTGTGGGTATATATTGATCTCTGTGGGTATATATTGATCTCTGTGGGTATAAACTGATCTCTGTGGGTATCTACTGATCTCTGTGGGTATATATTGATCTCTGTGGGTATATACTGATCTCTGTGGGTATATATTGATCTCTGTGGGTATGTACTGATCTCTGTGGGTATAAACTGATCTCTGTGGGTATATATTGATCTCTGTGGGTATAAACTGATCTCTGTGGGTATATATTGATCTCTGTGGGTATATACTGATCTCTGTGGGTATATATTGATCTCTGTGGGTATATACTGATCTCTGTGGGTATAAACTGATCTCTGTGGGTATATATTGATCTCTGTGGGTATAAACTGATCTCTGTGGGTATATACTGATCTCTGTGGGTATATATTGATCTCTGTGGGTATATATTGATCTCTGTGGATATATATTGATCTCTGTGGGTATAAACTGATCTCTGTGGGTATATACTGATCTCTGTGGGTATAAACTGATCTCTGTGGGTATATATTGATCTCTGTGGGTATAAACTGATCTCTGTGGGTATATACTGATCTCTGTGGGTATAAACTGATCTCTGTGGGTATATATTGATCTCTGTGGGTATATATTGATCTCTGTGGGTATAAACTGATCTCTGTAGGTATAAACTGATCTCTGTGGGGTACATACTGATTTCTGTGGGGTATAGACTGATCTCTGTGGGGTATATACTGATCTCTGTGCGTATAGACTGATCCCTGTGGGTACATACTGATCTCTGTGGGGTAGACTGATCTCTGTGGGTATACACTGATCTCTGTGGGGTATAGACTGATCCCTGTGGGTATAGACTGATCCCTGTGGGGTCCAGGCAGGTAGCTGCTGAGCTTCACATTTAAACAAGCTGCTGTACGAGCAGCAAAGACCTCTGAAGGTTAACCAATGCAGGAGGCAGTCGCTTAGTGGGGAGGGGGGCATGCAATCTGAGTCTGTCTGATGTGTTCTTTTACTTCTGATGGATTAGAACTTTTTCTTTGAAGCTGATGTGTTGATGGATCAGAACCTTTTCTTTGAAGCTGATGTGTTCTTGTACTTCTGATGGATCAGAACCTTTTCTTTGGGGATGAGCTGAGCCATGCTGTGGAATCATTACTGCATTCACCACAAATGGGATCCTGGACATTTACAAAACATCCAAACACCTAAACAGGGTTCAGGGTCTAGTTGGAAACATCTCGCTCTATGAAGATAACATCCATCTTTCACTCTATGAGTTACTTGTTAGTCTCAGTTCATAATCACTGAAGTTGTTTCAGAAACCTCCAGGTTCCCATTTGCTCTAATCTCCACCCTGAATTTGAACCCAGAAACAGTTTCGGACAGATCATCTGTCCTGACCTCCTTCCTACCTTCTGAGCTTCGGTGGGCATCTCGTCACTGGATGAGCTTAGTTCTTTGTCCTTTAGAGAGTCCAGAGTGACCACTGGGCTGCCCCTGACCCCAGCTGGACCTTTACCCGCAGAGAAGGACTTCTTTCCGGCCTCGTCATCTGATGACAGGCCCTTATCGCTCAGGTTCCCAGCCAGCTCACTCAGCTTCCTCCTCAGCTTCTCTTCCTCGTTCTGACCTGACGGAGTCGACATCTGCAGGAAGAATTTAATGACTTCATCTACTGGTCACACCATGTTGTCTAACTTTGATTAAGACGTGGACTTTGTATGGTTCATCTTGTCTCACCTCGTCAGCTGGCGTCATCTTCTCCTCCAGGCGGCTCAGTAGACTCTCGATGGCAGACATCCGTTTGTTCAGCTCGTTCATCTGTGGAGTACAAAAGAGACGATGATCATGTGACCACCACAATTACACTTAACGAGTTCAGCACACTGATTGGTTGGATTCATTTTACGGGTGGGGCTTGTCCCAGGTTCTCCTGGGAGGAGGCTCTGCTGTTTCGGCGGCGGTGAGGGGGTTGCTGGTACATGGGGGGGTATCTCGGGTAATCGTCCTCATCAGAGGTGTCGACGTACTGCTGCCGAGCCACCGAGGAGCTAATCTTGGACAGAGAGCGAGTCCGGACCATCCTGCTCTCTCCATAGTCATCTGACAACACACAGGTAAACACAGGCAGGTAAATACAGGTAAATACAGACAGGTAAACTTACTTTATTCTCGCTTTTGTACTTGTATTTTTTTATTCCATCTGAATGTGTACTTCAAATGTTATGTACCATGTACTGTGTACACAGTGTGTACTGTGTACAGTGTGTACAGTGTGTACAGTGTGTTGTGTGTACTGTGTACAGTGTGTATGTACCAGGTCTCATGGCGTATCGGTCCAGACTCTTCCTGCGGTTCACTCGGTGGCTGTAAATGTCGTAGTCTACATCGTTCCTGTAACCTCGATCCTCCATCTGCTGCACAAAACACACAAAACACACACTGTGTACTTCAGCTGTTGTGGACAGGTGTTCTGTCAGGTGTTCTGGACAGGTGTGGTTGTACCTGTACAGATGGTCGTCGTGAATGAGGGAAATACTCCTCGGGGTCAAAGTCGAGAGGATGAACGGACAACAGACGTTTATTTTTCCTCATCTGAGCGAAAAGAAGAAACAAAGCGATGCTGCAGCTTTCTGATTCGTTGGATTCAAAGTCACATGACCTGGATTTGGACTGTCACGTTACCACTTTGTAGCGCTGAGCGTCGGCCTCTCCGTGGTCGTCCTCAGTACCGTTATACACGTCTACAGGTACATCATGTGACAAAATGTTCATATGTGTTAATTATGTGTGTTGATACAAACAGACGTGAATAATAAAGAGATGTCAGTGATGTCTGACACTGTTTAAATACAAAGTTTAAAACTTAAAGAATCTTTTCTGTGATTTCTAATCGTTCATAACATTGTGACTCACGGCTGCGGACGTCCGGCATGCTCTGAGTATCGTCATCACGCCCACCTGAGGGAGAAACAGTCTTGTTAGCATGTAGCATGTAGTATCAGAGTTGAGAAATTGATTACAGCTGAATCTTGATTATCGCATATTGTCATCTTGTTTTACTCACAGTGGAAAAAAACTAAATATTTATGACTTCATGTTGTACTGAAGCTTTTCATATTTTAGAATTTAATTCATTTAATGATCAGTTGGTCAGGCCATGCCCACACAGGTGTGTCCCACAGGTAACAGTGATGTCAGAGCGGACTCACCGTCTCCATTCAGCCTCTTGTAGAGTGATCTCATCACCTTGGCGCTGCCAAAGCGTTTGAAGCGGTTCCTCACGTTGTCGTGGTACCAACCGGCAGTACCGATCTTCACCACCCTGCAGAGACACTTTCAGGTGACTGTTCACCTGAACAGGTAGAGCACTGACGCCAAGTCACATCTTAATATTAAAGAAATATCTCGTATAAATCAGTGTTTGTTTAGAGTGTAATCCCACTGTGGTAAATATGTTCAGCTGTACTCGAGTATTTGTTCTGATTACATTACTTCTGATCAAAAACTAGCGAGTCAACAACAGCCAAACATCAACCAGGTCACCAACAGCAGACACAGCAGCAGCTAATATTACTGACTAGTCCAACAGCAGTCAGCCCAGCTCGGCGTCTGTCTTTCAACGATGCCTCACTACAGATTTGATGTCTAAACTCTGAGATAATGTCCCCTCACCTGTGGGCGTCTCACCTGGTCATGCGGCAGTTGTCACACACCCAGCCATGCTCCTTCTTGTTGTAGCGGCTGCAGGACTTGCAGGTGTACATGCGGCAGTCCAGACACTGACGCTTACTGTTGACCAGGAACTTAAAGGGCTGCAGGCAGCGGATGCACAGTGAGTCGGACAGCTGACTCTGAGAGCCGAGCAGCTCTCTCTTTGTATCCTCCTTCTCGATCTTAGTCTTCAAATTACTGCAAAACAACAAGGAGAGACATCAGATTTTGAACGTTCTCTGTTCTCAGTGGATGAGTCAGTATGGACACCCTGACTAGTCTGTGATGGACTGTGTGTTCTGACAGCTTTCTATCAGAACCTGCATGAACTTTGTCAGCTTGTCTGTTGGATCGGACCACATGGACCAGCCTTCCCTCCCCACGTCCATCAATGACCCTGTCTCCGGTCGTTGGACCTCTTTTCATTGGTACTGACCGCCACAGACCGGGAACACCACACAAGAGCTGCAGTTCGGGAGATGTTCTGACCCGGCCGTCTGTCCATCACAGTTTGGTTCTGATCCTGACACTTGTTCATTTTTCTGTTTTAACAAGTCGACTAGCTCTGAGTGTTAGCGCTGAACGTTACAGCTGGTCGGTGTCTGAATGGATTTCTAGCACATTCTGGATGTTTCCTCTGACTGAAACTTTCTCAAAGAGCAGTTCACAGTGTGAAGCAGCTGAACATCATGTGAAAGAAGAAGTTTGTTCTCATGTGACAGAATCATTTAACCTGAACGTCCTGCTCGAGGCAACTGAACCACAGCAAGCTCGTCCAATCACAGTGGATCTATTGTTACATACATTCATACCATCTGCTGGAAGGACCAATCAGGTTCATCTAAACGCTGTTAAAACGTTACACGCTCAAAGAACATATGATGAGTTCATGAGAAGCTTGAAGAGACAAACAAATGGATTCATTCAGCGACAGACGGCTGTTTGTTTTTGAGTTTTATCTGTTGAACTCTTTAATGTTTGAGTCTTAATAATAATTTGGAGGTTCATTCCTCTAAATCAGATTCTCACAGCAGCTTCCAGCCGTCACAGATGACTTAATTCAATCAGACTGAAGACCTGTCTGTGTCTTTGCCCCTGAGGCTGATGGGAGTTTGAGTCTTAAGTGGGGACACAGAGCATCTTTGTGAGCTTCCTGTTTTCTCCTGCAGACTCTCGTCCGTGTGACCGAGTCATGATCGACAGAAACAACAACGCCGTCTTTCACGGTCATATTCCTCTGAAACTCTGAATGAGTCAACTCAGAGAACCAAACAGATGACAGCTAACCTGCACAGGTGAGCTGATGAACCTCCAACCAATCAAACAACCAATCAGAGGACTTCAAAATAAAGTGGACGGTAATGGATAGATGGATGGATGGATGAAAAGATGAATGAATGGATGGATGGGTGAAAAGATGGATGAATGGATGGATGGGTGAAAAGATGGATGAATGGATGGATGAACAGACGGATGGATGAACAGATGGATGGATGGATGGATGAACAGATGGATGAATGGATAAATAGACGGATGGATGAACAGACGGATGGATGGATGGATGAACAGATGGATGGATGGATGAATAGGTGGATGGATGGATGTTCAGTACATACCCGAGTCTCTCCTCTTCTTTCTTTCGGAGGTTAAAGTCTCGCTGAATCACCTCCCACACATGTTTGGCTTCTTCGTCCGTCAGACGAGACAGATCCAGTTTACGCTCCATGACGCTGAAATGATGGAAATACATTCAACTTCAAGTCATTTGTAATAAAGTAATAAATCAATCAACCAATCAATCAATGTAAAGCTGCATTTATTGATTAGTTCATCACATTGACAGTGATCATGATGACTTGTGGGGTTCCTCAGGGGTCGATTGTTGGTTCTTTATAGTTTTCAGTTTACACTTTGAAAAATACTCATTTATGTGTCCATAGACATAGTCCATCAGCCCTCTCTTCTACAGCCCTCCTGCAGGTTTGGAGGATCATGGTTTGTCTGTTTTCACCACACCCAGAAATGTATTCCATAAACTTTATGTTTAATATCTTTAAACCTTTCAAAATAAAAGTCAGTGGAGCTACACACTTTTGTCTGAATTCATTTTTCTTCATGTTAAATCTTTGAACAGTTAAAACAGCCTCTGTTTGTGTGAATCAATTATTTGATCAATGAATTAATTCTACAGATCAAACTACAGAAAGCAAAAATTAAATAACTAATCTATAAAAATCAAGATTTAAATGCAGCTTTGTTCAATAAATTAATTAACAAACTTACAGAAACTTTGAACAGTCGCTTCATTCAGACAAAATGAGTTTAAAAGTTTGAATGAAACAGTCAGAGTAATCAAAGTAATCAGAGATAATGTGATGAATAAATGTGATTAAAGAGAAGAAGAAGAAACTTACCATGTACCCAGGCTGAGGCTTTTGCAACTGAACAAACATCCAAGTGAGGACAGACTGAGCAAGTCAGCTGATCACATGATGACAGTCCTCATGACAACACACACCAACAATACACAACAATACACAACAACAACATGTGACAACACACAACAACAACACACACAACAACAAACAACACACAACAACACACAATAACAATACACAACAACACATACATCAAACATTTGAGAATAATGTTGTAAAATTTAGTAAATAAAGAAAACCTAAAAGAATTTAGAGCAAATGTGATGATTTTGATAATTTGATGATTTTCAAAAACTTTGTTGAAACTTGAACTGAAACACATTTCACTCAAATTTCAAGCGGCTGTGGTTTTCCATCCCATAACTCCCTGCTTCAAAGCATATCTTCTGACATGAAATGGATTATGAGCTATGAAACAAAGAGCTTCATTACAACTAAGTCATTGTCTTGTTCATGATGTGGCAGGATAGTGTTGTAGTGTGTGACTCTGGCCACCAGAGGGCGCCAACATTCATCGTAGTTCATCATCTCTGTATAATTATTCAGACAGTTTGTTACTATTTTAATAAAAATATTTATCAGTCTATGTATGGACTATATTTATATAGCCTAAATTTATTTATAAATGCTCGTTAATTTACAGTCATTGTACTGTTGTGGAAGAGAACACACAGCATAACACTATCATCGTAACACAGATTTATTAAAGGAAAGCACACAGTTATCAGAACACTGAGCTTATAAACTATGCAGTACTATAACTTATAGTATATACTATAGTACGATAAACTAACTGTAAACACAATTTTGTATGTAATGTGAGTTTGACAACTTTTTTTTTGTCAATATAGCATTACAAAATCTCACCAACTTGAAATCAAATGCTAAAAATATTTAAAGAATATGTCACATTTTCAAAAAAGGTACACATTTCTAAATAAATTAAATATAATCCAGTCCACTAAAAAATAAAGTTTTGTTTTTTGTTTCTTACTTTAAAGGTTTCTTTCCCCTTTTTGGCAGAAACTGACGTAGCTTTAGGCACTACATAGCATATTTACACATGTAAAAGTGTGCTTCAGACAGGATCAGGGATTGCAGCAATTTGTAGCAGGTTGTCCGGTGGTGAGGGGAGCTGAGGTGGGTTGCTGTGGGCGTGTCGATACCTGCTGAATGTAACCGCTGTGAAACAATCAGGAAATAACTTTTTATTTGTCTGATTAATGACAGCTTTATCGAGGCCAGCGCTCACTCTGTTATTGTTACTGTATGTCTCTCTACCAAAGCGCTCTCTCTCTCTCTCTAATCAACAGACACAAATCAAATTAAACTTCTTCCTGCCATTATTTTGTGGCGTAAATTGCGAGTCAGACTCAGATTTAGAAGCTGGTACATGAAGTAAACAAAGTCAGAACATACACACAGGTAGATTATCAGAGTTTAGTCCGTGAATCTACCTGGATAGTCTCAGAGACAGTTTCAGAGACATTTTATGCTGTCTGTGGAGGTTTGACCGATCGGAGTGTCTGATTGGCTTGTGGAATGTGACGTTTTCCTAAAAAGTTGGATCTGGCTCAACTTCTCTCCGGCACGCCAGTGCGTTTTTTTGCGGGAACCCCTGCATTGCGGATTGCCGGTGCGGAAACGCACAACCCTCCACTGAAATGAAAGACCTCTGTGTTTGCCGCGGCGCCTGATCCTGCTAATAAAGACTCTAACTCAACTCACTCTGCTTCTACTCTTATTCCACCGTTCACACACACTAAACGGCGGATATCGTTGTTGGAGCTCCTTCAGTTCACAGTTAAACTCAGAGCTGTGACTTTGGACAGATGGAGAATGGAGCGGCACATTGTTGCTGTTTCTAGTGTAACTAAGCTGACGACAGCTTGTTAACGAGTCACACATTAAACTTGTTCATTACCTTCAGCTGGAGGTTCAAACGGAGAAAACTAACTGCGACACAACGTTACACAAAATGACACTAAGCAGAGGAAACAAACCGTCTGAACATGTGACAGTTACAAAGTAATCAGATCAAAGTAATCTCATAGTGTATCAGAGTATAAAGTCATGACTGTCTGTAGTTTTATTAGCATTCATCATGTAAAATAATAAATACATCATTCATACTTAAACGTTAAAATCATTTTCATGTTTTTTTACACACAAACTCATTCAAGTGAAACACAAAAATATTTTATTTCATCTTTACCTCAATGTGAGAGAAACTAAAATGTGACCTTAAGTAAGACATCTGGTGACTTCATATTTATACGTGTCATCTGTCTGATGTTTCCCAGCAGTACATGAACTGTACACATCAATAATCAGAGATGATGCTGATGATGATGATGATGATGATGATAGTCGCCCTCTGTGACCACAGAAGAAGAAGACGACGTGAGGGGCGTCAGGTCTGAACCAGCTCCAGTTTGGACTCTGAGGACGACGATGGAGCATCGACGACTTCTCCGGACAGAAACAAGTCCTGAAACAGAAAACGATTTCCGACTCACCGAGCTGGTTTTACATCATAAAGTCTGTAAATCACCTCGAGAGTGTAACATTACTCCCTGTTGGTCTCAGGCCATGCTCGTGCCCGGTCCAGTCTGGTCCGGACTTTGACTCCTGATAATGTCACAAAGTGACTCACCTTGTCGTAGATGACTTTAACGATGAGCGAGCAGCTCGGACACGTCGCCACCTCCTCCCCGATCTCCAGATCCTCCTTTAAAAAAAACACAGTTCAGTCTCAGAACATCCTGACAGCTCGACACACTATGTAACCGCTGTTAACACTGTAAATATATATTTATATTTAACACTGTAAATATATATTTATATTTCACACATGGTAAATATATATAAATATATACTTGTTTCACACTGTAAATATATATTTATATTTAACACTATAAATATATATTTATATTTAACACTGTAAATATATATTTATATTTCACACATGGTAAATATTTATTTATGTTTAACACTGTAAATATATATTTATATTTCACACACGGTAAATATATATAAATATATACTTGTTTCACACTGTAAATATATATTTATATTTAACACTGTAAATCAGTCCCACCAGGATTTCACGAATTTTGCGCCCCTTTTTTGTTGTTTTCTTTACTTTTAAACTGCATCAAAAAGTCTAAACAGGCTTAATAAGACAAAAACAAGGCAGACAGATTGAGAAACACTGTTTCCTTTTTATTTTCTGTAAGAATCTGAACATTAGTACTGGAGTGTAAAAACACATTTACCCCAGTACTGAGTGAGGCGAGATAATTAACCAAAACAAACAATCAAAATGGTTAGCAGTCACCCATATGCACAATGCACAAGTGATTCCAACGATCAATGATATAATCTGTACGTACTGTATAGTTGACTTTCGGCGATGGTCGAGGACTTTGTTACACGGGCTACAAAATAGTTTTCCTCCGCTTGCATGTAAAATTGCTGGATATTGTTTTGCTCAGTCATTTGCTGATATATATGACGGCAGGTGGGACTTGTTAGTAGTCGACATCACTAACTAACGTTCCCACGCCGGTGTGTGAAAATGGCTGTGCGTGCGTGGTGTGTGTGTCAAACAGGTGGTGTGGAAGACACATCTATGGCAGAGCCATTTATTTGATCTATGGTGGAGAACACATATGTGTCATGGAGAAGGGGCGGCATGTTTGGTTATTTTGCAATAATTGTGCGACATAGTAGGAAATATGCGGCCTTGCGAAAATATGCGGCATATTGCTGATTGCGCGGTAATCCACGCCATCGCGAAAAACTGGAGGAACTGGTAAATATATATTTATATTTCACACAGTGTAAATATATATTTGTTTCACACTGTAAATATATATTAATATTTCACACAGTGTAAATATATATTTGTTTCACACTGTAAATATATATTAATATTTCACACAGTGTAAATATATATTTGTTTCACACTGTAAATATATATTAATATTTCACACAGTGTAAATATATATTTGTTTCACACTGTAAATATATATTTATATTTATATTTGTCTGTATAATTAGTCTGGTTCATCCTTGGGTGCAATTTCCAGATGCCTGAAGGTGCGTTCATCTGTTCAAACAATTATATGCAAGTATAAACACCATGGGAATGTCCAGCCATCATACCGCTCAGGAAGGAGACGGGTTCTGTGTTGGGACACAGAACCCGTCTCCGCATATCAACCCAAGAATAAAAGCAAAAGACCTTGTGAAGATGCTGGCTGAAGCTGGTAAGAGTATTTCATTATCCACAGTGAAACGAGTACTGTACTGACATGGGCTGAAAGGCCACTCTGCCAGGAAGAAGCCATTACTCCAAAAGAAACATAAAAAAGCCAGATTACAGTTTGCAAATGCACACAGGGACAAAGACCTTAATTTTTGGAGACATCCAACTGAGACATCCAACTGTTTGGCCATAATGACCATCGTTATGTTTGGAGGAATAAGGGGGAAGCTTGCAAGCCTGAGAACACCATCCTAACTGTGAAATACGGGGGTGGCAGCATCATGTTGTGGGGTTGTTTTGCTGCAGGAGGGACTGGTGCACTTCACAAAATAGATGGCATCATGAGGAAAGAACATCATGTGGAAATACTGAAGCAACATCTCAAGACATCAGCCAGGAAGTTAAACTTGGGCGCAAATGGGTCTTCCAAATGGACAATGACCCGAAGCATACTGCCAAACTGGTTACAAAGTGTCTTAAGGATAACAAAGTCAATGTGTTGCAGTGGCCATCACAGAGCCCTGATCTCAATCCTATTGAAAATTTATGGGCAGAGCTGACAAGGCATGCGAGCAAGGCGGCCTACAAACTTGGCTCAGTTACACCAGTTCTGTCAGGAGGATTGGGCCAAAATTCCTGCCAACTATTGTGAGAAGCTTGTGGAAGGATATCCAAAACGTCTGACCCAAGTCATACAGTTTAAAAGCAATGGTCCCAAATACTAATAAAATGTATGTAAACTTCTGACTTTGAAGAAAGTAGCCTAATAAAAAATTGTCTAAAAAATCCTTCTGTCATTATTCTGGCATTTAGCAAATAGAAATAATTTTTGTAATGCTAACGGACCTAAAACAGGAAATTGTCTGATTTCATGTCAGACAGTGATTTTATATAGTGTATGTAAACGTCTGGTTTCAACTGTTTGTATGTATATGTGCATATATATGGCCCTGTTCATGAACATACATGTACTTCTGGTTACATGATAAACTTTGTTTGTTGTGCAATGACAATAAAGTCAAATCTGATGTAATATAATATACAGGACACATTTCTGTCATCTATCTGCTGCAAACAGTAATAAACATGAAATATAAAATATATAAAGTTCAAAGAGATCTAAGATTAATATGGAAAACATAAAGAGATATAAACAGTGTAGATGTAGCAGTGTAGACAGACAGGCGGATACACAGACAGTCTTCAACATGAGTTCATCTTCCAAACACCACAGTTAGCTCTTAGCTGTTAGCCGTTAGCTGTCAGTCTTCAGTCACTTACTCTGGTTATGGTGAACTTGTCTCCGCAGGGACACGGGAAGTAGTACGTCTCCGTGTCCTCGTCATACTCGAAGTCTTCGATCTCGACCTCGTCGTGAAACACCGACATCTGACCTGAGACCACCTGAGACCACCTGAAACCAGCTGATCGGAGCAAACAACAACACTCGTGTGAAGCGTGTGTGCTGCGGCGAGGTCCGGCGCCCTGTGATGACGTCACGGACAACCGTCTCAGACGTGTGACGCAATCAATGCCTGTAGTTCTTGATGGTCCAGCAGGTGGCGTCATCACTCCGTATGTAAACGTCATCAGGTCATCAGAGTAACAGTGACAAACATACTGACACATTATTTAATGATGTTTACTACAAACACAGATTTATTAATCATTTAATTATTCACCATCTCTGACCTGAGGTTCAATCATAAATTATTAATTAATTAAAGCTGATGAGGTCACACATGATGATTTATTAATTTCATGTTTGATAACTTAAATCGAACAACAGGTTTGAGATCAAATACGTCAACATCATCCAGAAACATTTTAACATCATTAACATAATTAACCTTTAAAATGTTTCTGTAATAAATTAACTTCTCACTTTAAAATCATCCTGATGACTTTTCAACTAATGTGTCTGAATCTCTGATTCAAAACTTCATGAAGAACATTTTATTACAGATTGGACTACAAACCATAAACTACAAACTACAGACTACAGACTACAAACCATAAACTACAGACTACAGACTACAAACCATAAACTACAGACTACAAACCATAAACTACAAACTACAGACTACAAACCATAAACTACAAACTACAGACTATAAACTACAAACTACAGACTACAAACCATAAACTACAAACTACAGACTACAAACCATAAACTACAAACTACAGACTACAAACCATAAACTACAAACTACAGACTACAAACTATAAACTACAGACTATAAACTACAAACTACAGACTACAAACCATAAACTACAAACTACAGACTACAAACCATAAACTACAAACTACAGACTACAGACTACTTATTAATTAATTAAA
This sequence comes from Miichthys miiuy, assembly GCA_036365135.1. NCBI lineage: Eukaryota > Metazoa > Chordata > Actinopteri > Sciaenidae > Miichthys > Miichthys miiuy. Next base: position 17,310,217 of record CM071623.1, read on the forward strand.
GCTGATGAGGTCACACATGATGATTTATTAATTTCATGTTTGATAACTTAAATCGAACAACAGGTTTGAGATCAAATACGTCAACATCATCTAGAAACATTTTAACATCATTAACATAATTAACCTTTAAAATGTTTCTGTAATAAATTAACTTCTCACTTTAAAATCATCCTGATGACTTTTCAACTAATGTGTCTGAATCTCTGATTCAAAACTTCATGAAGAACATTTTATTACAGATTACAGACTACAAACCATAAACTACAAACTACAGACTACAAACCATAAACTATAAACTACAAACTATAAACTACAGACTACAAACATTAAACTATAAACCATAAACTACAGACTACAAACCACAAACTACAAACTGCAGACTACAAACCATAAACAACAAACTACAAACATTAAGCTATAAACTACAAACCATAAACTACAGGTTACAGACTATAAACTACAAACTACAAACCATAAACTACAAACTACAGACTACAAACCATAAACTACAAACTACAGACTACAGACTACAAACCATAAACTATAAACTACAAACTATAAACTACAGACTACAAACATTAAACTATAAACCATAAACTACAGACTACAAACCACAAACTACAAACTGCAGACTACAAACCATAAACAACAAACTACAAACATTAAGCTATAAACTACAAACCATAAACTACAGGTTACAGACTATAAACTACAAACTACAGACTGTAAACTACAGACTATAAACTACAAACTACAGACAGTAAACTACAGACTATAAACTACAAACTACAGACAGTAAACTACAGACTATATACTAAAACTATAGACTACAAACGATGGGTCCCCATTGGTCTGTTGTCATTCTGTCCAGAATTCATTTGGATCATATGGATGTTGCGTTTGAGGTCAGTGTGGAAACCACAGAACCTTCTTCTTCCTGTTTTCTCAGCGCTCATTACATGAACAAAGCCCGAGCAGACATCATGTAGAACTGTTCCCCGTGTGTGTGTGTGGGGGGGGGGGCGCGCCGCAGGGGGTCGTACACAAAGCAGGGAAGCAGCGTGAGCGATGCCGTTAACTTCAAACAGAGATATGTGCATTGATAACATCCTGTCTGCTTTTGAACGACATCCTGCGTGCATGCGACCTCACAGCCAGCTGAATGAGGCTGTTGTTGCAGCGCCGGCCAATCACTTTCTCCCGCCTGACTGATTGCGGGTGGTGTTTGGGGGGGCGAGGCTTGGCAGGGACACAGATCTCCTCTCAGTCTGTTGTTGAATGTACGAAGGGCTTCTTCCGAGTCGCTGCTGGAGCTGGCAGCCTGTGCAGGATATTCCCTGGAAGGACTCATGGCCCGGTGAGGACCCCCCCCCCCCCAATGCCTCCACCCCCAGCAAGGGAGGTAAAGAGTGGGACCAACAGGAGACCCTGAGAGTCTGAACGCCGCCATCATGGACCCAAGCATTCACACTCTGGAGCTGTTGGGGGTCTTGCTTTCAGCTGGGGCCTGGTTCTGCTCACTGGCCACCACCCTGATGTCCACCTGGCTGACCCTATCCACCGACCTGCTGCCCACAGAGAGCTACGAGCGGGGGCTGTGGGAGACCTGTGTGGTGCAGGAGCATGGGACATTGGAGTGCCGGCCCTATGACAGCCTCCTCGGCCTCCCCTCAGAAATCAAACTGGCCCGGATCCTCATGTGTGTGACGCTGGCCACGGGGCTGCTCGGACTCCTGCTGGCGGTCCCCGGCATGCATATGGTCAACAGCTGCCACGACCGCTTGGAGGACTTCTGGTGCAAGAGGGCAATGAAGATGGCAGGGGGGACGCTTTGCCTGGTCGCCGGGATCCTGGGGCTCATCCCGGTCTCGTACATAGCTCACATTGCGGTCGTACAGTTCTTTGACGAGTCGGTGCCGGAGGTTTTGCCGCGGTGGGAGTTCGGGGACGCTCTGTTCTGTGGCTGGACAGCGGGAGTTCTTCACCTGGTGGGGGGAACTCTGCTGCTGGCTTCCTGTTTGTGTCTGCAGGAGAGCTGTACCACACCTGTTCCCATCCCTCTGGTGAGGATGCACCCGGGACGGCCCTCAGCCAGGACCAAGTCTGAGTACGTCTGAGACTTCTTCCCATCAGGGGCTGTTTGCACATCGACTGTGGTGTGTCTGATTCTGGTCGTGATCGCAGAGTTTTTAAATTTAAGGTTCAGTCTGAAAGGAAATGTTTTATTTTGGTTTGTCCACCGTTTTATTAAAATTCTTCTCAGGCTGCTTGTTGAAAGAAAGTGGAAAAAAATGCTGAAATGTTTGAAACAAAGTCAGAAAACAGAAAAAAAAACACATGAAATCTGAAAAATATCTTTGGAAACTTTTTTAATTTAAAGTTTCTTTGAAGTTTGTCATTTTGACATTTTGACAGAATTTGAACCTCAAAACTGAAATTATTTCACAAGTTTACTACCTGATATACATAACATATATATCAACCCAACATAAATATTAATGTATATAAATCTGTACAAATCTGAACCTGCTCTCAGTTTCAATCATTCAGAAGTTTTTATGGAACCAAAGAGACAAAACATGCTGCTGTTTCCTGTTTGTGCAATAAGAGTGAACCTGACTTCAAATGAGCATCACTGATTAAAAACACACATTTGATTTCTGACCTGAGAAAAAAAATTATAAAATTAATTATAAAATAAGAAAAATGATCAATGAAAAGAGTTCAGACTGAAATGATGTCATTTTAAAAAAGAGATGAAAACTCTTCAGATGTAGAGAAAATGATAATTAAGTATTATTGATGAATATTAATTATCGATTGACCATTGATGATTCTGATGCTTTGAATGAACTTGTGAATATCATCAGCAGACGATTGTTTGTTAATAAAAATAAATGAAATGAACTCTGATTGTTTGTCTGATATTTCTAAAGTATCATTAATAATCAATGATGAATAATCATCAGATTTCAACAGAATATAATGAACAATATTTATATTATTCATCATTAATAATAAATTATGAATGAATTAAAGTGATTATCTATTTTATGAATATTAATATAACATCTTATAAACATGAAATAACAGAACTTCCTGATGTGTCACTTTCTTCTTCACTGAATATCACTGTCTCATTGGCTGCCTGGAGCTCCTCCCACCGTCTCATTGGCTGTCTGGAGCTCCTCCCATCGTCTCATTGGCTGCCTGGAGGCTCTCCTTGGTGCTGAGAGCTGTCCTTGTTCTGCTTCACAATACATTTATTATGACCAACAAATCATCAACCATCAACGCATCACGTGACTTTAACAAATCAAATGCCATGGCAACTGCATCATGTGACTTTAACAAATCAAACGCCATGGCAACCGCATCATGTGACTTCAACAACCAGACGCCATGGCAACCGCATCATGTGACTTCAACAAACAGCCATGACAACCGCATCATGTGACTTCAACAACCAGATGCCATGGCAACCGCATCATTTGACTTCAATAACAAGACGCCATGACAACCGCATCATGTGACTTTAAAAACCAGATGCCATGACAACCACATCATGTGACTTTAACAACCAGACGCCATGACAACCGCATCATGTGAAAAAAATCCTAAAAACATCGTCTGCAAACATTTTACCACTCGATAAGTTTATTAATAAAAATATTATAAATAAAATAAATTAATTCACACAGACGGGTACCAGCTTCATGCATTACAGGAAGTATTAAAAATAAAGTCTGATAAAATATGAAAACTATGAAGTGTGACAAATTAAAGTTTCATCAATAAAGTATAAAAATAATATATAATTTAATATAATAAAGTATATAAAGTATATATAAAACATATATAAAGCGTATATGAAGTATTATAAGTATATAGTAGTAAGTATAAATATATATATATATATACATATATATATATATATATAGTGTAGAAATGAAGTGTGTCCTCAGAGCGATGTAGGAACACAGTCTGACATGAAAGTCCAGGATCAGCAGGATCTCTGAGCCGCCCTCCGGCTTCTCTTTAATTACTCTTTTCCTTTTTGGGACAATAGAGCCGCGATTCAGAAAAATGAGTGCGCAGACAGGAAGCGAACCCTCACCCTCACATTGTTTCACGGCGGCTCTAATCATGAAGCCACCTCAGCTTGCTGTGCCAACGCTGACAAACCCTCCACATCCAGGATGCAGAACAACAGCAGGTCTGATGGTGGGAACGTCACGTTTCATCAGGACAAGACGCCGTCAGGAAACTGTAGAAATGAATCAAAGCACGGACGAAACATTTTCATTTTAAGAAAAAAAAGTAAAAAGATGAAACCATCAAACAGGAAGTAGAATTCATCAAACGGGAAGTAGAATTCATCAAACAGGAAGTAGAATTCTGTTTTCTCATTACTAATTTTTAAGAGTTTCCTGTAAAAATGGTTAGACAGCTGTTTACAGCAGGCATTAGCAAGAGTGCCTTAGCATAGCATCTAGTGCTACAAGTTAGCATCAGCGTCTACCTTCCAGTGAACACGGCCAGACTGAACAGAACCTCTGAACCAGCAGTGTCCAGTCTAACAGTGAATACAGCAACAGAACCTCTGAACCAGCAATGTCCAGTCTAACAGTGAACACAGTAACAGAACCTCTGAACCAGCAGTGTCCAGTCTAACAGTGAACACAGTAACAGAACCTCTGAACCAGCAGTGTCCAGTCTAACAGTGAGTACAGCAACAGAACCTCTGAACCAGCAGTGTCCAGTCTAACAGTGAACACAGCAACAGAACCTCTGAACCAGCAGTGTCCAGTCTAACAGTGAGTACAGCAACAGAACCTCTGAACCAGCAGTGTCCAGTCTAACAGTGAACACAGCAACAGAACCTCTGAACCAGCAGTGTCCAGTCTAACAGTGAGTACAGCAACAGAACCTCTGAACCAGCAGTGTCCAGTCTAACAGTGAACACAGCAATAGAACCTCTGAACCAGCAGTGTCCAGTCTAACAGTGAGTACAGCAACAGAACCTCTGAACCAGCAGTGTCCAGTCTAACAGTGAACACAGCAACAGAACCTCTGAACCAGCAGTGTCCAGTCTAACAGTGAACACAGCAACAGAACCTCTGAACCAGCAGTGTCCAGTCTAACAGTGAACACAGCAACAGAACCTCTGAACCAGCAGTGTCCAGTCTAACAGTGAACACAGCAACAGAACCTCTGAACCAGCAGTGTCCAGTCTAACAGTGAACACAGCAACAGAACCTCTGAACCAGCAGTGTCCAGTCTAACAGTGAACACAGCAACAGAACCTCTGAACCAGCAGTATCCAGTCTAACAGTGAATACAGCAGCCTACTGAGGTGGTTTTCTTGCCGGGTTTGGCTCCTGGCATCCCAGGCTGAGTCAGTTCAGTTAGCTACACGGCTGACCGAGCTAACCACAGTTAGTTTCACTACTTTACATTTACATTTAGTCATTTAGCAGACGCTTTTATCCAAAGCAACTTACAGAGAAGGGAACAATCAAGGTATAGTGTGATAAGAAAGTGCAGCAGTAAGTGCTGTGACAGTTCTTAAAGGGGCAGATGTATCATGTCCAGTTGTTGGTAGTGTTGTAGAGGAGGTCCTCTCTGAAGAGCTGGACACCCCTGATCTGGTACTTACCAATGTTTCCATCATAAAGTCTGTAAATCACCTCGGCAGTGTAACATTATTCCCTGTTAGTCTCAGAGGCAGTGCTCCAACCATTAGGGTTCCCATGGGTCCTTGAAATCCTTGAAAGTTTGTGAATCTGAAAAAATGAGTTTTTGAAAACAGGCATAAAAAGATACAATCCTTGAAAGTCCTTGAATATTTTTTTGGTGTTGATATTTCACATGGATGATGACCGCTGTCAGCGTGTCATTAATTTCACCACTAGAACTAGTTCATTTAAATTTACGTTGATTCCACAGGGCCTATGCTGACTTTTAATTTGCAAATCGTTTGTTCAGCACTGCCAGAGAATCACTGCTTGTGTTTTCTGTACGTAGTCAACGTATGCGTAGCCACTTTACGTGCGTGTAGCCTTCTCGCGGGTGAATTGGTGAATTGCCAGTCACGTTGAGTCAGAGAGAAATTTTTTGTGAATTGTCACGTAATGTCATGCCCAGAAAATGCAAATTTCAGGAGGCATGGCTTGCCAAAGAAAGCTATGCATTGAATCAGGGTGTCCGCAGGGTATTAAAAAGTATTAAAAGCTAGTAAATCATCAAATTAAGGCCCTTAAAAAGGTCAATGTATATCTGAGGAGGGGGGTGATGTTTTCAATGGCAGATTGTCACACAGCCAATGGTGTTGTTTAAAGCGTGCCTGTGACCCACCCCAGGCCGGGATCTAAACACGGAGCATCTGCGCTAAAGTTTAGTTGTTTAACTAGCATGGACTCGTCACAGAGCTGTGACGTTACCAATGATAAGTTTCTAACTGTGTCACAGAGCTGTGATGTCATTTTGAGACTCGGTTTGTAAAGTTTAGTCAACATGTGAGAACTTGTCTCACACAGAGTCTCCTGTTGTTGCTTCATGTGTGAAACAACGACTCTACTCTGGACTTTGTCCAGACATTATTGTGTAAAAACGGCTTCATTCAGCGTCGCTCCCTCTCCTCTGGCCCCGTGAGTTACCATGGTTACAGGAACGCCCTGAAACTTTGTAATCATTCTCAGTAAGAAGTTTGTGCTTAGTACTGTACATGGTTAATTGCTGGAGTAAAACTTGAAACGAGCTTTGCACAAAAAAAGTTTGATTTCATCGACTGGAAATTACATTTAAAAGACAAACGAAGAAGTGTGAATAGAACAGCTGTTTAAAGCATCCTCCTGTAAAACACTGTTGGTCAAGTATACTTGATGTCTTCATTAGAGAACATGGTATAGAGTGGTTCTGCAATCTTAGGCATTGTGTCATTTCTTTAGCAGATGAAGTCAGCTAAATGACTAAATGTAAATGTAAATAACTTAGAGATTGACAGTCCCAGTGCACGTGCCCTCCCATTTATCCTGTTTTTGCTATATGACTATAGGCAAGTTGTGTTGCGGGTTTAAAAAATAAGGTATTAAAAAGGTATTAAATGGTATTAAATTTAACCTCAGGATTCCTGAATAAACCAACAAGGTTTATGCTAAATCTGTCAGTTTTACTTGTTAACGTAACAAAACCTTAGATTATTAAATGTGAGAATAGTTTAATGTATCTCTGAGCCTAAAGTCTCAATTCTGATATTAATTTTGTGACATTTATGGCAACCGTGGCAGTTGAAACGGAAGTGTTAGAGTCTAAAACTAGCGGTAGCACTAGGTAAATGCCGCTGCATGTGGTCCTTAAATTTGAGGAAATTGGTCCTGGAAAGTCCTTGAAAGGTCCTTGAATTTGATATTAACCAAGGAGTGGGAAACCTGTACCAGCTCTGGTCCGGCTGCTGAGCTCGGTTCTGTTAGCATTAGCAACTAGTTAGCAGGAGAGACGTTGTAAAGTTGAATGCTTATCATTGAGGCTCAGTGTTTGTGTGGAAACGTTCCTGAGTGTCACATGTAGATTAATGTGTGCATGCATGCAGAGCGTTAGCAGCTCTGACTGCAGCAGGAAACAAGGAAGACAAGAAATCAACGCTCGCCAGAAGAAAAACAAAAATAAAGTCATAAATCATAAATCAAGAGTCACAGCAGGACACAAGTTCTCATGATCAGTGACACAGTTATTGATTCTTACATTGTTAATGTGCACAGCACAGACTGAGTGAAGCACCATGTTGGTTTAACAATGCTTCTGTTAAAGTACAGACAGGTTCTGTCTGCACATCAGCCCAGAAGAACTGAACCAGATTATCAGCCTGATCATCACGTCTGCACAACATGTTAGACACTGAGACGTTCCTCTGTTTACACACACACGCACACACACACACACAGTCACACACAGTCACACACACACACACACGCACACCGTCGTACACCGTCACACACACGCACACCGTCACACACAGTCACACACACACACACACCGTCACACACCGTCACACACAGTCACACACACACACACACACACACACACACACTTGGTCCCATGTGATCCGCTCAATGACTTCCTGTCTTCTGCTTCTTTGGAAAACAGACTCTTTTGTTCCCGACTGTTACAATACTGGGAGCTCTGGTCCACACTCTGCTTCCCAGAGAACAATGTCACACACACACACACACACACACACACACACACACACACACACACACACACACACACACACACAGTGACTGTTATTGTCATCTTTTTTTTGTGAAGTTTTCGTTTAATTGTTCTGCAGTGATGAGATGAAACATCCTTCATCAGTTTCCACAGGTGACATGTCAAAGTACAGAAACATCTGTGTGTGTGTGTGTGTGTGTGTGTGTGTGTGTGTGTGTGTGTGTGTGTGTGTGTGTGTGAACACAGTTTGCGTTTATGCAGGTTGATTCTCATACAAAGACACAAACAGACACAAAAGGTGGTCTGGCTCCTGTACAGGTGTGATGTGGTGGTCTACCTGTCTGAGCTCAGCTGTCTGTTATATGAATATTTAAAGTGTGAACAAATATTTATGCACGTTATTTAAGTTTCTTTTTCTCAAATAAATTTTATGTCAGATGTTAAAAAATTAAGTCAGGTTTGTAAAGACATCCTGACGTCCTCAGAAGGCGTCACGGTCCTCCTTCCTTTGGTCGTCTGAACACACTGATCAGAGGATTGACTGCCCTCCAGTAGTCACACTGAGTCACTGCAACACGACAGGATTCACACTTATGATTGGGCGAGTAAAGGTGATATCAAACACTGTTCATCTAATGTGGACGTGAAGACTTTCAAATTAAAGCTGGAAACCACAAAATAAATGTAGCCAAAAAAAAAAAAAAGTTGTTAATGTTGATAACAAAACCTGAGACAGGACTCATTTTACAGTGCGGTCCCTGGTCTTCACTACACTGTACGCCTCACATCCAAACTACATCCTGTCAGTTGTTTTTGTGTTTTTACAGTGCATCAGGATTTCACATGTGCTTTAATGATCAGTGTTGTAGTGACTGACAGAGGCCACCTGATGGCAGCACACACACACACACACACACACACACACACACACACATTGAATGGACAGTGTTGTCGAGGAGACAGAGACGATCATGAGACTGAACCATGTGAGTCACATGAGACGGAGAGAGAAAAGGAGTGAATCCAGAGGACCAAGACAAGATGGACGACCTGTCCCGGTGGGTGAGGAAGTGCTGCTGTGGAGAGGAAGAGGAGGATGAGGAGGAGGAAGGGAGGAGGGAAGAAGGAGAAGGAGAAGAAGAAGAAGAGGAGCAGGAGGAGATGATGATGGAG